>CM077523.1:9373431-9863287 GCA_039654895.1 Mongoloraphidia duomilia
GTTACGCCAACTAAGAAAGCTGTCGTCAAATAACGCATTAAAAAAATTAGTAACAGTAACCAATTTCTTACTTTCAATAACTAATCCGTTGTCTCTGTGTACCCGACATCTTGTTTTTGTGTTTTGAAATCACAGTTACACATATAAAATGCCCCATTTTGTTTACACGCGTTGTGACAATTTTGTTGATGTAAAATGGTGGTTTATTTTACTCGTTTTATATACTTCTATCTTTATTTGTTTTGTCACGTTCGAGAGATAATTATGTTTTGTTTGGTTGGTAATTGTTTGATGATGAACTTCACGTGCAATGAATACGTATATAGGTCGGTTTTTAGGGTTCCGTATCTCCGTATGGAACCCTATTACCCTGTTAATTTGTCTGTCTGTCTGTCCGTGTGTATATCTGTATGTCTGCCTGATCGCGTGTCCATGTGTCTCTCTCTCTGTCTGTGTGTGTGTCTGTCTGTCTGTCTGTCTGTCCATCCGTCAGTCCGTTCGTCGGTCACAGGACTCTATCTCACAAACGGTATAAGAGGTAGCTAGTTGAAATTTTCACAGATTGTGTGTTGTTATAATATGACATGAATCCTGGCAAATGATAATTAGAATTAAAAAATCAATTAACTTAAATAAATTAATGTTTTTTTATACTGACAAGTGGAAGTGGCGTCATCGTACGCGATGATGACAAACTATATTGTTTATATTGGAATCAAACCAAATAACTGTCAACCGTGAGGTTCGAGATTACACTGTGCTTTTTAACATAGACACAGCTTATACTACTTATTATTAAATTGTTGTAACAGTACGGAACCCTCGTCGCGCGAACTCTACTCGCGCGCACTTGACCGGTTTGTTAAACCAGTTTTATATTGTCTGTTAATTAATGGTGGTTTCGGAGTGTCAAATTATTGTCAAGAGATGTTGCGCATTACTTTGTAAAATAATAAAACTGTTAAATTTAAACATTGTCAGATTACATACATATAATAATAATAATAATAATAATAATGCGTTTAACGTCCGTTTCTCGACATTATGTCATAACAGACGCCATTCGCACCATTATACTATTTTCCATTTTTAACACTTCCCGTTTTATACATTTTTATTATACTTCAACTTATTTAATTGCAATGTGCGAATGGAGGAATTATCGGACATTAGGATAAGGTAGGCAACTTTGGGAGCATAGGAGTTTGACAGGTATTCGGCCATGGCCTTGAATAAGGAACCATCTCGATATTCATCGTATATATCAAATGATTTTTGAATATTGCACGTACACCGTTTGATTTGTTGTCAATATTGTGAAATAAGCTTGCGAATAATCCCATGGTTCCTATATTATAGTCTAAGAGGCATTGACGAATTTTCATAAGTGTCTATATACGTAAGACAAAATAATCTCAACAATGTTAATTGTATAAATGTTCCCCATTTGAGAACCTGTAAGTCTGGCAGCCGTTCTCCCTTGTATTTTAGGTGGCATGTAGAAGTTTGACAATAATGTAACACTATTTTTCAATTATTAAGTAAATTGTATTATTGAGTTAATGTTGTAATCTTTAAATTATAATTTCGTCACCATAGTACCCAAGTAAATTTCGTTTCTTACATTTTTTATTAGTGGCTAATTTTTTTTAAACCGTTCTGAACAAAATTTTGATATGGCATTTTAGAATTACAAAATATATGTCATCTTTTGTATAAAAAAATATACCTGATTTTACGTAGGTAGATACATGCATTTTTTTAATTATAAATAAGTCTAACGACATGATAAGAATGGCCAATCGAGCAGGCAATGTTATTTTATATATTTTAAATTAATACTCATTAATAATAGAATAAAAAAAGTGTTGCATTATTAGATACATGAAAAATTCATATTTTACCTCTCTAATTTCTACCTGCCACCTAAAACGCAAGGGAGAAAGACAACCAGACTTACAGATTTTCAATTGGGGAACACGTTTACAGGTATTTTTAATATTATTTTGCCTTACGTAGATACTTAAGAAAAACCGTCGCCAGCTCTCGGCCTATAAGGGCTCTTGTTTGGTGGCATATCTCACTTTTTCAATTTTTGTGAGTTACATCTTTACGTGAGATGAGGACGACGATATTGTAACCAAACTGTTTTCTACGTGGGCGGAATAAATATTTATTTAGTATAATTCAGTAACAATGAACGCAACAACTATATGTCAATTCTAACAATCAACAAAATAATAATAACAAACAGTAATTCTTAAACAAAGTGAAGCACTTAAACAACACTGAACAATAACTATATTTATACACCAGTGTCCAGTACTGTATTTATATTCGCAGTTCAACACGACACTGACTCACGACTGACTGCCTGACTCCCTCGTACTTCGCTTATATAGGTCGAGCAGTCTGGCCCAGCACGCTCGCGCGCTCTCCAGAATATTCCGGCGGTTACTCGTATCTTCGATATCATTCCACGCTTCACCACTGTGACCTTTCCTTCTCGACGCTTCTATTGTAATCAGCGGCGTAACATCTTGGGGTTTGCTACAATATGTTCTCCCGAATTCAGTCCATACTCTATTCTTAGTTCTCAGGCATGAAAATCCTTCATTCATGAAACCCTTTTTTTAAAATATTCAAAATAGGTTATCCTATGAATATGTAATGAAATACACATTGTATTTTATAATATTATCTCATATATTTGATTTTATGGTTAACGCAATCAGCACATGTTTATATTTTATTACATATATCAGTTATATTTATGCAATTTTGATAAGCCGCTCACATTTCTGAAAATCGATTATGAATTACCATATTTTATATTACATAACAGCAAATAACAAAATATAAACCCCTGAAAATTGCAATTTATTTACTTTTTAGTCCACGCTCTGACCATACTAAAGTCTACTGGACAGCGCAGTAACACTACTAAAATTTTATTATTGAATTTAACCCTTTGACTGCTCCAGACGTATATATACGATGCTCCAGCCGTAATTTACGTTCGGGCTGGAAAAAATACTTACAGCGATAAACTGCTACCGTCGTATATATAAGGACAACGCCTACCAGATCATACTGGTCAATCCGGAAGTTTTTTGCGATTTTCCGCAGAATTTTTTACAGCGATAAACTGCTGCCGCCGTATATATATGAGCAACGCCTACCAGATCATACTGGCCAATCCGGAAGTTTTTTGCGATTTTCCGCAGAATTTTTTGCAGCGATAAACTGCTGCCGCCGTATATATACGCACAACGCCTATTAGAACACCAATTCTGAACTTTGTTGTGGTTTTTTTCTTTTAAAGTCAATGCGTATGTACACGTGTTTTACACGTGTATGCATGCACTGACTGTTCTGTTTTTGAAAAGGCAAAAAAACAATTTTATATGATTTGGCGGGATTTAGCTTCATTATTTTACCCCACTGATAACAACAGTGGACTGCTCCAGACGTATCTATACGGAACGGCCGAAAAAATGGCGCACACAGCATGTACTCTCGTAAAATAAATGCCCAGTGAAAAGGTTAACAGATAATATGATGAAAAACATCTAACGGCTGGCAGGCTAATAATTTTTTTTTAGAAAAAAGTACATGCAAACGAGGGCCAAAAAAAATGTTTTTTACCTATATTCTTGTGGGGTCTCGTTGAAAAGGGCCTTTTGAGTACATTATGAATGTGTTTTTAAACGGTTTTATTTAGCTTGACACCGTATATTTGTTAATTGGTTGTTTGTTTGTTACTATCTTTGTTTCAAATCTTGCGACAGCTTTTTCAACTACTTCTACTTAACTGATTCTTATGAAACTTTGCACACACATTGAGTTCCCGTGATAATATAATATTATGATAATTTCAACTTGGTAACGAGAGTCTGATGATGGAATCAGGAGGTGGACAGTTGAAAGGATGAGGAGTTTGCATAATGATACGGGCCAGAAATCAAACTAAAAACTAGAAAATTAAAATAGGTAAAAAAACTTCTAAGTTAAACGGTTTTATTTTAAATCATCAGCTGTACCAAAAATTAGAAAATAATTAGGACATAAACCAAAGGGCACTTTGTGTCGCTGCGTCAGCGGAATAAGTAATAAAATGTGGGGCGCATAAAAATCTGTATAACGACTGTATAATTATTAAAATATAAGAACGGCTTGTTTAGAAAAGTGTGTTTCCAAGCTCACCAACAGAAATAAGTATTTAAAATGCGCCCCACATTTTTATTACTTATTCCGCTGACGCAGCAATACAAATTGCCTCTTGGTTTGTGTCCTAATTATTTTCTAGTTTTAACATTGGAAATGTTTATGTTCGTATATGGGGGCAGAGTTACGAGTTTTCGTTCAAGGCCAAAAGACAACGGTGTCGCGATCAAGTGAGGAGCAATCATGCAAAATTGAACAAGTGCAATTTTTTCGAAATGTTTTTTATATCATGTCTAGTTAATTGAGAGGTATTTGCGACGATCTGCGGTGTTATTTTTGAGCAAATGTTAATAAATACTGCAGAAAAATCCATTTAAAAGTTAAGTAATCAAGTAAAAGTGAACGCGTATATAACAGAAGAATAATAGGGTTATTCCTGACAAAACTAAACAGTGCATTGATAAATATTGTGTGTATAATAAACAGTTAATTATGTTTCATATATGCTGTTATCATTTCCAATGTCCTCGATGGTTGCAAGGATTGCGAAATCTGTGAATTTTTTGGTACAGCTGATGATTTAAAATAAAACCGTTTTTTTACCTATTTTTATAATTTTATTTATTTTATCAAAATATAATATATCTAATATAATTTACAAAGTACGGAAGTCTAATCTTTGCGTGGCTTGGTACTGAAAGCATAAATAAGAGATATTTTTTGATACACACGACACGGGATAACTTTTATAAACGCTAATGACTTAGTTATCGAGCGTCTATAAACTACGTTTATTAAAAAGTTCTATGTAGTAATAACATCGGTTATTTGTTTTTTTTCTTTCTATGCCTATATTATATGCATGCTGTGATTAAAACTATGGTAGAATTCTATAATTGTAAAACGCAGGGGTTCCCAATCTTTTCTTTACGGCGGCTCTCTTTACAAGTTGCAATTTTTTGCGACGCGCTTCTAAAAGGAGATACCTGTGTGTAGCTAGCTAGCAGACAAAAAAACTTTATTATTCAAAGAAAACTCCAAAGAATATAGAATCTTAATTATTATTTATTTGTAAAATTAAGAAAAATCGCAGGATAGTTGACAAAATATTTGATTTATTAAATGTACAACGTTTCGTCTATAGATTTAGACTTTTTCAAGTACATACATAAAAATAACAATATTTATGAAAATTAATATTAATTACTAACCATAGCAATTAACATAAATTTTCATAAATATTGTTATTTTTATGTATGTACCTACTTGAAAAAGTCTAAATCTATAGACGAAACGTTGTACATTTAATAAATCAAATATTTTGTCAACTATCCTGCGATTTTTCTTAATTTTATTATAATCACGATGGACATGATTTCTAATATAAATTATTAGATTCTAATTCTAATAATTAGAAAACATAAAAAAACTAAAACAATACAATTAATGAGCAGGATGAGTTTGCTTTTCTGAGCATAACTTCTCAAATCGGGACTGAAGTTCTGAAATTGCGACTCCCCTAGGATAGCGCCGCGACGCCCAGTTAGGGAACCTCTGGAATAACGTATTGAAAACATATACCTCCCTATAGTAAATAAACAAGTAATAAATGCGAAAAACAGTCTCCCACGTAACATGTCTTTTTTATCAATATATCGTTAAAATTTAATTTATCTCCGCTGGCATCAAAGAAGAGCTCAATTTGTCCTCAATATTTCTGATTCGAATAATATACAGGGATGTCTCAGTTTTACTTTTTTTAAAGGAGAATAATGTTGTTGGGTCTTTTTGAGTCAACATTAATACTCTACATTGTCGACCACAACATTGTTTTGTTTTGACAGTTTCTATTAGCTACGCTAATGAAACAAACAAGTAATTCAAAATTATAATTTCGTTGTGTATTTTAGACTCGTCTTGATTAAATCAAATTTTGTTGTGTTTTATTTATTTATTATATATTTTATATAAAGATCTACGATAATATTAAATATCACCAAAAAGATCTTTATAATGTCTATAAAAACAGCGTTTATAGGCACTTCTTAACCACCACAATTTTTTAATAGGAAACATTTCAAGTGCCATGGCCAAGTCAAAGTTTATAGTTAAACTCCTTAACTCGAAGTAATAAAATTCTCGTTAAGTCGAAAATTACATAACTCGAAATTGTTAGCATTTCCCTTCGACTTATAGGGTTTTTACTGTATTTTAACGAGGAAGAGTTTGTATGTATAAAAATATTTTTTTAAATTGATCGGCGATAAAGTTGCTTGTTTTTAAAAAATCTAAATTTTATTAAATACTTATTTTGAATTTTAATTATTTATTTTTCATGAAAAGCTATTTCTATTCGAACAATAATATCTAAATAAATATGTAAATAATAAAATTACTATCTGAACCGTGAATCTTTGTAGCGTAAGTATTTAAAAATAAAACATATTATAGGTACTGTACTGCAGAAATATAATAAAAATACATAAATTTATTTTATAATTTGTTTTGTAATTTATAGTGGCCGATATTACAGTGGTTTAGATATGCACACAATGCAATATACATGTTTTATATAGCTTTTTATCGCGGAATCTAAATTCGTGCTTTTTTGTATATTTCAAACTTGATGTATACCCGTATAATAGCGAGGTAGCCAATTTCGGTTGAGAATGCATACATTTTTTTTTCGTTGCGTTCATTTGTTTTGTAGATTTTAAATGTACAACCATTGATATGAATACACATATTTTTTTTGTAAGACATATCAAAGTTACCTTGTCAAAAACAGGCATAATCGTGCTTTAAAAAAAGCTCGTTTGTTTTAGCTTTGTAAAATTAAATTAATGTCTGCCATTCAAAATACTAAACAATTGTTCTAGTGTTTAGATAATTTTGATCTAATAGCGTTTTCAGCTGGTAAGCACTTTTTGACACTAGTGGCGCGTAGTTTTGCACGAGTGTAACACTAGCACCGTGCCGGTGCTGAATAGTGTACACGCTCTTTGCGTAGGTCGTCACTCTGTCTTAACTGTTGTTATTTTGCACTTTCTTCACACGACCTCCCTGCGACGGTGGTAAAAGTGTAACACTGAAGGCTACACTAGCATCCCACCGACGCGACGCCTAGAACACAATACACTGTAGCACTGCTCTCTACACTGCCCATTCGAACACGGTTTTTGATGAAAGTTAATACTATACAGAGTGTCCCAAAATTGCTGGGATACAGAGCTACCACGTGTAGTAGAGGTCAAAATAAGTCGATTGGACCCAATTTATTTATATACCAAAATGTACTGTTTGCCCTTGAGAAGAGTTCAAAGTTTACATAAAATTTTGTACATACAATTTTGTATTACAATTTTATTAAACTTGTACTAGGAATATCTGTTAGCATTATTTAAGAAAACATTTTTACTTCCCACCTCTACTATGGTAGGGAAGTAATGGATTCAGTCCGAAAACAATATTTCGAGATTTTAACAGATTTTCACGTTTTGAGACCCTAGCAATCGTTTAAAATCATTTTCCGACTGATGTCTGTATGTGTGTGTGTGTGTGTGTGTGTGTATGTGTGTGTGTATGTGTGTGTGTATGTGGTCAATTTTTCGCCTTCGATATCTTAAGAACGGAACAACATACGGGCATGCCGATTGTTCTATTGTGTTTATCAGCCTTTAACTTAGATCTGATTAGATTTTGAGTCAAATCGGTTCAGTGGATCCTGATACATTCAAAAAAACGACCTCAATGTCACGTATTAACATAGGTAAAAAAAAATATAAATGAATTATAGATGTTATAATATGAAAAAAATGTAAATATTTTTTTTCTCTAAAATGTATAGTTTTCGAGAAAAAAATATTTTACTAAAAAAAATAAAAATTGTACGTAAATCAAGGTAACCATGATTTTTGCTATATTAAGTTAGCCATCAGTAGATCACCAAACAAAAAAGAGGGCCATGCTTTCTTCAAAGAATAAAAATTAAATTGTGTTTTAAAGACCACCAACAGCTAAGGTTAATTGGGCCTAGTCAAAGAATAAAAAAAAAGAGTGTTTATTTTTTGCAAATATTTACTAGGTGGGAAGTATAGGACTGGTCATCAGTCGAATTTTTTTCCTTCGGAACTATGCGGAATACGAAATTTTTACAAGAGTAACAAAATGAAGATAATTAATCAGTCTTCTCGCTAAACAAATGTGCGAACCGTATTACCACCCCTAAGAAAGTTCTGAAAAAATGTCAGGGGGTGAGGGTGGTTTTAACCCTTCTACAATTTTTTTTGGGTTTCTTTGATTACCGAAAGGAGAGTAATCCTCTAAAATGCACTTTTGTCAAATTTCATTCAATTTGTTTCACTCATTTCTGAACAGCGTACAAAAATGTGTTTTTTTTATGTAAACTTTGAACTCTTCTCACGGGCAAACGGTACATTTTGGTATAAAAATAAATTGGGTTCAATCGACTTATTTTGACCTCTACTACACGTGGTTGCTCTGTGTCCCAGCAATTTTGGGACACCCTGTATAGTGTGGGCTAGTGTAACAAAGTGTAATTGCAGCTGAAAACGCTAATTAGAAAGAAAATTCAAAGCACTGTGGTAAATAACTAGGGTGCGGTTTTATGAAACCACGGTGCAAATGAAGCCTTATTGTTATAACTCTGAACGCTTTTAACCCGAAATCGCCGAAAGTATGTATAATTTTGTTCACGTGGTTTTTGGTGATGTAATTTGAACTCTGATAAGTATGTAGACGAATGTAAGAATCCAGCTAATTCTATCGTTGGCGGTCAATAGGTATCTGATGTGCTTCATACCACCCGGGTCCGCTATAAATCATAAATTCATAGCGCCCGGGCGAAGCCGGACCGGGCCGCTAGTTGTACAATATAGGCGTATTAACGCTAATATTATCATATTCTGAGAATAAAATAATAACGCCCCCCCTATAAATAATTAATACGTCACCATTAAAATATGAACATATTATATTCTAATGATCTTTGTAACGTTATTTAGTATAGTCAAATGTTTATGTTGTATTATTATTCTGTACAACGGGTGATAGAATTTATGTAAACCAGCCACGCAAACTTTACTTACTGTTACATTACGCTCAAATTACATGCTTGGCAAAATTACTTGAATTAAATTATTTTGACGTCTTCTAAAATAATAGGAAAGTACGACGACTAATAACCTCCGTTTTCAAGCGTCTGTAATCTACAATCTCTCTCTCTCTCCTCTCTCTCTTCTCTCTCTCTCCTCTCTCTCTTCTCTCTCTCTCCTCTCTCTCTCTCTCTCCTCTCTCTCTTCTCTCTCTATCTCTCTCTCCTCTCTCTTTCTCTTCTCTCTCTCTCTCCTCTCTCTCTCTTCTCTCTCTCTTCTATCTCTCTTCTCTCTCTCTTCTCTCCCTTCTCTTTCTTTTAATATTAATGAGAATGTCTTTATTGATAGAAAAGAATTGTCAAAAGGCGTGGAATTTAGCTTAAGGCTGCTTTTCAGTCCAAACCAAGAAAAAACAACTTCTCCCCCCCCTTTCTCTTTCTCTTCTCTCCTCTCTCTCTTCTGTCTCTCTCACAACGACTGTAATCAGTTCTTCAGTGGTTTTCTGTTGATTTTGAACAAGCATCCAAATTTTTTGTTTCAAACAATAACTTATATTATTTAAAACAAAAAATTCGGCATTTCATTTTATTTTAAAAGCAATATAATCCTGTTGATGTCCTTAAAAATGTACAGTCCGCCAATTTCAAGGGTTCTCTGACCCTGATCCGATTAATATTTTTGATGAATTATTATTTTTAAAATGAACTGAAAATTAAATTAATATTTTTACCAATTTTCAAATAAGAACCTGCGGCTTGGGATTTGAACCTTGGAAACGGCTTCCCAACGACTTCGGCTATTTTGGACTTTAAAACTGTGAAGAAGAGTCACGTGGTGAGATACTTAAAGCCCGTTTTAGACTGAAATAAATTGTACCATAAAATTTGTGATAAAAATTAAACCGTTGATATAAAATTTGTTTTAAAAATTCTTTTTGTTCTAAGTTTCCAAAAAAGCTGTCGTCAAAGTATGCAAGGTTACGTAAACAAAATGGTGTTTCTTTCCACCACATTTATACCCGTACTTCCACCACAAACAGATACGTGTCTCTCTTTATTTCTACTTTTTTCCTTTGTTGTTTTCTCTTTTTTTGTGTGTATAGACTATAGTAGGTACAAAATACAATATCTTAACATCTGTATTCGAGGATTCTCATAATATTTTCTTAAGCTCACGTAAAACTGAAAAGTATTTTAATCATTCTGATGCCAAATTTGCAAATAAATTAATTCCATCCAAAATCTAGATTGTAGATTATAGACGCTTGACAGCTGAGGTCATTAGCGATCAAAAATCCACTTCAATTATTTTGTTTTAATATACCTACTAAGCGTTTTAGCTTCTGTAATATTTTTATACAGGGTGAATCACATGAAGCGTTACGAGTCAATATCTCAGAAAGTATTGGTTGTAACAAAACAAGTTTTGAATAAAAACTGTTTACTATCAAGGGGGAAGTATGTTGATAAAATAGATTTTCTTCTCGATTGTTACGTTGAGGTCAGGTCAAGGTCACCTCCATTTTTTTTATCCGACTATATCTATTTTTTACGGAATCTATATAGTAGCCGTTGCTGAGACGAATCCAACGGCCTATGACATGAGGTTATTCAAGGTCACTTCAAGACCATATAAATAAAGAAGATATGTAATATGAATATAACTAATTATTAATTAAACCGTCACTATCAATTAGCTTTGGTTTGCAATAATAATAATAATAATAATAAATTCCTTTCACAGACTGTTAAAGTGCCTAGAATCTAGATGTTGAGCAACTACTTAATTAATATGTCAATTGTTATTATTACTATTGTAAAACTAAGCTACTTGATAGTGACGTTTTAATTAACAATTAGTTATTTTCATATTACTCAACTTGTCTATTTATGACCTTGAAGTGACCTTGGATTGTTACAACCAATACTTTCTGAGATATTAACTTTAAGTAACGCTTTATTTGCCTCATCTTGTATATAAAACGCGTCTTAACGTACTTTAAAAAATGTTTTACGCATTGATATGCGAAGCAATCTGATTAATTTATTGTTATGCTTACCGTTGCGGAAACATACGTGTAAACTAACCTTAAGCCTGTGAACCGAAAGCAGGTAATATGCGATTCATTAAAATGATATTTCTATTAAATTTAAATTTTAAAAGGGTTGTTAATATGTTCCATGACATGTTCACTGCACGTAATTAATTGCTGCTTTAGAATTAATTTACTTCTTACATAACAGACTATTACAATAGTTACTTACATATTATTATTTTGGAGCAGATAAAGTAATTAAATATGTAGTTGAAATGAGTATAATTTCATTAACACTTATTTAAGATGACGTGAATACCGTTAAACACAATATTATTGTATTCGTTAGTCAAATCAAATGTACGCAAACTATGATAAATAAAAGAAATGTAATCTTTTTTTTATATTTTAAATTGTTATCCAATATTTATATTATATTTTCCATTATAAAAAAATAAAGTATTAAAAGCTTTCGGGATTCGAACCTGGGCTTGGCGTTTGTACCTGTCGGTAGTCTAATTCTTTACCACACAGCCACCTGACTTATGTCAACATAGACCTATTAACATAGGTATACTATGTGTTTTGTTTCATATGACCACTACTTTCTTCTATTTCCGTAATATATCCAATATTTCTCAAATGCTACCCCAGTATTAAGATATTAGACGTTGAAAACTAAATTGGGGAACGACATTCTGAGCGAACTACAATGAACTCCCGCTAGTCCAAACTAATTGAGACTGAGCCCTGTTAGTTTTAGGAGATTTTCGGATTAGCCGTGAAATAACTACAATAATGCAGAAGAAAGCAGTTAGGTCTCGTTTATTAAGTTATGAATGAGGAGGCTCCACACGACGTGACGTCATACTCCCCTCCCCCCATTTAAATTTAACTGGAAAATACATAATACGTATATTTGCGAACTAAAAAATTTCCTCTCAGTTAATCGAAACATTTTCGGATTAGCGGGACTCCACTGTACTGTGATTTCATTACAAAACCATGTCGTCATTTGATTTAGATTCAAAGAGTGCTCATACCTAATTTCGTTGAAATTGGTCTACACATTTTGGCGTTAATAAATATAACCGAATGTTGAGAATTTGAGTTGAAATTCAGTAGCGTTTTTAATTTATAAAATAATAGCTTTCTGGCCCGGCTCATCCGGGTAGGTTTTGATTTGGCAGCCAAAAAGTAACAAATCTCACATACTTATATGCCTCTTTACGGTATTTTTTATAGTTTAGCCCCGCAGCGTAGATACACCAACTTATCTCAAAAATCGAGTGCGGGATCCCCGACTTGTTTTACATTTTCACTCACCACTCATCCCCCTTTAAGGCTTTTAAATAGGGATGGTATGGAACTCTGTAACCTTAAGCGAATCTATATGGAATATCCGAAATAATTTCATATCTATTTATATTGATAACCGAAACCGATAAAAGACTCCTAATATATCCAGATCCGAAATTTCATATCCCTAGCAACACTACTTTTAAATAGTAAAAAAAATTTCAGATCGGTTTAGTAGTTCATGAGATAACCTGCAACAAACAGTCAAACTTTTCCTCGTTATAATATTAGTATAGATAAATTAATAGATTTATACGGCTGATTTGCAACTGAAATTTTTTGTTGGAAAGCAGCCAATTATATAATTGATTCGAAACATATTGTAAAAAATCATTTTACCAACCATAGTCATAGTCAGGATTATAACCTGAAGCTTTCCACTTTCGCGACGGAATGAGCTTACATTACTCAACCGTGACATGATTACTAATCTAACATTCTCCTTATATGCTTCGGATGTCTACAAGATATAATTATTTGTAGAATATTATGTAGTAATACCAATGATTGGTTATTTATAACATTGATATATCTATAGGTGCTTATTTAGGGTGTTTGAAATAATTTTCACTTTCATGATGAGCTCTCGCTAGTACGAAGATTCACATCTTTAACCTATAGCTATAATGAATTAACACTCGTATGTAGTGAAAATCAATTAATTCCGAAGCATATAAGGAGAATGTTAGATTAGTAATCATGTCACGGCTGAGTAATGTAGGCTCATTCCGCCGCGAAAGTGGAAAGGTTCAGGTTAGAATCCTGACTGTGACTATGATTGGTAAAATGAATTTTTTCCAATATTTGCCGGAATCAATTATATAATTGGACTAATGACCTCTGTTGTCGAGCGTCTATAATCCACAATTCATTCATTATATAATTGGCTGCTTTCCAACAAAAATTTTCATTAGTAGGCGTTAGTAGGTATAGATTTTTTGACTATACAAAAATTATTTGGTTTAATAAAAAATTAAACATTTTTACCTACGTCACTGCTTTTGACATCCCACAGTGATAGAAATTAAAAATAAATCAGTATTAATTGCAATGTTTTTTTTTTTTGTTTCAGAGTCACTTTATGAGAATGAGTGCGCGGAAACCAATGGCTTCAAATAATTTAATGTGATTAAATAATCTGTGTTAAAAAGGGAAATTAGCCGTGCAACTGTTACGGTTGATTACATTTGTGAGTGTACGTTAGAAATATCAAGTTGTGTTAACATTTGAAAATCGGTGAAACGTTAATGAAATATGTAAAAAGAATTTTTATATAAAACACGGGTTAAGCGTTAACTCTAAAAGTGCAGAGAACAAAGTTATTTTAAATGGACAGACAATTCGAGCACATCTGGCGGTGACACAACGTGTGTTTTTTGACATGGCTTCTACAGTGGAATTAATGCTGTCATGGTGCACATTTTGGATTGTTGGTAAGTGATTTTTTTTAATTATTTCCGGTATTTGCTTTTAAAAATCAATTCATCGATTGATTTTCGATAATTATACGCGGAAACAAATGTTTATTAAAATGTGACGAATGTAATGGTTATGTTTGCTAAATTGCGACATAGTTATTTTCGATACGATGCAGTGCGTAAAGTGAGGTATTCTAGTAGGCTTAAATTGAAGCACGAGCTGAGGGACTGAGGCATACACAACCAGATCGAGTGCGCTGTATACCCCCACGAGCCGTTAAGCGAGTGGAGGTAAGCGCACGAGATCTTGAGTGCCTCAATTTAAGCCTACTAGATATCTCACTTTAAGCGGACGTATTATACCGAAATTTTGTTCTGCAAATTGAAATATATGCTTGAAACAGTCGCCGTAACAACATATTAAAATTTGAACCTTGAACTAATAATATAAATTTCGTCGGGCACATGACACGTTTAGGGTGATCTGCCACCCCTTTAATACTGACCAATCGATCTGCAAATATTATAATGGCATTATTGGGCCACCGACAAGCTATACAAACAATTTCAGCCTTGAAGCAATAATAATTGTGACCATTTTTTTTGTTACATGTTGGGGGCGGTCTGCATCCCTTCCATACCGCTATTCAGCAAAATTCCTTACTCAGGGCACTTTAATATGCCTCCCTCAACATCTTCACAAAAATAAGGCCTTGAATAAATAACACCAAAAAATTGTCACTAGCTCTCAGTCTAAAAGTGAAAAGTATGTTTTGTAAAATTCTGTGAATAATATAAATCAGAAACTTTCTTTTTCATGATTCGCAAAGCATTTTCGAAATAAGTAAATTGAAATTTTAAATAAAAATATATATTGTGATTTTTGTTAAACACACACATATAAAGTCTGCGTATTCGATGCATAGGAAATCCGACGGTCGGCTCTGTGACTACTAGCTTTAAATATTAATATTTCTGTGACGCAGAGCATCGACGCGATATGCCAATCTAGCATAAACCAAACGGAAGCAGGTGATTGTTTTCGTTCAATTTTCCAGGAAGAATAGAATAACTTCCGACACGATATTACTTTAAAATTAATTGCTTTTGTCCTTTGTTATTTTTCTGTATTCATAAACCACATAACACGTTTGAAAAAAGGAACAAGTCAGGAATTGAAATTGAAAAATTTATGTTTCGATTGAAATGTTATAGTTTTGTTATTTTTAGTGTAGACATTTATCTATATGCGTGGTGCACATACACTATTGGCGTTGGTCGGATGGCGGAACCTAGGGATCGGATCATTGACGTTTTACATTACGAGACTTGTATCAATCTAATTTTTTATTACATAAAATTCATTTAGAATTCCATTTTGGGCTTGAGAATAGCCGAGCGTGTAGCAATGCTGTTTTTTACATGGCGTTGCTATGGTTCCTCTAGTTCCCGGGTTCTAGCTCGAGAGCTGGTAAAAGTGTCAATTTGATTTTCAATTTATTATTAAAAAAAAAATAATGAATTGAAAATATGAATTGGTGCTAGACCTAAATAACCTTAGTTGTTGGTGGTCTTTAAAACACAATATATATAGACTTCCATTTTTAGCAAAACAGTATTTTTTGACACTACAGGTACGTGCAGTATGGAGCTGGGATTCTAGATGGTAGCGTAGATCATAGCAGGGCTTGCTTAAATTAATGCATTGTTATAATATGTGCGAGCGTACACAACGAAGCAGTGAGTGTAGCAGGTATAAGCGCTGTTACAAGAGCTGCTAGATTCAAGAATGTATCTCACCATTCTTTCAGCGCGCTGACTACTACAATCAGCGTGTGACAACTGTCAAATGGCCGTTACAAGTTTCGCAATGGTTGTGACTAGTTTAGTAAGTGAAATTTTGACAGTTTTTATTTAATTTGTTTTGAGTTTTTTCTAAGACGTATTTAAAAGTTCCATACGTAAATATTCAAAAAACCGGTTTGGATAAAATTTTAATTCTTGGTATAAATGATGAAATTCGCCATGTTTAGATCGTTTTCTATTAATTGGGTGGACATGATAGCTCCTACCCAAATTTGTATTTAAAATATACCATTTTGTAGCAGAAGAACACAAATATTCATCTTTGCTATCTGACATTTCAAACGCGATTTAAGCTTGTATCAATGCTAGTATCAAAGCTTCGTTGTGCAAACCTATAAGCGCTTATAATTTCAGCCACCATCTACCATACATGCTACCATCTAGAATCCCAGCTGCGTACTGCACGTACCTTAAGTCGACATCGGATTTAGTTGTTTTCATAATTCATATGTTTTGTTTGAAATAGATATATACTGTTGCTATGGAAACGCGTATAATGCTGGGTTGCAGAAAGCATTGTCAAAAATTTGATTTGGTAGTGACCTTAGGTTGTGATCATATAATTACAGTTTTTATACATGTAGGAACAGTCTAATGTCGTTGTGAAACTCTGTCATGTAATACTCACAGAAAAACAAATAATTTATCTACATAGAAATTTAGAATATGATCGATTTTGAAGCTAAATTTTGATCAATATGCGTAGAAAAATGTTTGTTTCGAAGTGGAAATTGTACAAAAAACTATGTTAAATAGATGTATAATACACAGTTAAAAAAATATCGTTTCAACCGATCAATTATTTTTCGAGCAGGATCGATTTAAAATTCTACAATGCTTTTTATGGAGAAATATGTGTGGTCTGAATCTGACATCATTGTCAAATCAAGTTTTTCGACAATGCTTTCTGCAACCAAGCATTAGAGATGCAAGAAAAGTAACTATTCGTTATTCGAGTGCTCGTTACCCGAGTAGATCCGAAGTAACGAATACATACTTACATGATAAAATAATCGTTACTTTTTACAAACAGTTACTTGATATTTGGTATTCGAATCATTTAACTACAGTACCTATACTGACGTTTCAATACGGCATATTATAAAAAAAGTGTCACTGTCGCCCTCAAGCGTAAAGTAGACAAACAGAGCTATATTGTTAGCAATTAACGTTTTAGAAATTACAGGTCGTCATATAATATTTATTGTTCTGTTGTTTATAATATTGTTACAAAACTGTTTTCTGAGTTGGCGGAATAAATATTTGCTTACAATAATTAAAAATACAATAACAATAAATGCAACAACGAAAAGTCAATTCTAACAATCAACAATAAGTAAACAATAACTAAACAGTAATTAACACTTAACTATATACAATTAACTACACTAATATTTAATCAGGTGTATTTATATCACGGAACTATTTATATCACTATATTTATATCAGATTTATTTCGCACTGTATTCGCTGTTCAACACTGTCACAGTATAATCTACACTGAGCGCTTGACTGATTCCTCGAAGGCTTGAATGCGAGACTCACTGTTCACTGATTGATTCGACCGTTGACTGACTTCCTGATCGCTTCACTCACTCGTTTATATACGCTGCGTGACTGAAGCCCAGTGCTTCTACCGTTCTCTAGAAACTTCGCGTAGTTACTCGTTGTTCAGCAAGCAGACACCGCTTCTCAGAATTCTTGCCTGACGTTTATATACAGGGTGATCCGTAACAATATAGTCCGTCGGACGGACGAATATTCAGTAGTAAGTACCAACTACCTACTTGCCACCTGATACCTAAGAAACGACGAATAGTGTTCGAGTAGCCTGAGTACTTGTAACGAATAGTAACTAACGAGTATTGTACCTAAAAGTAACGAATAGTTACAAGTACCGAGAAGTAACGAAGTCTTGCATTTTTACCAAGAATAAGTCTATCAAAAAAATGCAAAAAAACAATGTGACGCTTAGGGTGGGTCAAAAAAATCAATTTTTTTTTTACAAGTGACACGGAAAAATAGATTGCTAGACACCTTAAAAAAATTCTCACCAAATATGAGCTCTTAATTTTAATAGGAAGATCCTCCGCATCTCAGTTTTTTATTTTTTTCTCAGTCCAATAGAAAAAAATTCATACCTCATTATTAATTGATTGTACAGAAAAATGTTTTAAGTGAATTTTGTAGGAAATTTAATGCTCTACAAAAAAGGTATTTTACGAGTATTTTATATTTTTTCCGTAAAACTCACCATTTGAAAGATATTGAAGATTTAAGTTTGATTATTTTAAGACAAATTTCATTTTTGTTTATGAATTTTATAACACGACAATAAATGACTATTATAAAATGCGCAATACAAATTTTTGTAGGAAATTAACTGCTCTATAAAAATGGTCTCTTATGTTTTGGCGATTAAATTAAGCGTTCAAAAGATATTCATCATCAAACTTTCATGTGTACTGATTAATATCTTTTGAACGCTTAATTTAATCGCCAAAACATAAGAGACCATTTTTATAGAGCAGTTAATTTCCTACAAAAATTTGTATTGCGCATTTTATAATAGTCATTTATTGTCGAGATATAAAATTCATAAACAAAAATGAAATTTGTCTTAAAATAATCAAACTTAAATCTTCAATATCTTTCAAATGGTGAGGTTTACGGAAAAAATATAAGATACCTTTTTTGCAGAACATTAAATTTCCTACAAAATTCTCTTAAAACATTTTTCTGTACAATCAATTTAATGATGAGGTATGCATTTACTGACGCTACTAAGCTGTAGCAAATACAATATTTTGTTAGCAGGGGTTTGCAGTGCGACTCGAGTTGCACAATCTCATTTCCGATGCACTGTGATGACGTTTTGTTCTATATTTTCAATTTCAGTCAATTGTGGCTATTCAACCGGTTGAAAACGAGTGAATGAAGTTCAAATGTCGAGTTTTTCAAATCTGCATACAGATAATTTTTTTTTGTTTATTTCTTTTTTATGCACTTTTTTGCTAATTGTCTTATTCTAGGGTGTTTTACGTACCGATAGGTACTAACAGTAGCGAACTTTCCATAAGACCGACTAGGCCCAGGCATAGGGCGGCCAATCTGCGCCCGCTATCTAACTGAAGCACGTGCGGAACGCGGCGAGCGCGGCGTGGCGGCGTGCACTGAGAAAACTCTATATGGTCTTATAACTATCAGAGACAGAAATAACTCAGAAATAAAATATCTCTAGCGGATTGACCCGAACGCAATGCTGATTTTCGTACCAGCTGCCCCTTTCTGTACGAACAACTTCACATTTCACAGAAAGGGGTGATTGGTACTGACCGGCCTAAACTGCTAGTCCATCTTTCGGTACTAATGGTCAAATAATTTTACATTAGCAGCCTTACAACAGATTTGTATAAGAATACGTCAC
Organism: Mongoloraphidia duomilia; assembly: GCA_039654895.1. Classification (NCBI taxonomy): domain Eukaryota; kingdom Metazoa; phylum Arthropoda; class Insecta; order Raphidioptera; family Raphidiidae; genus Mongoloraphidia; species Mongoloraphidia duomilia. The sequence continues at coordinate 9,392,818 of CM077523.1, forward strand.
AACGTTTTAAACGAAAAGAAATAAACATAAAAAAATATGCAATATTTTTGTCTGTGAGTATATTTTCGCCATACCCACCATAAAATAGCTGCTTTACTTACATGTATGGTAGTGACTTTTGACATTCCGTTGTTTTTAAAAAGGAGGAAGATTCTCAATTTGACTATATATTTCTTTTTTATGTATGCCACCTCATATGATCATAACTCCTGCAATTGTGAACCGATTTTGGTGATTCTTGTTTTATTTAATAGGACATACATTGAGGGTGCTCTCATATAAATTTTACTTAAATCGGTTCAGTAGTTCGACTGATTTTTTATGTATGTTATCTATGTATGTCACATCATATCTTCTGCATATGTGAACCGATTTTGATGATTCTTGTTTTTGTTTAATAGGGCGTACCTTCAGGGTCGTCCCACATAAATTTTACTTAAATCGGTTCAGTGGTTTTCTTTTTTTAGTTTAGTAATCAAATATCAAGACAGGAAGTTGGTTAACTACGTATTGCAAAGCCATTGAAAAGAAAAAAATAAAATAAATTTAAAAAAAACCTCCTTCAAAAAAGACACTAAAACAGGAAAATAATAAAATTTTGAGGTCGGCGCTAATTTAACAAAATAAAAGTGGATAATATAAAAAGTTTTGGTAATTAAATTGGCATCGACCTCAAAATTTTATTATTTTCCTCTTCTTAGTAGCTTTTGTGAAGGAGGTTTTTTTTAAGTTGTTAACTTCCTATTGGAAGTTGTTTTTTATTTCAGTAAATACATAAGATAGTTTTTGGTACCTATACAGGGTGTCACAGAATAACTATTCCTAATTTTCAGAAATGATAGGGGGCACTTAAACATTTTTTATTAAGAAACTAGTGTCCGCAAATACTGCATCAATTAAGTTTACTAAAAATTGTTCGAAGTTACGACCACCATTTTCGATACTACCGAATTATTATTAGTGTATTTGCCATAATATGGCACATACACTATTGGCGTCGGTCGGATGGCGGGACCTAGGGGTCGGACCAACATTTCTCGACGTTTCATACCCTCCTGAACACTTTGGCACCATTTTTAAAAATGTTTATATATATATGTATGTATATTTATATTTATATATATATATAATTATATATATATATATATATATATATATATATATATATATATATATGTGTGTGTGTGTGTGTGTGTGTGTGTGTGTGTGTGTGTGTGTGTGTGTGTGTGTGTGTGTGTGTGTGTGTGTGTGTACACGATAACTCTCGACAGACTTAATCGATTGAAACGAAATTTGGTACACACATTGGAACCCATCACCGCAAGAAGCCTATTTAAAATGGGCCCGATCGAACCATTTTCAGGGTTGTATTTAGGGGTTTCAAAAAGTTTTTGGGCCCAAAAATACCGAAAAATTTGTCAGAATCGTTTCAAAATTGAAATTTAACTCTTTAGTAAAGATTAAAATGTGCTGCTAAAATTTTAATAAAATCGGCCAGACAGGACCGGACTTTCAAATTTTATGAAAACACTAGTTTGTTGATACGGATTTACTTATGGAAGGGTGTATTTAATTGCGTGTACTGATAAAATCCATGTCTAATATTGAAATTTAGAAAAATTTAATTATTTTAAGGGATGTATTAAGGGGTTAAATTTTTTATTTTGTCAAAAAACAAACTTAAGTTCACATAATAATGCCACAATGCCTGTATTAGCAAATACACTATATTGTCGGCAGGGTTTGGCACTGCGACCCGAGTTTTTTCATTTTATCTCGATACTGAAGAATTTCCGGACACTAGTTTATTAATAAAAAATGTTTATTTAAGTGTCCTCTATCATTTCCGAAAATTAGGAATAGTTATTCTGTGACATCCTATATAAAAAAACTGAAAAATTTAAATAGTACGGAACACTACATGCAAGTCAGGGGCAAAAAGTTTTCAGGAAGGTCAAAAATGAAAAATATATTTTGAAAAAAGAATGGGAAATTTTTTTTCCAAGCCACCCCTTAAAATTAATGCAATTGTTTACACTTTAGGCTATTGGCTGGTTAGTACTATATCATGTTCGCTTCACTCTTTTTAATTTATTGTAAATTATAGACGCGTCGACAGCTTAGGTCATTAGCGTCTTGTTTACATCAAATAACAACTCACTTAAAACTAAATGACCTCACAAAACATCCATGAGCGGAGGCGGAATTCGAACCCACGACAGTGTGATCCAAAGGCCGCTACGCTAACCGTTACACCACTCTGTCCTCTCGCTTCACTCTAAATCTAGTAGATACAACGTAAATAAAATAGCAAGAAATTACATTCTTAGCTAGTGACTATCAAAATTAGTAGATGGCAGCACAAAAAATTATTTTGTATTTCTAGAATCTCGTGTAATGTAGATCAACAAACAATAAACTTTCTAAAAAAAATTTTGGGGATGTTTGGGGGTCTAAAACTTGGACCCTAAAACTTGCATCAAGGGCGGTCCCAATTAGGGACGGGAGTCATAGGAGTCATCTATGACTCCCGTCCCTAATTGGGACCGCCCTTGATGCAAGTTTTAGGGTTCCTTAACTCCGTATGGAACCCTATTACCCTGGCTACGATGTGTGTCTGTCCATCCGTCCGTCTGTCACAGGGATCTATCTCACAAACGGTAAGAGATATTTTAAATTAATTAATTAATTGTAGATTATAGACGCCTCGATAACTCAGGTCATTAGCGTCTTTAACACAACAATTAATAATCCATTTGTGTATTAGAATCTGCCAGCCGGCATACACAAACCGACTGGTATGAGCTCGGGTCCCTGGGAGCGCTAATTCCCAAAGAACATTGGAATGCAATTTGCGATAACAACCACATTCCAATGTCCCCCTGGGGGGGAGATATTTTAAAATCATTTGCTGATCTGTGCCTTAAATCTTAAACAATATCGAAGAAAGTACTCCATTAACTGCGAGATTACGTAACTAGAAGTACTTAGTATGATATAACTAATTAGAATAAGCGCCGTCATAATGAAAATCAGTTGAGAGAACTTACATAATATTGTTAGAGCACGGGTATTATAGAGCTTTACAATACTTAACGTTCCCGCTTTGTCCATCCATGTATGAACATTATTATGTAAAATATGGTTTGAGATTATTATTTTTTTGTGATTAAATTATCACGCTTCCATGGAATTCATTCTGCGCCATCGCTATATAGAGGATTGGAAACTTTCTTCTCTCGGAATAAAACTATAAATATGTTTCGTTTATTTTTATTATTAATGCATTCGTTAATGTAAAAGCAAACTTTAAGAGATTATTTTAATTAACTTTATATTCACAACATTTTTGAGTTACGGCAGACTGCTGCAAATAATTAAATCATAACGATTTTGTTCCTCCTTTTATGTCTACATCATATTTTTTAAATGTATTGACGCCATTATACAATCTATGTATTGTCTACAATTTATAAAGATTACTTTATTATTTATTATTATTCACAACAATAACGTAGTGAATAATATCAGTAAAGCAGGTAACAAGGAAAAAAATCCCAGAAGTGCGTATTTTTTAATGTCATTTTAAACATAGAATTATACCGCCACGTAATACGTCATTCAGGGCCAGCCTTCTCTGATTGGCTGCTGTAGTTGAATCACGCCCACTGATCCATAGACACAGAATGAATATTTAATGGTAGGTACCCTGATTTGACAGGCCGGCAGATAGTACTTATAGGTTAGGTTCTTCACGAGTTACGACTGACGAGAAAGTATTCCTCTCTTTCCATGACATACTTCTTAAGTTCTTTATCTATGTGTGAACGAATGTCTGATATCATTGCTCTGGCTTTGACGTCATCATATGGCGGCTAAGCTCATCCGTTTGAAATGAACACATTTTTTTAAATTCTTGTTTGCAATTAAGAGGAAGGATATAAGAACATAAAAGTTGGTTTACATTATTTGTTTGTTTGTTTGTTGAGGACAGTATGGCTCAGTTGGTAGCGTCGCGGCCTCTGAATCAGTCTGTCGTGGGTTCGAGTCCCACCTCTGCTCATGGATGTTTTGTGATGTTATTTAGTTTTAAGTGATATATGTATATTTGTTGTATTTAAGACGCTAATGACCTAAGTTGTCGACACGTCTATAATCCACTATAAATAAAATAAATACATTATTTGCTTATGTACGAGGAATAACATACACTGTTCAAAATTATCAAATTTTGATACGCGGGACGACCCTATTGTCGAGGTATTCTTGGTGGAAGTTTTCAAATAAACACCCGGTACTTCAAGCGTTTGATTATTGTAGGTACTTATGCTGTGATTCGCCACAGGTCAATCGAATCGAGTAGGTATTTGTTAGTGATGGGCGATACGAGATGTTTTTACAATCGAAACAATATTATTGTAATCGTTCATAATAACAATCAAGTTCATAATCGACTCGGAGTTTGATTTTAAAATCGAAATTTTCGATTGTTCAAGTCGATTATTTACCACATAGGTTATAGCAATAGCAACGAAAGAGAATACATATAATCGTGATTCAAGGTTATATGCTAGTCGACTGACGTCCACGCGACTCGTTCATTGTTCACTGTTCACACTGTTTGCAGTCGGTACTCACTACTCTGAATTCGTATTACGCGATTACTGCACAATCGACCATCGACTCGACCTTACGCAGTTGTTGAGTGATGAACGATTGTATATTATTTGGCTCTCGACAATGTACGATTCAGTACTATGCGACTCGGTCTCGGTGAACTATGAAACAACATCAATCGAGTCCAAGTGACAACCATCGAGAGTCATCGAGATGTTTGTACAATCGAGACAATTGACTAAAATATCTCGTTGTTATCGCGCATCACTAGTATTTGTTTGTTTTTTTTAATGTTGAATAATCCGTTGAACTTATTCACGTGTGCAGACCAATAGGAATGGATCATTGATTGCGTTATGGGAATCCCACAATAATACATAAGCAGATCGAGTCCAAGAGACAACCATCGAGAGTCATCGAGATGTTTGAACAATCGAGACAATTGACTAAAATATCTCATTCTTATCGCGCATCACTAGTGTTTGTTTGTTTTTTTTTAATATCGAATAATCCAATGAACTTATTCACGTGTGTAGACCAATAGGAATGGATCATTGATTGCGTTATGGGAATCCCACAATGATACATAAGCATTAAGCATGCTTTCAAGCCCTTTATTCATGTAATTATAAGAGACATGGTCGGCTGCTTACGGTTTTAAAAGTTGCTCAATTTTACACAGTTTTTAATGAACGCACTCACACAAGTCAACCCTCTGCCTTCACTTGTTTCCTTTTATGTTGTTTTGTTTTTAAAAGAGATCTATTGTTTTATGTCATATTTTTTAATGTTATTATAAAAAAATTAAATTACCCCGAAGTTTTCTTCACAAAGCACACAATGCTTGAAGTTAGACGACACTTTTTTGTTCCTATTCCAAAAATGTAGCAATGTATTCGTTTTTATTGCTGTAGGAATAAAAAGTTCGCATCTACTTTTAAAATGGAACTAAAAAACATTTATTTCCATTTCTAAAATTTTGCTTAGTTTAAAATTAAATAAAACAAGTTATTTTTAAGTGCTTTTATTTAGTTTCACTGCTATACAGGGTGTCCCAAAAAGAATGGAACATAAAGTAAGAGCTGATTCCTTACAAAAAAATATTGCGATAGACCCCAACTTGTCTATTCCGAAAGTTAATATTAAAAGAGATACAGGGTGTCAAAGTTTAATTTTTATTTTTGATTTTCTTAAATAACTTTTAAAATAATTTAGGCATTTTAATGAAATTTGGTATATGGGGATTTTTTGACATGAGAAATTCAAATCTGAATGTATCTGTATGGCTCTTACTTGTAGGGGGCGCCACTTACACACCTTTTCACTCATTCAAATAGTCATAACTTTTTTATACGCACTCGTACTATTTTTTTTAATTAAAAAATTGATTTTCTCGTCATTTTTACGTAAAAAAGGTATACTTTGTAAAAGTGCCTAGGAGTAACTTTTTTCAAGATATTTGCACTTAAAGTAATCGATGCAATGTGGTTTTAAATGGCAAATTTTGAAAATGAACATAGTTGACTTTGAAAACGCTGACGCGGCATTATCATGGTAATTTTGACAGTTTTATTTAAAAATTCATTGTTTCTTATTAAAATGCCGCGTCATAATGATAAAAATAAATATTAAGCTTTGACACTCTGTATCTCTTTTAATATCAACTTTCTAAATAGACATGTTGGGGTCTATCGCAATATTTTTTTGTAAGAAATCAGCTGTTACTTTGTGTCCCATTCTTTTTGGGACACCCTGTATAAACATATTTTTGAATAACCCTCGCATTTTCGCCATCCGGGCTTTCAATAAATTGCCTACCGAATATAAAAGCTTATCTTCTCTTAGGACATTTAAAAGCAAAATAAAACAGTTCTTAATCGAACATGAATTTTATAACCTTAATGAATTTTTAAATATGTAGTTTTAAGTTTCTTGACGTGTCAAAAAAATGTATTGCATTTCTACTGATAAAAATATATACTATACTATACTACTACTATACTTAGCTATTAACTAACAATCAAATCTTGTAATCGAATTTTCACCCACTTCCCGTTTACCGATTGAGTTGAAATTTTGCATACTTGTGTAGTTCCGATGACAATACAATATTATGGTAACCAGCTGACCGGCCCGGCTCAGCCGGGTATAATTCGCACAACAAAAGAAATCATGTGATGTGATAAAAAAAATAGGTAACAATAGGTGGGTCGTTTATTAGGATTAAAGTGCGACACGAAGAACTTCCCAGTTTGATAAATATTTAATAATAATAATAAAATTAGATATTACACCGAAAAGTAATCATTTTAATCATTAAAACATAATTATTATTTATTTTTAACAATAATTAAAAAAAAAACAAAAAAAAACGGCTGAACCGATTTTTATAAAATTTATGTCGGATCAAAATGACGTTAACACGCCTTAATTGACACCCTTACGAAGTAGATATAATTTTTTATTCGCGCGATATATGTGTAAAATTTACTTTTTTGGAGTCTATTTGGTTAAGAAAAAAGAACGGCTGAACCGATTTTGAGAAAATTTCTTTCAAATCATATTTACGTTAATACGCGTCGATTGGCACCTTAACGTAGTCGATATCAGTTTTCATTCTCGAGATTTGGTCTTAGAAAGAAATGGACACATATACGTGGACACATACGTAGGTACACAGGCACACACATACACACACACAGATATCTTTCTAAAAATAGTGTAAAAATAGTGTAGTGACCTTGACACATAAAAATTTGTTATACATTTTGATTTCGATTTTCGAACCCATTACAACAACTTCCAATGGGAATTAGTTAAAAATAGGTAAAAAAACTTTTAAGTTAAACGGTTTTATTTTAAATCATCAGCTGTACCAAAAACTAGAAAATAATTAGGACACAAACTAAGGGGCACTTTGTGTCGCTGCGTCAGCGGAATAAGTAATAAAACGTGGGGCGCATAAAAATCTGTATTAGTAACGACTGTATAATAAATTATTAAATATGAACCGCTTAAGTCTAGAAAAATGTGTTTATAAGCCCACCAACAGAAATATTTCAAATGCACCCCACGTTTTTATTACTTATTCCGCTGACGCAGCGACACAAAGTTCCCCTTGGTTTGTGTCCTAATTATTTTCTGGTTTTTGGTACAGCTGATGATTTAAAATAAAACCGTTTAACTTAAAAGTTTTTTTACCTGTTTTTTTCTTAAAATATCTAGCCTAACAATCACGGCAGCTTAAACTGTCTGATATTCTGTTATTCACTAATTGTTAAGTCAATACATTGTGGATAAAGATTAAAGATAAAATTTATTAACTAAATAAAATTCGTATCTACATTAATTAAAGACAACAAAAAATTATAAAAAGCGTTCCATATAACTTGCTGTTTAAAAGTAAAAAAAAGAAAACGAAATCAATAAATGAGGCATAATTTTTTTATAAATTGGGAAAAAGTCTAAAAAATAAAAAAACCCAAACAGTGATTGACTCATGGGGATATTAGGGGTATAAATCTTTTGATTATTATTAACAATTTAATATTAATCTAATATTATAACAAAAACTAGGCCCACTTACAAGCTTTACAGATCGTTAACTAAAATCACTGTTTGTCGGACAGCGTTTGGTCGGCCGATACAAATGTAAAACATTACATTTTTATTTTAATCTTTTTTTGAACTTGTAATTTAACCTAGAATAAAAAAAGAGTAGAGTTAAACTTTTACATTTCAATTCATATAGGCTTGAAAAATATGAATTTTTAATTAAATGACTGAGTTAAAAAAATGTTAAAACAATTTCGGAATTGATGTTTTTCCAGACGAAATATTAATTTAGAAACAATTTATTATTTAATAAATAAAATTCTTTCATGCGTTAATATTTGTCGAACATATTATACCGGGTGTGGCTTAGAAAAGATAACATAGGAAAAATAGTACAGTGGATTTTAGGCAGAATCCAGGATTGCTATCATGAAGTTTGGGTAATCGTTGTGGTATACATTTCAAAAGTTACAACAAAAAGAGGCTTGGTTTGTGGGTAAAACCACACAATACCAACATTCTTAATGACAAACTAACGCTAAAATCGAACATAATATACGACACAATAATTAACACACAAACACCTAATACTCATTAATCGTCCACATACATACACACTCACACTTTCATTTCATCTACCTACTATATAAATCATAAAATCTCGAAATTTAAATCAGTACTTTACAATCCATAACATAATAGATAAGTGCTTAGCATCATAATATTATAACGTGTTACGAATACTCAATGAATGTGTGTTTTATAATATAAAAAATTAACCACACCTGAAGATGGCAACTCGTTGCTAAAGCGTCGTGTTAACAACACATGAAGTCATAAGACGGACACCAAAAATACAAGGTATTTCTAAAAACAAGGAACAAGAAACAAGATTTTTTTAAAAAAATTATTTATAAGTACTTACTTAAGGAGTGTTTCTATTCTGTCAAAGAATTTTTAGATGCAAAAAATGTGCCATAGAAATTGATTTTGTTTATATTTTCCTTTTTGACTTGTTTTTTAACATATTTATATGTATAACTTGAAACCATCTATCTATCACACTGCTAACTTTCCATTGGGTGCTCTTAGAGATTAGAGACCAGTCTACCGTAGAGAAACTATTTGCAATACAGCTTAACATATTTTTTTTTGTTATAAAAAAATCGCCAAATCAATTTTTTTGCAAACGTTATCAGGTGTTCATTATGCAATTATGCGTCGAATGAAATTAGTCCGGAATCGATATCATTCTTTGTTCTCGAGATATGCGAGACGAGAAATAGGTATTTTAAAACAATTTTATGGTAGTTTTTTTGTTATAAACAAAAAACCGCTAATTGAAATTTCCTGCATACCTAATCAGGTGTTCGTTATGTAATTAAGTGTCGAATGAATTTGGTCCGGAGTCGATATCATTATTTGTTTTTGAGATATGCGAGCCGAAAAAAAGTTCACCAACGTAGGAACGAACGAATGTACGGACGTACACACACAAACACAGACGTCTTTCTAAAAACAGTAGATTCGGACTCAAGGGACCTCAAAACGTGCAGATATGTCCAAATTTTTCGTTCGCAAAATCGGATCCATTACAACAACTTCCAATGGGAAGTGAGATTTGCGAGACGATAAACATTTTACAACAATTTTATAGTAGTTTTTTTATTATAAACAAAAAACCGCTAATTGAAATTCCCTGCAAACTTAATAAGGGGTTCATTATGTAGGTAATTATGTGTCGAATGAAATTGATCCGGAGTCGATACCATTATTTGTTCTTGAGATATGCGAGCCGAAAAAAGTTCACCCACGTGCGAACGAACGTACGTACGTACACACACACAAGATATCTCTTTAAAAACAGTATATTCGGACTCTAGGGACCTCAAAACGTGCAGATATGTCCAAATTTTTCATTCGCAAAATCGGATCCATTACAACAACTTCCAATGGGAAGTAAAAATTAAAATATTTGATTTTATACAACAGAAGTAAAAAACAAACAAAATGACAACCTTTCAGTAAACAAGATCTTATTGCCCAATGCCCATAGCCGACTACAAAATTGTAAATGTTCTCAATGTTAATTTCCCTATGTTACCTTTTCTAAGTCACACCAGGTATCTATATTTTATTTCTAAAAAAGAAATATTTTGTTATTTTTTTTCGTCTGCTCCTCTTTTTGTTTTTTTAATGTGTATTTTTCACAGAACGCTTTTTGTTATATTTATAATTATTATTCATCTGTTAAAATATCAAATTAACGTATAACACACATATTGAGTTGATTTTAACTTTTTATATATTATTTTATTTTTTGAATAAAAGATGATCAAAAAAATCAATATGGAGAATACATGACTTCGATGTTCCCAAATAATTTTTAATATGAGAAATTTCAGTTGAATTTACTACAACCCTTTTATAAAATAGAACCATTTCAAACGTTATCCGGAAAGAAAGTATTCTCTTTAAAAAGTATAAAATTTGAAATTTCATGTCAGATGAAAGTCACTTGCCATATCATGTGCTACGTCACTGCAGTAGATTCCTTGCTGTAACTGATATAATTGGCAGTTTTTAGAAATTTAGGAACATTATAATGCGTAATTATAAATTTAATTACCTCAGTAGTCTAAAGTTTAATTTAAAATATTGGCAGGTCATATAAAGGTCACTTGCCGTATCACTTGTCATGCCACGTCAGTGAAAGCTTGTCTCTAACTGATATCATTTAGGAGCATTTTAAGCGTAATTCGAAAAGAAAGTATTCTCATTAAAAAGTAAAATTTCATGTCAGATGAAAGTCACTTGCCATATCACGTGCTACGTCACTGAAGTGAATTTCTTGCCGTAACTGATATAATCTGCGGTTTTTAGAAATTTAGTAACATTATAATGCGTAATTCTAAAGTTAATTACCTCTGTAGTCTAAAGTTTAATTTAAAATGACAGGTCAGGTGAAGGTCACTTGCCGTATCACTTGTCATGCCACATCAGTGAACGCTTGTCTCTAACTGATATCATTTAGGAGCATTTTAAGCGTAATTCGAAAAGAAAGTACCTATTCTCATTAAAAAGTAAAATTTCATGTCAGATGAAAGTCACTTGCCATATCACGTGCTACGTCACTGAAGTGAATTTCTTGCCGTAACTGATATAATCTACGGTTTTTAGAAATTTAGTAACATTATAATGCGTAATTCTAAAGTTAATTACCTCTGTAGTCTAAAGTTTAATTTAAAATGACAGGTCAGATGAAGGTCACTTGCCGTATCACTTGTCATGCCACATCAGTGAACGCTTGTCTCTAACTGATATCATTTAGGAGCATTTTAAGCGTAATTCGAAAAGAAAGTATTCTCATTAAAAAGTAAAATTTCATGTCAGATGAAAGTCACTTGCCATATCACGTGCTACGTCACTGAAGTGAATTTCTTGCCGTAACTGATATAATCTGCGGTTTTTAGAAATTTAGGACATTATAATGCGTAATTATAAATTTAATTACCTCTGTAGTCTAAAGTTTAATTTAAAATGGCAGATCAGATGAAGGTCACTTCTCGTATCACTTGTTATGCCGACAGACGCTAATGACCTCTGTTGTCGAGCGTCGATAATTCACAATTCATTCATTTACTTGTCATGTCACGTCAGTGAACGCTTGTCTCTAACTGATATCATTTTGTATATTTAGGACCATTTTAAACGTAATTCGAAAAGAAACTATTCTCATTAAAAGTAAAATTTCATGTCAGATGAAAGTCACTTGCCATATCACGTGCTACATCACTGAAGTGAATTCCTTGCCTTAACTGATATAATTTGCGGTTTTTAAAAATTTAGGAACATTATAATGTGTAGATCTAAAGTTAATTACCTCTATAGTCTAAGTTTAATTTAAAATGGCAGGTCAGATGAAGGTCACTTGCCATATCACGTGCTACGTCACTGAAGTGAATTCCTTGCCGTAACTGATATAATTTGAGGTTTTTAGAAATTTAGGAACATTATAATGCGTAATTCTAAAGTTAATTACCTCTCTAGTCTAAAGTTTAATTTAAAATGGCAGGTCAGATGAAAGTCACTTGCCATATCACTTGTCACGTCACTCTAAAGTGGAATCGCTGGCTACAATGATATAATTTTCGTTTGTGAACTGTGAATCTTTATTCGCTTTTAATTCGTTTGAAAACTCAAAGCCTTTGAGAATAGTCGGTACAAAAAACAAACACACAGAGCTTGATCGACGCCAACGACGCTTTGAATAGGACGGCGGCGTCGGCATGCGTACGTGTATAGTTTTCCTACAGAGGAAAAGCTTTTTCCCTCCATAAACCAAGCAACGGATTTGCAATTAGTCACTTTGTTGCCTTTGACCACTGGCACCACATGCGGACTTTTTGTGGTCAATTCGCAGAAAGAGATGTGTCTATAGGTCTTTTTCTTTCGTTTATCGTGAAACCATTTATCTAATCCTGTTTGCTGTACACGTTTAAGCTTTTTACGTATCTATATAAAAATCGTTTTGTCGTCCCCCCTTCTTATAAATCGATAAAAAAGCAATATCTGCCACTTTGGACTGATTCGTTGTTGTGACGAAGTCACGGCTGGCTAATGTGATTCTTTTTGCATTCATAACGTTATTAAATCTGAAATTATTGCATATACCGCTACACTACTAGCGAATGTGCTCTACAATGTAAAAAATAGATGTAAAAATACTTTGAAAGTTAAGGTAGAATTCGCTCGATTTTCTAAGTGATTTTACATTATTATTTATTTTTACACAGAAAACTTCATAAAAACTTGGACTTTTACTGTAAAGTTAAACAAATTTGTGATTTTTACATAAAGTAAATTAAAATTACATAATTTGTGTAGGTAATATTCCAATAAAAGTGTGTAAAAATTACAAAATAAAATGTATAGTTACATATATAAAATGGATGACTACAAAACAAATTAATGTAAAATTAGTAACCACGCATGCGCAATGTGTTTTTATGGAATCTACGCGATGTGCAGACTATACCTGTTTATTGTCTCTTTGTGTGCCTATTACCAGATTGATCGCTGGCTACAAATGGACCATCGATAATCTATGTAATCGGCCTTCTCATTTCTTACAGTGTATTATCACTTTGCGCGTCAAAGCTGAGCTTCGTTCATACAAGAAGTTATATGTGGCTTAATTTCGCATGGAATCCATTCAAAATGTAGCTTGAAAAGGGGAGATTCTGTTCTATAAAATGGAACTATTTTTAGATTGATTCGAGTTCATAATTACTCCTAAAATTGTAACTGAAAATCGCAAACAGCAGTTGTCGGTTGGTCTGTACGTACATACGTCTGAGCTACGTAACTACGTATTGTAAAGCCACAAAAAAGTAAAAAATAAAAAACTTTTTAACAAAAAAAACCTCCTTCAAAAAACCCGTAAAAAAGAGGAAAACAAAAAATTTTGAGGCCGGTGCCAATTTAATAAAATAAAAGTAGATAAATGTATAAAAAGTTTTAGCAATTAAATTGGCATAAGAATAATTAAGAGCACTGTGGTTTAATTTAATAATAAAGAGTTTAGTCACGTCTAACCACAATAATTTTATTAATGAATGTACATTTCAAGAGCTATGCTCCCATCTTCAGCAAATACTAAACTAGTATTTGCTGAAGATGGGAGCATAGATCTTGAAATGTACATTCATTAATAAAATTATTGTGGTTAGACGTGACCAAACTCTTTATTATTAATTAAATTGACGCCAACTTCAAAATTTTATTTATTTATTGTAGATTATTTTACTCTTTCTTTAGTGGCTTTTTGAAGGTTTTTTTGTTTTTTTTTCTGAATGTCGAATTTCAGTATTAAACGTGTTTGTTTGATCATATTTCATCAAATCTAAAAATCATTAACAGAGATATTAAAAAAATCTATTTTAATTGAATAAAAATATTTGTTTGTACTGTAAACAGAATTTTTTGCGCACGTATCCGTTAAATGTTTAATAAAATCGGTTGATAAATTTCACAGAAATGGAACGGGTTGTATTTTTAACTCTTCGTAAAGTTTTTAATATTTGATGAACATTGAACAGTAAACTGTTTTAAAATGCCAGCGGACACGATTAGGCCGGTTTGAAAAATTGAACGTGTTGATTTTTATATACTTTTTTCCCGTACGAAAATAATTCCAGAAATTATAGTCTGTTTGTTTTTAAGGATGTATGGCTCAAATGAAATTTTGTAAACTTACTTCTTAATATATCTGAAAATTGAAATCAGTACCTACACAAAATTTCAGAACGGCTTACCGAATAGTTTAAAAAGATATATAAGTAATTATAAAATTAACATGAGCTGTTTAGGACGAATATAGTCACTGTTAGAATGTTATAACACTTAATAATATTTGACTTATTTATGGACCATTTATTTGTTTTTATAAATCGAATGTGTGCCTCTATTGCGTATACGCAGTTTCTTGCCCTTGATACAAATGACATATATTGAATAATCACGTACACCACAGACTCCAGATATTAAACAACAATAATCTTTTGAAGCATTTTTGCAATTAGTAGACAGAACGTTTTGAATTTTATAACAACACACACATGTCGCTCGTCGAAGAATAACAATTATCAGTTTTAATTAAAAATATTTTGTAGAGTTACGATCAAAATTTTAGCTTGTATAATGTATGTATGATTTGTGTAATTTTAAGAAATAAATAAAAATTAATAAAAAAAAGATAAATAGTACGCGTCTTTCGCTAACATTGGTCCTTCGAGCCGGATATTAGTCGGATATTAGTCGGATAGTGGTCGGATAGTCTTCGGCTTTGTGCTTAAATTTGTTGTGCAAATAACACGCAAGCTAATCAATAGTGCTAAAGTTTGATCGTATTCAATTGTCGTTCCATTGGTTGCAACTTCAACAACGTTGGTCAACGGCTTTCTTCGACGCTAAACAATAATAGATCATCTATCAACCTACCGCAAATCGCAAAACGTCGTCAGAAGGTTACAAGGTCTATCTTAACTGCAGACAACGCCAGTTTCAAGGTTAGTGCCATCCTTTTGAACCAATTATCCACATTTATGCTTATTATTGTAGCCAATATTTGTATCATTCGGTTTTTCTTATTGTCAAAATGACTACGTCAGAGAAACAGCTAGTAACTAAACGCGGTCTAATCAAATCGCAATTGACTCGTTTCATTAACTATTTTACTGCTACTACACCAGATGAACTAGATGTATTACAGTTACAATTACGTTTGTCGAAAATTGAACCTTTGATTGAAGAATTTGCCGCAATTCAGTTAGAAATCGCTTTGTTGACTGATAGTGATGTACAATCCGAAACTGAAGCATTTGAAGCTTCATATTTTGACATTGTCTCCAAGGTCAAAGGTTACATAAATGAACATACACTACCGGATAAACTTGATTCGGTTAGTTTTCACAGTGACGGAAGTCATCACTCGGCTAGTATTCATAGTAACAGAAGTCGTCAATCGTGTCAAACCAATCAGTCCATTCATGACAAAATAAAACTACCTAGAATTAGTTTACCTGTATTTGATGGTGCCTATGACAAATGGACAGTGTTCCACGACACATTCAGTTCCATAATTCATTCAAACAATACCATAACAGACATAGAAAAGTTTCACTATTTGCGATCGTCTCTCACGGGTGAGGCAGCAGAGGTAATTCAGTCGCTGGAAACATCGGCAGCTAATTATCAGGTGGCATGGTCACTATTACGCGAACGTTTTGAAAATACACGGCGTCTTGTGAACAAGCACCTTGGTGGTATTTTTGATTTAAAACCGGTCACCAAGGAATCGTATTTAGATTTGCGAACCATGCATGACAATCTGTGCAAACATTTAAGGGCACTAAAGGTCTTAGGTCAGCCAACAGATTCCTGGGACTCCCTTTTAATTTACATTGTTGCATCAAAATCAGATCCCATCACAAGGCGTGATTGGGAGAGGCAAAGGATCAAAGGCGAACTTCCTGACTTTAGCGAGTTCTCGTCTTTTCTTAAAAATAAATGCGAATTGCTTGAAGCCCTGGATACAGGCAAAGCACAAACAAAACATTCGCAATCGAATAGTATTCGTTCTATCAGAACCCATGCAATCACCGATAACAATTGTTGCGTCTTTTGTCAACGAAACGAGCATTCAGTTTATAAATGCAAGAAATTTCTTGACTTATCTCCAAAAGATCGATTCAATGAAACTAGGGCAAAAAGGTTGTGTACGAATTGTTTGCGTGCAGATCATTACGCCAAAACTTGCACTTCCACAGGCACATGCCGTCAGTGCAACAAACGACATCACACTCTATTACATTTATCAAAAATATCGACGCCTACAAACAATGAAACAGCTGATATTAAGCCTGAGTCACATTCAGCGCAAACATCTCAATCAATGTCAGTGACAGCAACTCATTCGCTTCAAACTAATAACAATCACATATTGTTATCCACAGCAATCGTTCAGATTGCAGATAATTTCGGTAGACTTCATAGTTGTAGGGCTCTTCTCGATTCAGGAAGCCAGTCCAGCTTCATTACTGAATACATGTGCAACAAATTGAAACTACAAACCGAAGAGATTAGCCTCTCTGTCGTAGGAGTTAGTAAATCCATTTCGAGGATTAACAGCAAAACTTTGGTCACAATAAAATCGTCGCTGAATGCATTTAAAAGTGAACTATCTTGTCTAATTTTACCTAAAATAACTAACCGGTTGCCATCCTTCTCATTTGATAAGGATCAACTCAAAATACCTCACAACGTCACTTTGGCTGACGCTAATTTTAATAGAAGCGGTAATATAGATTTGCTCTTGGGAGCTGACATATTTTGGAATCTACTTTGTGTGGGACAGGTTAAATTAGGAAAGAACTTGCCTATTCTTCACAAAACTCATTTGGGTTGGATTATTGCTGGGCCACTTCCAGTAAATACGTCTTCAAACCACACACACTGTAATCTTAGCACATTAGAAAGCATTGACAAAGCTTTGCAAAGATTCTGGGAATTAGAAGAAATCTCAACCTCTAAATTTCTAACAAAGGAAGAGCAATCGTGCGAAGATTATTTTCTAGAAACCACACAAAAAACGAACAATGGGCGTTTCATGGTGAAAATGCCATTGCTCAAGGAACATCCTACCAAATTGGGCGACTCGAGAGAATCAGCCTTGAAACGGTTTTATTCTTTGGAGAAACGACTTCAAGGTAATAAAGACCTAAGTAAACAATACATTGATTTCTTCAAAGAATATGAAGAACTGCAACATATGACATCAATCGACAACGAGATGGTGACAAATAACGATCTTCGAGCATTTTATTTGCCTCATCATGCAGTTATAAAACAAAGCAGCATAACAACCAAACTGCGAGTAGTATTTGACGCATCGGCTAAATCATCTTCTGGTTATTCACTAAACGACTTACAATTGACAGGTCCGACAATCCAAGAGGATCTAATCTCCATCATATTACGCTTTAGAAAATACAAATTTGTCATGTGTGCTGACATTGCTAAAATGTACCGGCAAATACTCATATCGCCTGAGCAGCGACAATATCAACGTATCCTTTGGAGGTCAAACCCAAACGAACCTGTAAAATGTTATCAATTGAATACGGTAACATATGGCACAACATCTGCACCTTTTTTGGCAGTGAGATGTTTACATCAATTGGCATTCGAATACCAAGAAATATATCCAAAGGCATCGTCAACAATACTGAAAGACTTCTACGTCGACGACCTATTGACAGGAGCAAATTCAATAGATGATGCAAAATCAATCAGAGAAGATTTATGCAAAATTCTCGAAAATGGTGGTTTCCAGTTGCGTAAATGGACCTCCAATGAAAGCAGTATACTTAACGAGTGCATTGCTGACAGCTCTAACAAATTGGAACATGTTATTATTGGTGAAAATGAAAACATGAAAACTTTAGGAATTTTGTGGCAAGCTAGCACTGACATGCTGCAATATTCAACAAATCAATATGAGTTCAAGGAAAAGGTAACAAAACGAGTAGTTCTTTCTACCATTGCTCACATTTTTGATCCATTAGGTCTACTTGCCCCAGCAATAGTAACGGCTAAAATAATTCTACAGCAATTATGGCAACTTAAAATCTCCTGGGATGAATCGCTTCCTGTAGCATTACATACACAATGGAAGCAATTTCAAACAGAATTTCAGTCGTTGAATAAAATTCAAATTCCTAGGCGCGTCATTTGTTCAGATGCGATTCGAATAGAACTTCACGGCTTTTCTGACGCCTCAGAAAAGGCATACGGCGGATGTGTCTACATTCGTTCTTTAGACTCTTCTGGTTTGTACCACACACAACTCCTGTGTGCTAAGTCAAGGGTAGCACCATTAAAAAACCTTACAATTCCTCGACTAGAATTGTGTGGTGCCCTTCTTTTGGCCCAGCTTATGGACAAGGCCATTTCGGCATTGGATATGACATTCGATTCACTATTTTATTGGTGCGATTCTACCATCGTACTAGCTTGGATTAGTAAGCCCTCACAGAATTGGAAAACATTCGTATCAAACAGGGTGTCACAGATACAAAATCTGACCACCATTGGTAATTGGAATCATATCAAGACAGAGGATAACCCTGCAGATCTAGTTTCGCGAGGTATCAATCCCCTGGCATTAAAAAATTGTTCACTTTGGTGGCATGGACCATCATGGTTATCACAACATAGTCACGAATGGCTTCAGCAGCAACCTTCGTTGCCTATCGATCTTCCTGAACGACGGGCTAATACAGTAGCGCTAACGTCATCCGTCAGCGACTGTGACATTTTTGAAAAATACAGTAGTTTATCTAAATTACAAAGAGTGATTGCTTATTGTCTTAGATTTAAGAATAACGCTCTACAATCAGGGCATCATAAACAAACTGGCACTCTCACAGTTGAGGAACTGCAGTATTCCTTGCGAGTTCTGATCAAAAAGGCTCAATTTGAATCATTTTCAAAAGAGATGCATGCTCTCTCCATTGGACGAATAATAAATTCGCAGAGTAAAATACTTAATTTAAACCCATTTATCGACTCGAACGGCATCATGCGAGTCGGGGGTCGGTTAGGTAACTCAGATTATGACTTTGACAAAAAACACCCCGTTTTATTGCCTGCCAAACATAGACTCACGCAACTCATAATTGAGTATGAACATCGTAGACTTCTGCATGCGGGTCCGTTGCATCTCTTGTCTGCCCTAAGAGAAAAATATTGGCCTCTGTCAGGTCGCGATTTAGTAAAACGAATTGTGCACAATTGCGTGCGTTGTTTCAAAGCTAAACCTACGAATAAGACGCCTATAATGGCCCATTTGCCAAAAGCGCGAACATTACAGTCAAGACCCTTCAAAAATTGCGGTGTTGATTATGCAGGATATTTCCTAATAAGAGACCGCAGGGGTCGTGGATTTAAAACAACAAAGGCATATGTTTGTTTATTTGTATGTTTTGTTAGTAAAGCTATCCACTTGGAATTAGTCACTGATTTAACGACTGAATCATTTCTAGCAGCACTTCGACGATTTGTATCTAGACGAGGCAAGTGTTCGAATATATATTCAGATAACGGCACCAATTTTGTAAAGGCTAATTCTGAACTCAAAGATTTACAAGAATTCTTAGTCAAAAACCAAAATGAAATTAAAAATGCTCTCAGTCAAGATCAGACAACGTGGCATTTTATACCAGCTCAGTCCCCTCACTTTGGTGGTTTGTGGGAAGCGGGTGTTAAATCAGTAAAATACCATTTGAGACGAGTCACTGTAAATGCATGTTTAACTTATGAACAGTTTCTTACAGTGTTGATACAAATAGAGGCATGTTTAAACTCCCGTCCTCTGTGTCCACTCACTGATGATCCACACGACAATACCCCTTTAACCCCTGCGCACTTCCTTATCGGCGAAACACTTACGGGTTTACCAGATGAAAATGTCATGGAAGTACCTGACAATCGTTTGTCATGCTATCAACATCTACAAAGTCTCAAGCAGCACTTTTGGGCAAGATGGTCCAAAGAATATATTTCCGAACTACAAGTTCGAGTTAAATGGAAGCAACAAATTCCAAACCTCCTGAAACCAGGTGTTCTTGTCATCATCAAGGAAGATAACCTTCCACCTTTACGTTGGCAACTGGGTCGCGTCGTCGAGGTTCATCGCGGTTCCGATGACGTCATCCGGGCAGCATCCATAAAAACTAATAGTGGTGTGTACAAACGTGCAGCGCATAAACTATGCGTACTACCAAGTGAATTAAATTCAATGTGTAATTCTTAACAATGTTTAACAAAAAAAAAAACAACATTTATTTTCGTAATGATTTGTTTACTGTTTTTTACAGCTAATTTGTACCA
This sequence comes from Mongoloraphidia duomilia, assembly GCA_039654895.1. NCBI lineage: Eukaryota > Metazoa > Arthropoda > Insecta > Raphidioptera > Raphidiidae > Mongoloraphidia > Mongoloraphidia duomilia. The sequence goes on from CM077523.1 coordinate 9,413,443, forward strand.
TTATTTTGTATTTTGATATTTGTGTTTGTAATCTTTCTTTTTCTTTTCTTTTGAAAGCCGTGCTTTCAACGCGGGCGGCATGTTTAGGACGAATATAGTCACTGTTAGAATGTTATAACACTTAATAATATTTGACTTATTTATGGACCATTTATTTGTTTTTATAAATCGAATGTGTGCCTCTATTGCGTATACGCAGTTTCTTGCCCTTGATACAAATGACATATATTGAATAATCACGTACACCACAGACTCCAGATATTAAACAACAATAATCTTTTGAAGCATTTTTGCAATTAGTAGACAGAACGTTTTGAATTTTATAACAACACACACATGTCGCTCGTCGAAGAATAACAATTATCAGTTTTAATTAAAAATATTTTGTAGAGTTACGATCAAAATTTTAGCTTGTATAATGTATGTATGATTTGTGTAATTTTAAGAAATAAATAAAAATTAATAAAAAAAAGATAAATAGTACGCGTCTTTCGCTAACATGAGCTCTTATGGAAAAATCGTGCTTTCATAGTTTAATACCGCTAAAACACATAGTAATATCACCGAGAAAAATTTGTAATTTTTAGAATATGTTCGTTACATATCTAGCAAGCTTTGGTCAAAATTTTATCTATGGTCACCGATGTCAATCACGAGAAAAAAATAATTTTTGCTGAAAAGTATCAAACAAATGGCGTACTTTATAAAATGCTTGTTGATACTTGGCAACAGCGCTCTTATCCATAAACATTTTTACTTCCCACCTCTACTATGGTAGGGAAGTAATGTATTTAGTCCGAAAAAAATATTTCGAAATTTTAACAGATTTTCACGTTTTGAGACCCTAGCAATCGTTTAAGATCATTTTCTGACTGATGTCTGTATGTGTGTGTGTGTATGTATGTGTGTGTGTGTGTATGTATGTATGCGTGTGTGTGTATATGTGTGTGTATGTGTGTGTGTATGTGTGTGTGTATGTGTGTGTGTGTGTGTGTGTGTGTGTGTGTGTGTGTGTATGTGGTCAATTTTTCGCCTTCGATATCTTGAGAACGAAACAACATACGGCCATGCCGATTGTTCTATTGTGTTTATCAGCCTTTAACTTAGATCTGATTAGATTTTAAGTCAAATCGGTTCAGTGGATCCTGAGATATTAAAAAAAAACGTTCTCAATGTCAGGTATTAACATAGGTAAAAAAAAATATAAATGAATTCTAGATGTTATAATATGAACAAAATGTAAATATTTTTTTTCTCTAAAATGTACAGTTTTCGAGAAAAAAAATATTTTACTAAAAAAAAATAAAAATTGTACGTAAATCAAGGTAACCATGATTTTTGCTATATTAAGCTAGCCATCAGTAGATCACTAAACAAAAAAGAGGGCCATGCTTTTTTTCAAAGAATAAAAAAAGATGGTTTATTTTTTGCAAATATTTACTAGGTGGGCAGTATAGGACTGGTCCTTCAGTCGAATTTTTAACATATTATTAGAGCCCACTTTTGAGAACTAATCAATGAAATTGATAGATTTTTTTCCCTTTCAAATGCGACGGTGCCTTCCGACTATATCTACAGCTAGAACTAAGTATTCCATATAACATTATTATAACACAGACCCCGCGGAGAAGAGACTATGCATTCCAAACATTCTTTACTGTCCCATATAACATATTATTATAACACAGACCCCGCGAAATATGGAAAAATTATGGAATAAATTAGGTATATCGGAAAACACAAAGTTACGGAATTATCATCAAACACTTGGTTTAAATTTTTGCCAATTTTTTAACGCTATTGGCAGATTTGTGACACGGCCCCGTCCATAATAATTATTACCTGATCAAAAGTTTTTTTAAATAGCAGCCAACATTTTGTTTTGTTTACTATGTGGTTTTTATTTCTTTTTATGAAAATAACAAATCAATGTCAATTTGAACATTTCTTTCAACAATTCCGTAGTATTTTTTTCTGTTTAATTAAAACTAACGAAACGAACTTTTTTGAAAGATTTTGAGAATAATTGATAAAACATTTTCAGTATACGATCAGAGAATTAAAAACTCTTTATAATAATGCAAATTACACACACACACAACTCTATACGTATAAACTGCAGCGATGCCTTCCCAGCGTCCCACTCAAATTCAATAGCACCGAAAAGTGGGAGTGCAGCATTTAATTGCACGTCGTTCTGTTACACGTTTAGCCGTATGAATACGATTTACTCTCTCGTGCGTAAAGAAGTTTCACTTCAAAAATACGTTGGTTATACGATGACGTATTATATTAAAGATGAAGGACGCTATAAATTAGCCAATAGCAGATCCGATGACTTTTTCCAGAACTTTGTAATTTCCGGTACCTAATTCCGCAGATTGTTGGCACACTGTACAGGGTGTTTCATAATTGAATATCGATATTGAAGGGGGTTCATCTGTGCATGATTTTAAAGATTTTTTTGAAAAATTGTTTTTTAATAACTCCGAAACTATACATTAGATATTTTTATTAAATTAGTTAATAATTTTAATTGAATGTTAATAAATTAATAACAATTTTGTGAAACGAAAAAACAATTAGATAAGTTGTTGAAAATATTCTTCACCTCCAAAGATACCTTCACCTCTTCATCTCATATTGTCATAATATATCAAAAATAAAGCTTCTAAATAAATAAAAAAAGAATAAAAAAATAAATCGAAAACGGACTTATGTTTATATGAATGTTTTGTCATAAAACCATGCACAGGTTAACCCTCTTCAATATTGACGTTTAATTATGAAACATCCTGTATATTTACGATAATTTTATTGGATATTTAAAGATCAAGATTTCAAAGTCTTATCTAAATAAGCCTTTTGAAATGTTTGAAATTTTTAAAATACCGTTATAAAGGATTGCCATCAAAAGTAACTCTGTATAGACTCCATATTTCACGAATTCTGAAGCAGTACAAAATAACATATTATTTTAACTGCAGGGTACTTATTTCTTTATCTTTTTAACTGGATATATCATTTTACGACTTATCCATATAACCAAAAACTTCGTTTAAGAAACCAGAGAAAAATCAAACAGGTACAGAAGGAGGTAGCCAAATTGATCAAAAGCGAATGCCTACACGAACTAGTTGAAAATATCAGAGATCGTCGGGGCGTCTTCGTTTATTTGACGATACCATGATGAAAAAACAAATTGAGTTTAGAAACGTTGACCATTATTATTATTAATAATAATAATAATAATAATAATAAAAACTCCCGTTCTGCCTTATGTTCCTGGCGATATTGAGTCCGTTGTCGAGAATGAATCATGTAAGATTTTCTGGAATTATTCATTCAGTACTACCAGGCAACTTTCAGCTACAAAGCCTGATATAGTTCTCCTTGATAAAACTACGCGATTTATGTGTCATCGAGTTCTCAGCTCCTGCTGAAACGAACATAGTCGCGAAGGAGACTGAGAAGCGGACAAAATATCAAGATCTTCTCTTTGAGCTTAGGAAGCAGTACCCAGACTATTCTGTTAAATTAATTGTCCTTATAATTGGTGTTCTTGGTGGAGCCAAACCGTCACTGTTGGCAAATATAAAAGCTATCCCGGCATGTCAGCGTAATGCTGAGTCACTAGTCTGCCGCATGCAAAAGGCTGTGCTTATTGGGTCGCTCCGTGTACTTCGTGCGCATGACCCAAACTCACTGTAATCGCCCATTTCATGGTTTGAGACGCGGTTATAGTTTCACCTTGCTCCGCAAGTATCCCCTGTGTGACGGTGACGAACCTGAAGTTTAGGGTGCTTGTGGATGCAAAATTCTTAAGGAATTCTTCCTTCTCAATAATAATAATAATAGAAATAATATATTTATTTCTTACAAGACGAATCCACCCAAAATCTTATTTAAAAGCACTACTCACCATACTGAATCCTACCAACAAAATAGCATATTATTAATCGATATTACATAACGCATGTATTTTGAAAATATAATTTTAAAATATTATTATAGCTGATAAAAACGAACGATGTGCATACATTAAACAAATATAATTATGAATTAAAATTATAAAGAATACTAATTTCCACTTCGAAACATTTTTCTACGCATTTTGATCAAAATTTAGCTTGAAAAGCTATCTTTTTCTATATGTAAATCATTCATTTGTTCTTCTGTGAGTAACAATCTAATGTTCTACAGTGTGACAACGACATTAGACTGTTTCTGCATGTATAAAAATGGGTGTGTGCTTATGACCACACGACAGAAGTGAAAACTTTAGATTTTCTAATTTTTGGTGTCATCTATTATAGCGCATTTATGAACTAAAAATAATTTATTACTAAAATACTAAAATTGTATTTTTAATTAATTCTACCTTGATTTCAAAAAAATTATAATTATTGTCAAAGAAAGAATATAAAAAAAATAAAAAAATATATAAATAAATATCATGTAGAATTTAGAAGAAAAAAAACGCCAAAAATTCTACGCTGCCATCAGGTCTCGAACCCAGGTTCCTATGCATAGAACGCTGACGTAACCAACTGCGCTATGAGTGAAACTGTGTAGACGGCCGTTTTTATGATATAAGTATGTTGCGAATTCTTACGGTCAGATTGCGAGTTCTTACGGTTATTTGCGAACGAGTCATATTATTTCAGTACCCAGGTAAAAAGTGCCTAACGCGCCTAAGGAAGTTTTCACTTCAAAAACTTTAATTATATGATCACAATGTAAGGACATTGTCGAATCAGATTTGTTGATAATGTTTTTCGTAACCCAACAAAAAAAATAACACAATTTCACAATTCAATGATGTCGGATTTTGTCAAGTGACTTTCTGTTGCGTTCCGTTTATTCATTTATATGGTGCGACGTAATGCAAACCATGAATCTATCTCGACAATCGCAATACCTTAAACCGGTGATAAAACTGAAGTCGTAAAGATGAGATGAGCAGGGTAGGTATAGGCACCGGCGATAAGCTATCCAAGCTGGAATAACTACTTCAGTTTCACTTGAGAAAATAATTCATCGTTATATATCAGCCATATCTATTCTCGATTCCTTTGTCACCTCTTGCATATAATTATTTATTCAAAAGAAAGGTTCCAAGAAAAAAAGGAATTATTTATCTACTACTCTAGGCATATATTGGGTTTAAAGAACGACATTACTCAGGGGGCAACAGCTCAATAATTCTTTTATTAATTTAATGCTGTTTTCAACAATTTTTATTTACAACAAAATACTTCGAAAACCATTTGAACCTGGATTTATTAGAATTTTTTTCTCGTTTTGATCTCTACGCAGTCACTTGTCAAAGCGTAAAAAGTTTTTTTTAATTAACACCCTGTATAAATTAAAAAAAGAGTGTGTGTGTACTTATGTACGAAGTTATACTTTTTTGGCGTAACAAAACAAAAATAACTCCAAAAATTTTATCCCGCGTGCCAAGTACTGAACGTTTGTAAAAAAGACGATAAAATAATAAAATATAGATATTAAATTAATTAATTTAATTTAATAAATTATTGATTTATTATACATTATTATTTATTATATTTATATCTAATTACTTATTAAAAAAAAAGCATGTTTGTGTTGAGATTCAAACCCGAAATCTATTGCGTATGACGCGGCGGTGCTATCCGTTACGCTACGTACATCTTACATAGCAGTGCTATATAATAGAGTATTATAATCATGAACTTCCGACTAACTTCATGGTGTTACTACCGACTAACTTCTTGGTGTTAAATTTTCGTGATGCGATGCGCGCGCATCGTAAAAATTTACTGTCATAATAACTTCAAAAACCACATAAATCGTATCAGTGGTTCTCTTCTCTAGCTATAAGCGTATACTAACAGACAGATAGACATAAGGACGTTACGTTTGATTTATTTATATAGATATGGATGTCACGTGATAATGCTATTAGGTACATATTGTCAATATAAATAGTACTTATAATGGATTACAAGGGATGAAACACAGTATTTGCAACTAGTGTGAAGTTTGCTACCTGAAGAACGAGCGATTCACACGCGTTTCAAACGCTGTGTTTCGTTCCGAGTAAATGCATATTATTTTTCACAACTCTATTGACAATTAGATTTGAGGTACATGCAATTTGGGCGCGCAAAAAAGCCGCAGAAATATTAGAGCTGTCAGATCCATGTGAAATTTATTTGGGGTTATGTCTATGTCATTTTGACGTTTTCGAATATTATATGCGGATTGAAGTTGGCGCTTTATCTCCAGCTCTTTACAACGGTAAAAAACAGAGAAAACCGACAACTGAAAATTTTCATCCCTAGGGTTGAAACTCTCAGTTTTTTCTACCCACTGATCAGGTACCGCAAATCGGATTCTCAATAGCGGCGTTGTGAAAATGTTATTATTACAAGCTTTTATTTAACTTGCAATGTATGTTAGTTTGTGTATTTGTTTGTTTGTATGTTGGTTTGTTTGTGTAGGTCAAAACTGGCAAGTCAATTTTGAACAACTTCCACGTATCCGATCGATTTGAAATTTTGTACACATATGTATTCCCGATGACAATACATGAATAAATCGCTTAAACGGGGATGTAGGTTTTTTTTTGACTAATCAACGTCCAGACAAATCGCTGAAGCTAGAGACTTGAAATTTGGACAGTTGGTTCCTTTTCTGACGTAAGCATCCACTAAGAAAGGATTTCTCGAAATTCAACCCCTACGGGTGTCAAAGGGAGCTATAATTTTGAAACAAAATAAAATATTAGTAAAAAAAACTTTTTAGAGACCAGCTTTTATTTAAATGTACTAAAAAGGAAAAAATAATGTTTAATAATTTAGGGTCATAATTAGGTAATAAAAGCGTGGGTCGTGACTATAATAAATTATCATAGAGTTTACGACCCACGCTTTTATACTTATGAACCTATTTTAAATATTATTTTTTTTCTTTTTAGTACATTTATAAAACCGTTTATTAAATATGTAAAATTGAGAAATTAAATTTTTACAGTATTTTTTAGTAGAATATATCCATCGCGTTGCTTTATTTGTACTTTGTGATAATTTAAATGTTTCGCGTGCGACGATGGCAGGATTTGGAACGCATTGAATTCCCAAAGGCCTCGTTCACATTTCTCTTTTTTTAGCCCGTGTTATTTTTGTTATCTATAACACTGAATTGAAAACGTTCCAGTATAACTATGTTATATCGTTATACGTATATTTAGATTGATAGATTTGCGCTCATTTTCAGTGTTTATTTTAGAAAGAATTTTTTTATGTAAAAACGTAATTTAAAAAAACTGGCATAAATACCTATATAAATCTACAGAAAAATTAAAAAAGTGGTTAAGTGCAAGTAAAACTCGCGCCATGAGGGTTCCGAACAGTTATAACAATTTAATAAAAATTGAGGTTGTCATTTATCGATTAGAATCAAAATCATCCAATCGCTATGAGTGATTAGTCGATGAAGGCAAAAAGGGTGACTTGCTCGCCTGTCATAATTAATTATTATTTTTATAATGAAATATAAAATTTTAAAAATTTTGAACCCTTGTCATAATAGCCATTTAGAAATAAAAAGTAAAGTACTCATCGAAAAGCAGCGACTATATTGTACGTCTTCATACTAATCAGGGTTCAAATTACATTACCAAAACCACGTAAACAAAATTGTAAACTTTCGACAAATTCGGGTTAAAAGTGTTTAGGGTTATGACAATAAAGTTTCACTTGCACCGTGGTTTCATAAAGCCGCACACTCGTTTTTTTTCTTTTAAAAGACTATTATGTCGGGATATTTTTAAAATTTCGTATTTTATTTTTACAAAAAAAAAATTAAAAAAGAAAAAGATAATTTGTCTTGTACAGGTTTGTGAGTTCACACTCTTTGCGCTAAGTAAGAAGATCCACGAACCCACTGTTACACTTTTTACGCTTTGAGGGTAGTATCTGATATTAATACTTCCATTACCTACCTTACGGACAATGGAAATATAGAATGACTTTTTACAAGCTTTTATTTAACTTGCAATGTTTGTATGTTAGTTTGTTTGTTGATCGATTTAAAATTTGGTACACATTTGCACTCCCGCTGACAATACATGAATCAATCGTTTTTAGAATTAAATTCAATCTCTAAGGGGGTCAAACGAGGGAGTAGGGTTTTTTGACTATTCAACGCTTAGGCCAAACCGCTATAGCTAGAAACTTGGAATTTGGACAGTAGGTTTCTTTTGTGACGTAAGCAACCACTATATGAAGGGATTTTTCGAATTTCAATCCCTAAGGGAGTCAAAAGGGGATAAACTTTTTAACGACTAAAAGAACAATATAAAATATTAGTAAAAAAAACTTTTTAAAGACACGCTTTTATTTAAATGTAGGTACTAAAAAGGAAAAAAATAAGTTTTAATAATTTAGTTTCATTATATTATAAAAGCGTGGGTCGTGACTAATAAAATATCGTTGCATTTACATCCCACGCTTTTATAATTGTGAAACTTATTTTTTTCCTTTCTAGTACACTTAAATAAAAGCGAGTCTTTAAAAAGCTTTTTACTAATATTTTATTAAATAATCACCCGTATTTTATTTGCAATGTTGCTTCTTTAAACTACTTATTTAGATTTAATTAATTAAAAATTAAGTAGGAGTTTTGCATAATGCTAAATATATACCAATCTAGTAAATTAAAAGCAAGCAAAATTGAAACTTAATTATAGTAATTATCTTAAATAGTCTTGACACAGTTTAAATTTCCCGCCTTCCGGATATGTCTATTATATTATATCCACTTCCTATATTGTGGTAGTCAGCGAAAAATAATAATGTATGCGTTGTATTTTCTACTGTCTACATAAAAAATGAACCGCTGTTTGTTGTGCGAGAAAAAGTAGGAAAAAACGATAAAAAATGTATAAAAACATTCTTTCCAGAGATTGATATGAAAATTAATATTTAATGGTCCTTAACGACGTTTTTATGTCCCTTAGAGTAACACCACTTCCAGTTCGCGAAATTGTTCCTTTCCGGTTTTCTCTAATTTATACACTACTGTGCAGAAGAATTCGATTCCTGTAATTATTTTGTAGGTATTCTTAGGCTGAGCATGAGCCTAAGTGCTTGAAGCACATTCATAAATGATCGATTTATTCAAGCGACAATTACTTTCGTGAGCTGGTGTTGTCCTGATTCGGGTCTATAGGCCGTCGTTGGTTGGAATTGCTTCCTAACGTTTCGCTAGCACGAGTGGCGAGCTTTTTCATAGGTCCTTCCATCTCCGATGCTGGATGTAGAATGACAAATTCTCGGGCGCAGGTTGTATTTATACCTGTGGGTAGGGGGCGGAGCTTGTTCCGCTTCGGTTGACCTCGTGATATCGGTCGGCATTACTCGAGAGTGCCTGAGTATCGGATTCCAGATCTGGTTGAGCTTGAGGGGTTTCCTCCTTTTTGTTGAAATTATTGGAATGTTTGTGGATCTCGATGGCTTCTCTGACCAGTCTGTTGTGGTAGCCGGTGACTGATGCTAGTTCTCAAATTGTTATCTGTGGTCCCCGTCGGTCAGTGCGTGTTCGGCTACTGCAGACATCCAGCATCGGAGATGGAAGGACCTCTGAAGAAGCACGCCACTCGTGCTAGCGAAATGTTAGGAAGCAATTCCAACCAACGACGGCCTATATAGACCCGAATCAGGACAACACCAGCTCATCAACTGACCGCGAAAGCCTCAACCAATTACTTTCGTTTTCAAAAACGCTTAAAAGCATCGAGCACTCACTAAAGTACTTGAAAAAATTAAGCATCAAGCATTTTAAAGTAACTTCTTAACTTCCAACATTATAAAAGTCCAAAGTTCAAAACATACATTTTGTTATATTAAATAGATTTATACGGCTGTTTTGCAATTGAAAATTTTTATTGGAAGAGCAGCTAATTACATAATTGATTCCTGCAATTATAATCATGAGCTTCTGACTAACTTCATGGTGTTACTAACGACAAACTTCATGGTGTTAAATGTTCGTGACGCGATGCGCGCGCATCGTAAAAATACACTCTCATCATTTTTCCATAACGCGCCAAAAAAAGTATAACTTCTTCAAATTTATTGCTCAATTCTTAGGGCGACGTTTCATAAATTGTTCAGCGCTATTTTGTTACACCGTGTAACCGTTTTTATTAACATTTTCAAAGGAAATATTTCCACCTCTGAAAATCCACGCTTTTCATTATTTAATTTGATCTATCATCTACCTGTGTGTTTGTAGATTATCAATAATCGAATTGTTCTGAAACATTAGTTCAATTAAATTATTTATTAGATATTGCTATCGGCGTGTCATTAATTCTGGTTCATTAAACATAGACGCACGTTCCAGTGAAATGTGACTGTTCACTAATTACAAATTTAATATCATTGTTCGATAATGTTTATTGAAATTGTAATTTGAAAAATACCGGATTTGTTAATCTGGAACACCGATTGGAGTGACGTGACAAAATCAATGTATTGAGCATTTAGTGGCCTGTGAAAAAAAATCGAATGGGGTCAGATCTGATTATACCGCAATGTTTTCCCTAGATCTCTTGAAAAAAATATATTGTTTTTTTTTAATTGTGTGGATATAGGTACTAAGTAAACTAACAAACGCACATTAAAATTTTTACTTCCCACCTCTACTATGGTAGGGAAGTAATGGATTTAGTCCGAAAAAAATATTTCGAGATTTTAACAGATCTTCACGTTTTGAGATCCTAGCAATCGTTTAAGATCATTTTCTGACTGATGTCTTTATGCGTGTGTGTGTGTATGTGGTCAATTTTTCGCCTTCGATATCGTAAAAACGGAACAACATACGTCCATGCCGATTGTTCTATTGTGTTTATCACCCTTTAATTTAGATCTGATTAGATTTTGATTCAAATCGGTTCAGTGGATCCTGAGATATTAAAAAAAACGTTCTTAATGTCACGTATTAATATAGGTAAAAAAAAATATAAATGAATTCTAGATGTTATAATATGAAAAAAATGTAAATATTTTTTTTCTCTAAAATGTACAGTTTTTGAGACAAAAAATATTTTTCTAAAAAAAATAAAAATTGTACGTAAATCAAGGTAACCATGATTTTTACTATTTATTAAGCTAGCCATCAGTAGATCACCAAATAAAAAAGAGGGCCATGCTTTTTTTTCAAAGAATAAAAAAAGAGTGTTTATTTTTTGCAAATATTTACTAGGTGAGAAGTATAGGACTGGTCATCAGTCGAATTTTTTTATTTAAGTTGTCTATAATATCCTAGGTACCCTGGTACAGAGAAAACAACAGCACTACTTCCTCTGGCAACATCTTAACGCGGACTGGCAGTGTGGACAAGAAAAGTTGCTGTAAACATTGTTTCCAGCAACATTTGAAGTTGCTATCAACAATGTTGACCAACTGTTGCTTAACAATTGTTTACCATGAATACTGGGCTTTCTTTATGTTTTTGAACACTCGCGGAGTTGAATGATGTAAACAGAAATTTTCTAGGCATTCTAGATAGTTAACCGTTCCAAAGATACCAATGGTGAACATCGAAACAACCGCCACCCTGTATATATTTTAATGTGTAGGTACATGTATTTATTTCTTTCCGTAAATGATATTTACAATGCAATTTTATTATTTATACTTGGTAATCAAACGTAAGTACGTACATTTAGAAAAATATCACGAAACAGGGATAAGGGAAATCGAAAATCAATATGAGAAAATAAGTTAAGTTTAAAGGAGATGTCTTATTTTATTATCTTATCTTTACATCGTTTCCTTTTTACTGCTGTATCCAGAATTCTTTTTTCAGCATTATAAAGGATCTTATTATGAACAGAGCCCATTGGGAATTTGGCTTATTTTTCTACCTTACCTTACCGGAATAAAATAAAATTCAACTGATGACTTGCAGTAAAATACTGAATATAATGAACTATTTTTTCGTATTTTAAAATTTAAAATGGGTTTTGCGATGTCCAAACACTATTTTAGATAAAAAATACTGCAGGTATTTTTATAAATTGAAAAAATGTCCAGATCGCATTATGAATAATAGTAGATTGTAGAGAGCAGTATAGCCTAGTGGTTAGCGTGCTTAGTGCCGCAACCTCTGGACTGGACTGCCGTGGGTTCGAATCCCACCTGCGCTCATGGATGTTTTGTGATGTTATTTAGTTTTAAGATAGTTGTTATTTAGTGTAGTTGAAAGACGCTATATAATGACCTGAGATGTCGACGCGTCTATAATCTACAATAAATAAATAAAGTAGATTGTATATCTAGTTGCGCAATGGCTAATATTACTGACGAGTAAGTGACATTATATTAAAACGAGGGATAGCGATTTTTAACACACGAGTCATAATTTCATTGCGCACGAGATATATATGGTATTTTTTCACATACCCATTATAAAAATAGCTTTTCACTTCATTTTCAGTACCTATTTAAAAAAAAAACTTCACTTCTATAGTAGGCCGAGAGTAGCTGTCAGTATAGGTAATAGAGGGCGATTCAAGACGATTTATTTATTTATTGTAGATTATAGACGCGTCGACATCTAAGGTCATTAGTGTATTTTAACTGCACTAAATAACAACTAACTTAAAACTAAATAACATCACAAAGCATCATAACTAAATCCCTTTCCCCCCCACCTTTTACACAGCCCTGAGTGTACCTGATGTTATTGGGTTTATACCTCTTGGGGACCCCCCTTCATTTTTAATTTTTGTTTTTATTATTTGTTAAGATATCCGCCATAATAACACATATTCTGTGGAAATTTCAACGGGCTACCTGTTACGGTTCAAAAGATACAGCCTTTTAAAGCTAAGACGGACAGACAGACAGACAGACGGGGTAGGCTTAGTAATAGGATTCCAGTACGGAACCCTAAAAATAGTTAAAAATGTATCAATAGTCTAGCTTTACTTTGTAGAACAAATAAAAAAAAATACGCATCAATTTGAGAACCTCCCCCTTTTTGAAATCGGTTAAAAAACAAACAAACAGTTTCCGTTTTAAGATTCAACTAAAATGTTTAATACAGCGCCAAAAACCTTTTGAGAACTTCTGGTAACCAAGTATTTTTATTGTTTTAAAATTGTACAAAATTATGTAACTTGTGTCATTCACTTTGCAGCTAGAATCGGTCATTCCAGAGGTGTTATGCAATGGTGTAAATTTTGAGATTTACAGTGATTTTTGTACACGTTCTACAAAAATAAATCAGTATTGTGCGGTCGTTAAAAATGCTGTTTCGGAGACAACAAAATTAAACTGTAACATCTATTTAGTTTTATATTATATTATATTAAATTATTGGTGTTTTGGGAGTGATTTCTCAATAAATAGACAGTTTACAACAAAGTGTTATTGCGTTGTTAAGATCTTTTAAATTACAATTTATTCATTCAAGATCTTTTAATTGTGCTAATGGAAGAAAATACTTGAAACATTATATAACATTTTTAGTCGACGACATAATATAATTTGAAGCTGCGAAATAAAACGAAAGGTAAATAATTTTTTCTTTCTTTTTTTAAGAGTGAGTTGAAATAGACTATTGATAAATTAATATTTAATAGATTAGGCCGTTACTTATGATAGAAATTAATAAACCTAACTTAAGTCTTTATTTAATATATACAGAATTTTTATAATGCTTATGTGTGCACTAGTATATGAAACACCCATTTGGTATGACGTAACATAATGCTGCAACATGGGAAAAATTCATTTTTCAAACCTGTGTCACCGTAGGGATTCTAACCCTAAACTTTCCACTGTCGGCGGACTGAGTTAACAATTATTTGCACAGTGACACATTTTCAAACGATTAATTATTTCCCTTTGAAGCATTCTGTCCCTGAAAAACCACTACATGCAGTGAAAGTCTTTATAACAATTTATAACAATAGTTCTGAATATTATATTATGTATTAAAATCTTACAACAGTCTTCCTACAGAGCTGAAGACACTACTGACTACCATTTTCTAAATTTAAAAGAGAGCTAAAGTCGCTACTAACTAAAGCTTGTTTATACTTAGTTAATGAATTTCATTTGATTAATTAATTTAAGGTGCCTAATTTTAATGACTAATCTTGCTTTCTGCTGTATTGGACAATACATTTATTCTATTCAATATACATTTAACAAAATATAATAATCAAATCAAAAGAGGAGTTCATTCCACAAGCGTTCACATACCAAATAGGTAGTGAAAAATTTTTTCTTAACAATGCAATCGGCAGATTACGCCATCATGATGTTAAACGTCAAATGATTGTTATAGGATATACAAGGAAAAAATCAGAAGCCACTGTCAGGACTTGAACCCGAAATTCCCAGTCTCCGGCTGGTTGAGTTACCATTTACTCACACAGTGCCCGAGAGTGGAATCTGTTCCTTCCCTATATATAACAACATCAATACAAATCACACTTCATGCGAGAGTGGAATTTTATTTTTAAAGTTAAAATCATAACTTTAAAGTAATAACTCAAATAGTTCGAAAAATTCATAATAAACATAGATATGAGTTATAATTGTGTCCTGACAGTGGCTTCTGATTTTTTCCTTGTATATCCTATAACAATCATTTGACGTTTAACATCATGATGGCGTAATCTGCCGATTGCATTGTTAAGAAAAAAATTTTCACTACCTATTTGGTATGTGAACGCTTGTGGAATGAACTCCTCTTTTGATTTGATTATTATATTTCTATCCACAATTAACTCATATCTATGTTTATTTTAACAAAATACATTTATGCCGGGTTTGTCGTACATTTAACAAGCTGTTTTGTTAATCGCTGTTAAATTTTTACACCGAATAACACATAAAACATACGAAGTAACCATAGAAATAACAACGAATTAACAAAATAGCGTGTTAAATAATGTACGATAAACCAGGCAGTAGTGTTTTAATGTTTTTGATGTCATATTTATTTAGTCTATTGTATATATCTTAAGGAAATATTAATTATTCGGAAAAAGAGCATTATCGACATTGACACTCAAAATTAACATCTTATTACTCAGCTTTTTTTTAAATAATCAGGGCTTTCTTAATTGAGTATATATTATCGAAATTTCGATACGACCTCCAAGTAGAAGCTTTCTGAATATTTTAACATGTCAATTGCCACACATTTATCATTTATAAAAAATGACGCGCTTTTCGAAAATCTTTTCCGGAATTCTATAAACTAAAGATTTAGATTGTTTTAGTATCTCACATATGCTTATGAAGAACTGACTGATTTGTTTGAGATTTTTATTGGTCTTACCATAGCGATGACTTAAAATTTGCTCGGACCCTAGAAATTTTTCGATTCTATTTCAACGCCCTGTAATTCATAATTCATATTATAATGAATTAAATGGTAAATACGACTTTCTTTCTCAAAAAAATATGTAGGTACATGATAGTCGTAATGAAAAAAATGTTTCAAATCTCCATGAAATTTGTAATATGGTAGCATTGATTAACATATTATATGGGAAGATAGTGATTCCATGTACTGGAAAATATACTATAGCTGCCCGCTTACGTTTCATTCCCCTGGCCCACAAACTCAATGTTGACTTGTGCTTCCACCTATATTATTGTTGAACTAACAGCTCAGATATTGTCAATGCTACCTCTAACTGATCCTAAATAATGATATAAGATATTTACATCACTGCCGCAGCTGACATTATTTTAATGTTTTGAAATTTGTTGAGACTGTATAAAACTTATATAAAGTGAACTTAGTTTAGTTACATAATTTATCTGTAAACGCTATCTGATTTTATATTTCTTTGTCTCTGAATAAAAATTGTTCAAACACTCGTAAAATATATTTTGATGTATTCATAGGGTAAGAGCTGATAACACTTTTTTCATGTGTTTTTATAAGACTTGGAACTTTTTTAAAAGATGAATTTTATATATCTCTACAAGGGGTATATAGTCTGTCATTCCAACCGCGGGGCAAAACCACCCCATATTTTTTTGTTCACTCTTGCGAAAAAAGACTTATGTGTGTTTATCATTAGTAAAGTCTAGAAAAAGTTTTGCCCCGCGTTTGGAATGACAGACTATTTACCCCTTGTAGAGATATTTAAAAGTTATCTTTTAAAAAAAGTTCCAAGTCTTCTAAAAACACATAAAAAAGTGTTATCCGCTCTTAGTCTATCATAGCAACTTATACTAATTAGTTAACAAAAGCAAGCAGTTTAAGAGAATTAGATAATCAAATTCATTAAGATTGTAAAATTTGTTGTTAAATAAAAGAATTTAAAATAAATCTTTCACAATTTTTCCAATCGTTAGGGGCCTACACACGATCAGTTTAACTTCGCAGTTTATCTGTGCAGTCAAACTGCACAGTTGTGTGAACTGTACGGTGTGTGGGCTATTTCAGTTTGCTCCTCAATTGTTCTCAGTTTGAAGAGCTGACGTGCGTGGCTAGACACGACTAGAAAGGGAAGTTCGGTTTTGCGCTCAGATTGATCTGAGCGCAAAACCGAACTTACCCAAAGACTACACATGACTGTGCCAACTGTTCAATTAACTGAGCTGACTTCGCAGTTTATCGGTGCAAAGTAGAGTCAAATGCGCAGGCCAAAAGCCTGCGTTAAAATTTGTCGGAACTATGCAGTTATCTCAGTTTATCGCTCAGACATGGCGCCACAAGGGTTAAACTGCGCAGTTAAACTGATCGTGTGTAGGCCCCTTTAATGAATTTGATTATCTAATTTTCTTATGTATGAATATTTTTAGTTTGACATAATAATGATTAACATTATTAAGTTTAAAATTAAATAAAATATCAGAATGGTCCAAAAGTCTTGCCCTAATGTTAAATCCAATTAAATTCAATATAATGTCTATAGAAAGCCGGAATCAGTTGGCTAAAGTGCCGTAACGCTGTCTGGTCATCAAACTAATTCTGTAGACTACTGCAAAAATTTAGGATTATACATAGACAAATACTTAGTGGAATCGCTCATTTTATCATCTAATTATTATTGTGATATTGTGTACGGACCATGTATAAACCAGTCAACATCGCAGCTTATCCAAAAATTTTAAAATATATGCTTCAGATATATTGTATACAACATAAATTTACATATCGCATACTTCGTAGACAACTTGATCACAACCGGGCAGCCAGATTATTTAAATTGCAATTTAAAATATTTATTAGATTATCATAATAATAATAAAAATACGATGTCACAGGATACAACATTGTCAATAAACTTGCATGAAACAAATTTTTATAAAAAATTTTTTACTTATGGTTCTGCCTCTATATACTTATAATAATATTCCTCGTGAATATAAACATCTCAAAAAAGAGGCGTTTCGAAAGAACGTTAGGGGTTGTCTATTAATAGTCACCGCGAAATATTATGCAATATGAACCAATGACGCAAGATTGTCTTAAATAAAATTAAGATGCTAGTCACCAGATGGCCTAACGATTGTCAACACAACTCACTTCTGTAAACTCTACAATTATTCTGTACTCAAAGATTAAATAATAAAACTTAGGATGCTAGTCAACAGATGGCCAATAGTGCGACGTCTAGCTGCCTCTATTAAAAGTGGCCTCATTTACGCTCATAAGGATCAAAATCTTCTAGTAATATGTTAAACAATGATGGTAGTTTATTTTCATTTCGCGAAAGTATATTGTACATACAGGAAAATAAAAGAATATAATTTTGTTTTGATATCAAATAACACATTCATTTATTTCTCAAATTGCGGTCTTATTGAAAAATATTTTAAATTTTCTCTGATTTTCCATTTTCCACTCCATTTTCACCACACATAAAGCCTGAAAGAAACTCGTTAGGTCTCAAGGGGCAGTCACAGAAATATACGTATAGGCATTATCCATTTTGTATTAAACTGATTCGACTCGATATTTTCGAATCACTTAGCAAACGAGTCGATTCTTACTTTAAAGTTCATTTTATTTATATAGTATGTAAACGGTTTTACCGAACCTAGGGCAAATAACATTGCGAACATTTACAATTTTGTAGTAGGCTATGGGCCATAAGACGTAATGTAAATATGTAGTGGATTACATAGAAAAAATAGTACAGTGGATTTTTTAAACAATTTTTCATAGCAACGGTTGACTATTAAGAGTAACTCGGAACCTGCTAAATACAAAATTATAATTTAAAAAAACTAAAAAACACGCTTTAATGAACTAAAAAGTAAAAAATTATTAATTTTATTGTAAAAAAGCGTGGGGTGCTTTGTATCATATTTTCATACTACCCCACGCTTTTTTACAATAAAATTAATTATTTTTTAATATTTTAGTTCATTAAAGCGTGTTTTTTAGTTTTTTTAAATTATAATTTATTTTTATTTTTTTTAGTCCTGGAGATCCTGGTCAGGATAATGGGGCAAACTTATTGAATTATTGTATTGTCATCGGTCCTTGATAAGTGTGCAAAGTTTCAGTTCAATCTGAAGTTTTTTGCTTTTTTTTTAGTCCTGGAGATTCTGGTCAGGATAATGGGACAAACTTATTGAATTATTGTATTGTCATCTGTCCTTGATAAGTCGACAACGTTTAAACTAAATCTGACCGTTCAAAGTTGGTCAAAATCAAGTTCAAAGAAGTCGGTTACAAACTGACAAACAAGCAAGCAAACATACAGGTGAAGCTAATTTAAGCGTGTTAAAAAACAAAGCACTTTAATAGGCCTCTCTCAACGTCTTCACAAAAATAAGGCCTTGAATAAATAACACCAAAAAATTGTCACTAGCTCTCGGTCTATAAGTTTTAGTTCAAAAATGCTTGATACCATGCGTATAGACGCATCCCTTATCTTTAATTCGAGACCAAAACGGACTCTCCAAATTCAAAAACATTTCTAACTTTTAACGTTTTATATTAAATAAAAATTCACAAATTTCGCAATCCTTGCAACTATCGAGAACATTGGAAATGATAACAGCATATATGAAACATAATTAACTGTTTATTATACACACAATATTTTTCAATGCACTGTTTAGTTTTGTCAGGAATAACCCTATTATTCTTCTGTTAAATACGCGTTGACTTTTGCTTGATTACTTAACTTTTAAATGGATTTTTCTACAGTATTTATTAACATTTGCTCAAAAATAACACCGCAGATCGTCGCAAATACCTCTCAATTAACTAGACATGATATAAAACACATTTCGAAAAAATTGCACTTGTTCAATTTTGCATGATTGCTCCTCACTTGATCGCGACACCGTTGTCTTTTGGCCTTGAACGAAAACTCGTAACTCTGCCCCCATATACGAACATAAACATTTCCAATGTTAAAATTAAATAAAAACTTTAAGGACAGTTTTTACTGTAGTGAATCTCTTGAACTCTGTAAGAAAAAACTAAACAACGTTTATTTTGAACGAGAAAATGCAGTGTATATATTTCGAGTAAGATTCTCCTTCTTGTAGTACAGTGGAGATATGTTTTAACCCATAGCACAGCTGTCTCTCCTGTAAAGTCGGCAGAATTCCAATTCTCTCTGGATTATACCGGGCTTGTGATAAATGACACTAAGGTTATTGCCATGTCCTTTACTAATATTACCGAAAAGATTTACTCTGTGTACGTATTCTTTAAATGCTGATTTCAGAGTTAAAAATACTTAAGCTCTGTCACCGTAATTATAAATAACTTTAATTAATCCATTCATTTATTTCACTGTACGGATGACTTGTAACGTACCTAATTGAGGAAAAGTATTTCAAATATCGTATTTAAATACTTCTATAGTATTTGATTTCATATTTGAAATACTTTTAGTATTTGTTATTTGTACAATGTACATGTATTCTACTATACTGCAGACTTGTAAAGTAATTGAGTAAAAGTATTTCAAATTCCGTATTTAAATACTTCTATATAGTATTTGATTTCATATTTGAAATATTTTTTTATGAAAGTGTTTGTTATTTGTATTCTACTATACTGCAGACTTGTAAAGTAATTGAGTAAAAGTATTTCAAATACCGTATTTAAATTATTCTTTAGTATTTGATTTGATAATTGAAATATTTTTTTATGAAAGTATTTGTTATATGTACAATGTACATGCATTCTACTATATACGGCAGACTTTAAAGTAATTGAATAAAAGTATTTCAAATGCCGTATTTAAATACTTCTATAGTATTTGATTTGATATTTGAAATAATTTTTTATGAAAGTAGGTATTTGTTATTAATATTTAAATACATTTAAAAAAAAATTGTATTTAAATTTTCAAATGCATTTTTATATTCTGTTCTCAGAACAGAGATATTTATAGAAACAGCATATCACGTCGCTTGTGAAGCCACAACGATACACTAAAATACGCCCTGTCGGGTACATTATGGTCATTCGTTGCTTGTATTCCGTAGTGTTAATTACTTTTTATGTCATACTGTGTGCCTGGATGTTACAATAAAGGTTCCAAAGCACTCATGAAAAATCAAGGTGTATCTTATCATCAGTAAGTAAAATTTTTTTATTATATTTTTAATTGTTTCAATTGTTCCCGCACGTCTCGACCAACAAGCTGTCATACGCCACTTCTATAGCCATCTTTGTTCTGAGATGAATACATAATTAATAATTATTATTTCCCGGATTGTATTTGCACCCTTAACTACAGGCACGGCCGTAGCACGACCGTAGCGCTGGTGTCAGTGAATAGATTATATCAGAGGTTCCCTAACTGAGCGTCGCGGCGCTGTCCTAGGGGAATCACAATTTCAGAACTTCAATCCCGATTTGAGAAGTTATGCTCAGAAAAGCAAGCTCATCCTGCTCATTAATTGTATTGTTTGTAGTTTTTTATGTTTTCTAATTGTTACAAAACTGTTTTCTGAGTTGGCGGAATAAATATTTATTTACAATAATTAAAAATACAATAACAATGAATGCAACAACGAAAAATCAATTTTAACAATAAAAAAATTTAAACGGTAATTATTGAACTAAACGAGCCACTTAAGTAACACTTAACAAATAACTATATATAGGTACAAGGATTATTTATTTGTAATTATTTATGTCACTGTATTTATATCAGATTTATTTCGCTGTTCAACACTGTCACAGTACAACCTACACTGACTGATTCCCGTTGACTGATCAATATTTATTTCACTGATCCGCTTGGTGGACCGACTCACCATTCACTGATTACCGATTGCGTGACACCGTCGACTGATCCTGATTCACTCTTACCGGCTTGTTTATATACCCTGCGCGGCCCAGCCTAGTACGTTCTCGCGTTTTCTAGAACATTCCGTTGTTCAGTATGCAGACCCCCGTTTTTCAGAACTGTTGCCCGCCGTTTATATACAGAGTGATCCGTAACATAATTATTAGAATTATAGACTCTAATAGATAATAATTAAGATTCTATATTCTTTGGAGTTTTTTTTTTAATGACAAAGTAATTTTATTGTCTGCTAGAGCTACACACAGATTATCTTCTTTTAGAAGGGCGTCGCAAAAATTGCCACCTGTAAATGGCGTCGCAGTAATGAACAGATTGGGAAGCCCTGGATTATATAATAGTAGTTTGTACTTATGTCAAGTGGCGTGCTAATTGTGTTTTAAAGACCACCAACAGCTAAGGTTATTTGGGCCTAGCACCAATTCATATTTTCAATTCATCATTTTTTTTTTTAATAATAAATTGAAAATCCAATTGACAGTTTTACCTAGAACCCAGGAACTGGGGACTTGTAATAGAGGAACCATAGCAACGCCATGTAAACAACAGCGCGTCAAGTGGCGTAATGAGATAAATTACTGACGAGTTCTGAATTTCGCGAACAACGTTTCTTCAAAATTCTCGGCGTTACTTCAGGGACAATCTGTACACTTCTTTAACTACAAAAGTTTTAGAACACTGTTAGTAGGTGCTATTATTTTGATCATTTAATTTAACATTTTGTTAGAAGCAATTGAATATCTCATGTCTTTTGTATGTTGTTTTTGTATTATAATTACAAACCTTGAGTTGTTCATAAGTTACCACAAGGCGGGAAGGAAGCTATAAACAACAATACACTACAGACATTTTGCTCCTTGAGGAACCCTTGTTCTCAGTTGGCGTTTGTGTCTGTCATCAGGTTAGTATCCTGTGGAGAGGGCTTGCCGTATCATAAAACACTTCTCTATAAAGTAAACGTATCTTTACGTATATATACGTTAACACGGTTTCAACGTTGTTTAAAGCACGGGTCACACTAGGCTAGTTGCCAGCCGCGAATTTAGTAGCCGCTATTTAGACAATTTTTTGGTGTTATTTATTCAAGACCTTATTTTTGTGAAGATGTTGAGGGAGGCATATTAAAGTGCCCTGAGTAAAGGATTTTGCTAGATAGCGGTATGGGAGGGATGCAGACCGCCCCCAACATGTAACAAAAAAAAATGGTCACAATTATTATTGCTTCAAGGCTGAAATTGTTTGTATAGCTTGTCGGTGATCCAATAATGCCATTATAATATTTGCAGATCGATTGGTCAGTATTAAAGGGGTGGCAGATCACCCTAAATGTGTCATTAAATTTTAATATGTTGTTACGGCGACTGTTTTAAGCATATATTTCAATTTTCAGAACAAAATGTCGGTATTAACCCCCTCTCCTAGAGGGAAACTTGCTCGCCTAGGTGTTTATATCGTTCTGCAAGGGGGTTAATACCGACATTTTGTTCTGCAAATTGAAATATATGCTTAAAAAAGTCGCCGTAACAACATATTAAAATTTGAACCTTGAACTAATAATATAAATTTCGTCGGGTACATGACACGTTTAGGGTGATCTGCCACTCCTTTAATACTGACCAATCGATCTGCAAATATTATATAATGGCATTATTGGGTCACCGACAAGCTATACAAACAATTTCCGGCTAAAAGCAATAATAATTGTGATCATTTTTTTTATTACATGTTGGGGGCGGTCTGCATCCCTCCCATACCGCTGTCTAGCAAAATCCTTTACTCAGGGATCTTTAATATGCCTCCCTCAACATCTTCACAAAAATAAGGCCTTGAATAAATAATACCAAAAAATTGTCACTAGCTCTGGCGGTCTGTCAGCCGTCGATCAGCTTGGTGTGGCCACAAAAATAATACATCTGTTTTACAAAGAGGTGACATCGATGTAGCATCCGCGACCTCGACCTACACCGCGCTCATCGAGGTATCTTCGGCATGTCCGTACCCTTAGACATTTTTTGATCCGATGTACCGTAATTGGGTTTTTGAATGAATTTTTTTTTACTTAAATGAAAAGATCACATACAAGTTTTATAGCAAAACTATTTTTATTTAATTTTTTTGCTTACTAATTAAAAAGTTATATTTAAATAAAAATTAATTTTTAAACTCAGTTCCGATGACGCGCCGAATGAATCCGAACGCGTGTGACGTCATTATGTTAATATCTATGGTCTTTGTATCCATGGTTACCAAGTTAAAAATTTATTATTTTTGATAGTATGTGTAATACATATACACAAATACCAACAAATGCACACAAATTTTAACGACGTCATAAACATTCCTGGCGCGTTTTGAAGTCACGTGATATTTTTTAAATTTTTATACATATTAATTAATTTTTAGTAATTTATCTATGGCTTTTAAAAAAATTTTCTTTTCGTTTTTCATTATTATTTATGTTAAATTATTAGAAAAAATTAAAAAATTAATAATTTTTTTAAATTTTAGTACCTAATTACGGTAGAGTAGGCGTGGTTTATTAACATTCTTTTGTATTCCGCTCAGCTTATTGGTGATAATTAATTAAATTAACGGTACTTACATCGTATAAAAAATGAGATAGGATATCATTCTGAGACATCCTGTATTTCTGAGTAGGCTGTTAGGCTGTTGTGAGAGATTTCAATTTGTTCTTTATCTAAAGACGCGGAAAAATGTATTTTAGCCCCGGGATATTTACTTTGGTGTGAAATTAGTAACAGTTTGACAACTACATTAAATTGCGCGTTTGTCTCAAATAGTTTCGAACCGTTCGAAACCGTTCCAATAATCGGCTTATATTGTGAACGATAGCGTATAAATACGGTACACTTATTTTGTGTAATACATATTAGGCTTCCAACTAGGCTTACAACGTCTTAAATAAACAGGGTTGGACTGAAAAAAAATAGAAATAATTGTTGGTGATACGTTTGTTAAAGTAAATAAGTTTTTTCTTTTTTTTTTAGTTATTTATTAATCAATTATCAAGACAGAAGGCGGTTAATAACGTGCAAACTTATTGTAAACCCACTAAAAAGTAAAAAATAAAAAACTTTTTATCAAAAAGAAACCTCCTTTAAAAAAGCCACACTGAAAAGAGGAAAACACTAAAATTTTGAGGTCGGCGCCAATTTAATAAAATAAAAGTAGATAATAATGTACTTAATTAAATTGGCGCCACATTCTATTATTTTCCTCTTTTTAGTGGCTTTTTTAAAGGAGGTTTTTTTTGTTAAAAAGTTTTCTTTCATAGTGTTCCGATAACTCTGTGTAGTGATGTAAATGCGTATAATACTCTGGTATAAAACGTTTGTATAAAACGGTATTATACGTGGTAGGTATGTAAAAAAAAATAATATACCCCAGTTTTAAACTAGGTATGAATACTGCGCATTTTACTATTTTATACAGCACGTATAAAACGTTTAATACTGTTTAAAATCGTTTAAGACCGTTTAAAACGGTTTAATACCCAAATGAGAACTGGAACTTTTTCTATTATGCAGTTGGCAATACTGAAAAACTCGGGTCGCAGTGCCAAAACCCTGCCGACAATATAGTGTATTTGCTAATACTGGCATTGTGGTTTTATTATGTTTGTTTTTGGCAAAATAAAAAATTTAACCCCTTAATACATCCCTTAAAATAATATTTTTTTTCTTAATTTCAATATTTTTATGAATGCAACCTCGGTACCGAATTAAATACACCCTTCAGTAAGTAAAGCACTATCCGCAAACTAGTGTTTTCATAAAATTCGTAAGTCCGGTCCTGTCGGGCCGATTTTATTAAAATTTTAGCAGTACATTTTAATCGTTACTAAAGGGTTAAATTTCAATTTTGAAACGATTCTGAGAATTTTTTCGACATTTTTGGGCCCAAAAACATTTTTCAACCCCTAAAAACTACCCTTAAAATCGTCCGATTGGGCCCATTTTAAATAGGCTTCGTGCGGTGATGGATTTCAACGTGCCTACCAAATTTCGTCAAAATCAATTAACTCTTTCGAAAGTTATTGCCCGCACACATATATATATATATAAATATATATATATAATATATATATATATATATATATACATATATAAATAGACATTTCCAAAAATGGCGGCAAACTGTTCAGGAGGGTATGAAACGTCGAGAAATTTTGGTCCGACCCCTAGGTCCCGCCATCCGACCGACGCCAATAGTGTATGTGCCATATGGCAAATACACTAATAATGCACCGTAACCGTAGTGTGAAAGAGTAAAAAACCGTTTTATACTGAAAAAATACGGTATTATATACCATGGGTTTTTTACACAAAAAAGTTTAATACCGTATTTTTACATCACTAACTCTGTGTGTATCTATTAATTATTTTATAGTCATACTCTGTAAGTTAGTTAAATGTTGTAACAATGAATAAGCTATTTTTGTTTGTTCAAGCATTGTTTATGTTTCGTTCATTAAATATTCGGACATGAAATTGACAGTTACTTGGTAAACATAAAATCGTCTGGGCAGTCGGCATAAATCTGCTGTATAATTTATAAATAATATTGCGGCGATACTTATCTATAGACGTAATCTTTAACGTAAAGTAATATTTTTTAACCGACTTCAAAAAAGGAGGTGGTTCTCAATTCGGTTGTATTTTTTTTTATGTTTGTTACCTCAGAACTCCGTCATTTATAAACCGATTTGGAAAATTCCTTTTTTATTGGATAGGTTATACCTCGAAGCTGGTTCCATATAAATTTTACTTAAATGGGTTCAGTTGTTCGGTTGATTAGTGTGTAGCGACGTGTGATTCCTTTAAGGTAAATGTCACTTTTTGACACATCACCCAACGAAAGAAATCGGTTTAATATAAAATAAGAAGTAAGTAACGGCGTGTGATTCCTTTAACTAAAAAGTATAAAATAAAAAACTTTTTAACAAAAAAAAAACCTCCTTGAAAAAGCCACAAAAAAGAGGAAAATAATAAGACTTCGAGGTCTACGCCATTTTAATAAAATATGAAGTCGGTTAAAAAGTAGATATTTTTCAATAGTTCGACTGATTTTAATAAAAAGTGAATAACGGAATGTAAGAACGTTAAGGTAAATGTCAAATATCAAGACAGAAGTCGGTTAATAACGTGCAAACTATGTATTGTAAAGCCACTAAAAAGTAAAAAATAAAAGACTTTTTAACAAAAAAAATCTCCTTCAAAAAAGCCACTAAAAAGAGAAAAATAATTTAACATTTTGAGGTCGGCGCCAATTTAATAAAATATGATCAGTTAAAAAGTGCCAATTTAAAAATATCTATTTTTTAACCGACTTCATATTTTATTTAATAGGCGCCGACCTAAAAATTTTATTATTTTCCTCTTTTGAAGGAGGTTTTTTTTGTTAACAAGTTTTTTGTCATACCCACTATAAAATAGCTGCTTTACATGCATGTATGTATGCATGTAAAGTGACTCTTGACAGGCCGGTGTGCAGGAACGTATCTTTTCCACACTAGTGTGAGAAATCAAACCATTTCCATAGTGATTTATGCTTATTAATAAGTGAAGTTGGCTACACAAAAAGAATTGTAAAATTTTTTGAAAATACTGAAAATGAAGTGAAAAACATTCTATATACTCCATCAATATAATAATTTTATAATAATTTTACCAACAGATATTTCATACGTGGATATTTTATCGAGAGGATAATTTTTAACGGATATTTTGTCGCAGATATTTTATCATCGGATCATTAAGTGCTGCACCGTAGGTACCTACTTATTATGTAAATTTTAATACATACAGGGTGCTGAATCGCTTTGCGGGTAATAGGGATTTAACCCGTAAAATCAAACTTTCGCGATTTCCTGCTTCCCTAATTATTTTAGGAAAAATATCTTCGAATAAAAGTTTTAGAACATAAAATTCTGCATCTGAATCATTAAACAAAATTAATTTTGCATGCTTAGTAACGGCAGAAATTTGATGTGAAAATGTCAAAATTACCTCAATAGCGATAGCCATGGAACTTGAACAAAATGATTAGAAATTATTCTTATGATAGCTAAAGCGTCATCATTTTGTTTAAGTTCCATGGCTATCGCTATCTGTTTTTGAGGTAATTTTGACATTTTCATATCAAATTTCTGCCGTTACAAAGCATGCAAAATTAATTTTGTTTAATGATTTAGATGCAGAATTTTATGTTCTAAAACTTTTATTCGAAGATATTTTTCCTAAAATAATTAGGGAAGCAGGAAATCGCGAAAGTTTGATTTTACGGGTTAAATCCCTATTACCCGCAAATCAATTCAGCACCCTGTATACTGTTACGTTTTACTGCTTACCATAATTTTAAATCGGACTTTACTACTCATTGCTCATTGCTTGCGTACACATAATAATTTATTATTTCACCTCATTACATTAAAAATACATTTCTAGTGGTTACTGGTTAACAGTGACATAACCACTGTCATAACAACTTTAACTTAGAATATGAGTGGACATTGGCTATTATAATGAAATTCATATTAACATTAAATGTATTAATAATGTCTATCACTGTAAGTAATCTAAATTTGATTCAAAAAGATGATAAAACTTCGTATGAATGTTTGTCTTGGATAATAAAAAACTACAGTAATCCTGGAGATATAATTTTGATTGAAAAAAGATTAGATATTTTAATTAAACTTTTGCCGTATACACCAAAAATAATTATGAAACCAAATCAGCGGATTAATAAAGAAATAATGTTTAAAATAGCAAATGCAAGTGATCTTAAATTATTTTCACTCTCAAAGTTGGTAACTGCGGTCAACTGGAATCCTAGTGCAAAAATTATATTGATATCAACAATCGATACGTCACATTTCGATCATCTTTACGATTTACTGAAAAATTTGTACGTACGCCAGGTACTTATATTCGATACTAATGACAATTTTACTCGTGTTTTTACATGGCCTTTGTATGATTTGGTGAATATATATTTTCTGAGGGGCAATTTTCCGAGCGAATTTATAACAATAAACAACTGTGTGAACGGAGAACTTAAAAATAAAAGTATGAACTTGTTCCCTGAAAGATCATTCAGTTCTTACAGTAGGATTAAGGTAAGAATAGCCTACACTAAAGCTCCACCTTTTGTAATTGACCCATACAGTACCATTAATGCTGGTCAAGAAGTAATGATAATGAAGGTATTACAAGAGCAGTTGAAATTTAAATTAATTTTTGTCAAAAGTCAGTTTGAACAAAGTCATCTAGACAATCAAGGTCAACTGTATGTGAACAGGATGATTAAAGTAGGCGATGCTGATATTGCAATCGGTATGATAAGCTCCAAAAATGCACACTCGATCAATTTTGATACGTCATATACCATATCGATATCCATACTTGGTACGCACCATCGCATTGTCGTATTGATAATTGGAAAAATATTGTTAATACTTTTCATCCGACTGTGAATTATTCCCTTCTTGGAATTGTCGGAATTGTGTCCTTCTT
Organism: Mongoloraphidia duomilia; assembly: GCA_039654895.1. Lineage (NCBI taxonomy): Eukaryota > Metazoa > Arthropoda > Insecta > Raphidioptera > Raphidiidae > Mongoloraphidia > Mongoloraphidia duomilia. Next base: position 9,442,303 of record CM077523.1, read on the forward strand.
TTTTATCTATTTAGGAAGAAATGAACGTGGAATCTATCGTGAAAAAACAGTTTGCATTTTCAACGTCCTTACTTTACTGTTTGGATTAGCTGTTGCGAATCAACCAAAAACTCACCTTTTACGGATTGTATTTTTGACTTGGACGTATGGTGGTTTTTTTTATTGCGTTATATTTTCAATCAAATTTTATGAGCAATTTAACGGAAGTCACCTACGAGAAACCTATAACAACTTTCAAAGAAGCTATTGATAGAGGTTTAAAATTTGGAATGATATCGTTTGTTCATTCATTTAACGATTCTTCGACGGAAATGTCGAGATTTATTTATAATAATACAATTTTGTGTGAATCGTCAGTTCAATGTATTAGAAGGATTGCAATAAAAAAGGATTTTATCATGCTGCGACCGGAAGGATCAATGAATTATATTATTCCAAGGAATTACACGAATCAAAATGGAAAACCGATGATAAGAAGTTTAGAAGATGGTAAATTTAATATTCTTCTGAAGATTATTTTGGCCAAGGGACATCCGTTGACCAAACAGCTTGATACATTGATTTTTCGACTTATGTCAAATGGTCTCATTTCGAAGTGGTCTAGCGCTTTAAACAATATTGAAAGATCTTTATTAACTGATGATGATTATAGCGGAGTTGCATCTGTAGCCATCACTGATTTGAAAATATCTTTTATTATTCTTATAGTTGGATTTAGTTTGGCTTTTGTTTCATTCGTTTTAGAAGTTGCTTCTAACAAATAATGAATGAATTGTAAATTATAGACGCTGGACAACTGAGGTCATTAGCGTCTGATTCTAACAAATAAATATACATTGTGTCACCATAAGAGTACTCCCGTAAATTTTCGAAGTTATACTTCATTAAACGCGTTTGAAAAAACAATGAGAGTGAAAAACTGTGACATCAAAACTAACAGGATTGATTTCCATAGTTACCATATAAACAAATATTGTCTTTTGTTATTTTATTTCAATAAATTATTTGCATGCAAATTAAAAATTAGTTTTTAATCATGCGCATACATAAGTACCACGCACTCATTTTTTTTTTTATTTGTATTATTAAGAATGATAAAATTCGTGAACAAAACTCTAAATTTTGAGAAACATTTAGCTATTTGTTGAAGGGCAATAATTTACTAAATTTTCTTAAAAGTAGCCCAGCGTGTAGCGATGCTGTTGTTTTTCCATGACTCCTCTATTACAAGCCCCCAGTTCCCAGGTTCAAATTTACGAACTGGAAAAATATCAATTCGATTTTGAATTTAAGATTAAAAAATATATTAATTAAAAATATCTAGATCCAAACAATTCTGGCTGTTGGTGATCTTAGAAAAATATGAGATAAGGGAAAAAAATTATTAAACGTTAAAAGAAATCATGTTATCACAAACGGCGTATAAATCACTATAAATCTTGGATGTTCGTTTCCATTGTTACATAGTTTGCATAGGTGCAGTAGGTACAGTATTTTTCAACAGTTTTTTACGCTTTCAAAGTGTATTTTAAAGCATATTTGAAATCAGAATAAAGTGATTTAGGCGCCATTTTGTTCAGAATTTACTGCTCTATTAATATAGCATAAAAAAATGCCAAGTAAGTACCCTTTTAGAAGCAACCCATATTAAATTGTTAGAAATATTTTAACATTGTTAGTTCACCAATAATTGAAAATCAATCTCTCTAAATGGGGAAAAACTAAAATTATCACAACCTGTTTTCAATAATATAATGAGTTTTGTGTTTTAAGTGCATTAAACTAAGTTCCAAAACTAAGTTCCAAGCAACAAAGTGTTATTATTTATTTTTACCAACAGAACCCGCTCTCCCACAATTATAACCCGTCACTTCCACATAGAATAGAATAAAATATTATTTATTTTTAAACGTAGGTATACAAAATGTAAAGGTTAAATGGTAGTTTATACAACTAGTACAATTATGTATATGACGCGAGGGGTGATATTGGTACGCGGGCCGTAGTCGAACGTATTAACACCCCTCGCGTCATATACATACCTAATGATAATAGCTGTACGTGTTGTACATATTATTTTTTGTAACACATGTATGAAATGTACAACAATTTCAACTCTATTGGGATCCGTCAGATGGGTGGAGCTTAAAAAACATGGCGAAGAGAGGGAGAAATTTCATATACGGGGTATACCTTTGGGTGTAATTTTGTGATTTTCAAAGTGATAAATGATAAAATATATGTGCAATTTGTGATTGGGCCGGTACGAATCCTAAACAAAGGAATTTCGTTGAAGGAGAACGGATTCTCAAAGCCGAACATTTTATTAAATGTCGGAAATTTAACGAGAAAAATGCATGAAAAATGAAGTGTCAAAAGTAGTAATCTTTACGGCATGTTGCTAAAAAACATCAAAATTAAAAGAAAATCTCCTCGAAATTTATCATCCGTTCGATGCTCCTGTAAGGCTGGGTTAGGTGAATAATGTAAACACATAACTGCAATATGATTTGTTATATTGTAATAACTAGGCAAGTTACTAACCTCAAAATATTTGTATACACATAATTAATCCTAATTTTGTTAATCATCAGTGATTTAACTATTGTAGTACCTATAGTATAATAATGAGTACATCTTATTATTAATATAAAATATTTTTTTAATTCATAAATACTGTTTTTCCACATTTCGTTAGAAAATAATTCGCCGTAAAGTAACTTTTATAAAGCAATAACTAACAAAAATTCGCTGTAAAGTAAATTTTACAAGGCAATAACTGATAATGTTTAATGACATGATATTAGAAAACGTCGCGAATTCCATTTTCGATAAACTTTTTGTTTATTTTACATGTTTTATTTTTGTAATAAACAATTTCACGATAAATTTGCACTGTTAGCATGTAAAATTTTCCCTCGTTTTGAGTACAATTTTCTGCCACCAGATGTCATATGCTCATTTGACGGATCCCAATAGAGCTTTATTTAATCAATTTCAAACACCGAAATCTCACTGACAGCTGAGAATACTGACTTCGTTGCCATAGCAACCAGCATTTAAATGCTCACATACGTGTATAAAATATTCACATGCGCGCGCACCCGTGCAAAAAATATTTTTTGCACGAGTTCTATCTAAAATCGTATGGAATAAAATATTTTTCATACTAGTTCAAATATATTATATTACAGCCGTGCGATAAATATTATTTTACGTCTAACGATATGTTGTACATTTCATACATGTGTTACAAAAAGTATTTTAAAAATCACAAAGCACAGAAATAGACTATCTATGACACATCATTTAAAAAATCTTGATAAGAATAAAAACATTTGTTAAGTAAAAATCCACGGACAGTCTTTTTAAAATTAACTAGAGTTTCTAAATTTGTAATAAATGAACGATGTTAACTCTGTATAAACTACTGAACGTTTGTGATCAATTGTTGAGCGTCTATAGTCAACAATCATTAATGATTTTGATTTACAAGTAATTTTCAAATTTTTGTTGGTATTGTGGAATAAAATATAATTTATTTTTATACTAGTCACCATCGATTTTAAAATTATTTTTATATATTTAAACAGAACAATTATAAAAAAGAATAATTACTTTAATTTATGATTCTAATTTACAACATATGTAATGTCTGTTAATTTTCGAATTTATTTTATTGGTATTTTGGACTAAAATATAGTTTATTTTTATACATCACTACAAATTTTAAAACTTTTTTTATATAATATTAATTGAATTGTTACAGAACATTTTGAAAAGAATAATTTAATTTAATAAAATGTTTTGACAAAATTCGATTATTAATAATGGTTTTCATTCACTGAATCACTTTACATTCATGATTCAGCCATGCATACATACATACATAGGAAACACATGTAAACTGATTACGTTTATGGCGACTACGCGCCACAATAAAAATTCTGATAGCGAATTCAGTCGATCATTTTTCAACGACCGTTAATATCCCTGTACTATACCGTGTGGTTAAAAAACGAAGACCTCTTTTTACAAGTACAGGTAATTTTTCTCTTTAAAAAAAAATATTCCGAAGCGGCTGAAACTCGGCATACATATTGAAAAATATATAATATTCATGAAGCTAATCTCTTAATATAAATTTATAGATTTATACGGCTGAATTGCAATTGAAAATGTTTCGTTGTAAAGCAGCCAATTATATAATTGATTCGAAACATATTGGAAAAAATCATTTTACCAACCATAGTCACAGTCAGGACTCTAACCTGAACCTTTCCACTTTCGTGGCGGAATGAGCTTACATTTACTCAATCGTGACAATGTTACTAATCTAACATTCCGCTTATATGTATATAAGGGGAATGTTAGATTATTAACCTTGTCACAGAGGGAATGGAGGGAATTTTTTCCGACCAACAATGTAAATTGCACATTTTACATTGGTGATGTCTGTTGTCTGAAGCAGATTGCTGTCGACTTCAGGCATTCTTCCAAGCTCAGTACGGCAGAGCTTGGAAGATAACAAGTCATCTTCTTCAGGATTCTGTGAAGATCTGTCTCTAGATCTTCCTCGCGTCAATAATAATAATAATAATAAATGTCATTATTGTACGTATTTAAAAATACAGAATTAGGAAGTTTCCCTTTTTTATTTTTTTGGTCTAAATCATAGTTCTAAAAATTATAAAATTAATAGCGGAAGAATTTTTGAAATATCTTTAAAAACAACAAAGTTATGCTACTTCAAAGTTTGAATTGACAATTCTCCAAGAAATTCCGTTTTCAGTCCGGGTGACGTCACGCGGCACGATATTTTTAAAAGTTATTTTCAGTTTGTATGTGTGGTAATTTAACATGGTAACTTCCGATAAATCTCTTTCTATAAACTCGTAAATTGTTATGGAAACACTAAAAACAAACCAGTTGATGACGGAAAATATTGACATATTTAAATTTTTGACAGTTAATTTTAATTTAATATAAATAGAAAAGTCTGTATTACAACAAAATAGTTACTAAGTAACTTAGATTCTAATTACTCACAAAGCTAAAAAACAACAAACTTGTACTGCGTGACGTCATATTCAAAAATCAATTTCGTTTGCGACCCCACGTACAAGAAATTGAATATCTCCGTTAAAATTAAAGATATCAAAATAATTCTTTCAGAATTTTTTAAGTAATCTTTATTATAATGATGTGACAGTATCATAATTAGTATTTTCGTCCAATGGAAACTTCCTAATTCCGTCAAAATAAAAAAACATACAATACAGATATTCTGTTAATTTATAAAAACTATTTTCTAAGAGAAATTTTTTTACTTGATGTTTGAAATGTTTGACATCGTTTGTGTCCCTTATATATTTAGGTAACTTATTGTACACTCGAATCATGGCATTGTGTACTCCTCGACGTGCCACTTAAGTGAGCATAGTAGACACTTAGGAGAATATCATCAACATATTTTTTAAGGGATTTCATTAGATACAGAGCACTGTATAGCTTCATTAAAATGTACTCAATGTGACTTTTCCAGTTGTTGTGAATATCAAAGTGGATTCCCAGATCCCCCAGGGGGGACATTAGGATGTAGTTGTTATCGCAATTGCATTCCAATGTTCTTTGGAAATTAGCGCTCCCAGGGACCCGAGTTCGTACCAGTCGATTTGTGTATGCCGGCTGGCGAATTTTAATACACAAATATGTTATATTTTGTTGTGTTGAAGACGCTAATGACCTGAGTTGTCGACGCGTCTATAATCTACAATAAATAAAATAAATGGATTCCCAGAAATTTTACTTTATTCTCGGTTTCAATTTTTGCATTTAATACAACATTTATATTGTGATTGTTCACACCATCCTCTCTTGAAATCGCAGAATCCACTCCGCTGTGAATTATACTATTTCAATTACAACACGATGGTCTAGTTGTATCGCACCAGTCGGTATATAATATTTTGCATTTCAATACACAGATATACAAGCACACATACGTACATAACTCTGAATGTCTTTAATCGCATTAGGGATTACAATTTGTTTATTTTGTTTAAATAATTTCAATGTTTTCATGGACGTTAAAATTCCGCTGATTAAAAATGGACAACAAAGCGCGGTGGCCATTGAATCCAAGCTGTATTATTTTGTCAAATATTTAATTTCGCATTATGTAACTCTATTGTGTTTAACACAAATTTGAAACAGTATATTAAGCCGAATTTACATGGTTCACTGAGGATGATTACTCTTGATGAATTATTATTAGTGATGGAATAATTCGAATTAAAAATAATCGATAATCCGATTTTTTAAATAATCGATTATCCAAATTTCTAAATAATCGGTAACATCCGATTATGGAAATAATTCGAATTATATATAATTTGAGTTATATATTATAATCTGAATTGTATACAATTTGTATATGAAATGCAGTATTCATAATTCAAAAGAATTGTTTGATATAATTCGAATGAAACATCCGATTATTAGAATTATTCATGACCTAAGAATCCGATTATTGAAATAATGAGATTTTGCCCGTCACGAGAGCTTAAAAAGATAGGTCCACCTTGCGTTTTGTGCAGCAAATGATTTTATTTTTTTGTGTTCTTAGGCATGTTTAGGAGATGTCAAATCCAAGTTTGCGACCTCTAAAACATGGCGGGGGAGTTTTGGTGGGCTAAAAGCCATGATTTTTTGCACTTTTTTTGGTTTTTGGCTTATAACATAAAAACGGCTGGTCCTATCGAAAAAATGGTCCTACTCAAAATTGAAGGGCACAAAATTTACTTCAAAATGCACTAGTCAAATATGTTTTTGTTCCGATTTTTATCAACTCTACAGAACTTAAAAAAACAAAAAAAAAATAAACTCTTTTTTTGTTTGAAGGCGCTAATCTCAGGAACTACCAGTCTGTGAAAGAAGTAAAGTAGTAAACATTGAAACTCTAGACGAGTTTTTTAAAAATTCAATCCCAAAGGGTGAAAACGGAAGTGTAGGATTCCTACAACCACGTTTTACCCCCTTTAGGTTTGAATTAAAAAAAAAAATCGAATAGCCTATAACCTTCCTTAATAAACGGGCTATCTAACAAAAAAAATTTTTTTCAAATCGGACTGGTAGCTCCTGAGATTAGCGCGCTCAAACAAAAAAAAATAAACTCTTTTTTTGTTTGAACGCGCTAATCTCAGGAACTACAAGTCCGATTAAAAAAATTTTTTTTTTGTTAGATAGCCCATTTATTGAAGAAGGTTATAGGATATACGAGTTTTTTTTAAATTTAACCCCATAGTGAACTAGTCTTAGGTCTGCCTATTACCCACATGAAATGTATTCATAATTCAAAAGAATCGTTTGATATAATTTGAATGAAACATCCGATTATTAGAATCATAACCTAAGAATCCAAATATTGAAATAATGCGAATTTGCCCAACATTATAAATTATTGCGCTTCAACGAATCGTTCAATGTTTCTCAGATATTATAATTTTGTTCACATTGACGTATATTTATCCGTTCTGCATAATACAAGTGCGATGGAAAATTTCACATGCAAGTAACCTATTTTTGTCCATCCCTGTACCCTGATGTGTGTGTATACTTTATAAGGTGGCTGTCATTACCGCCACACACCATTTTGATTAATGAACTAAATTCCGTTAAAAACATCGTTAAAATTATATTTTTATTTGGAATTTCATCGAAGTGATCTGTATGAAATTAAATTTTCACACTTTTTTCGAGCAGAATAAAAATTAACTTATCTAGAAAAACCTTAATTTAATCGATCTAGCTAGGTTTCATCCTAAGAAAAGTTCATTTAACGTTGTTAAGAGGAAGAGGTACCTCAAATCGAATTGTCAATAGAGTTGTTGTGAAAAATAATATGCATTTACTCGGTATGAAACTTGGCGTTTTCAACACGTGTGGTTGCATGCCCTCGTACCTCGGGCGGCAAACTTCAAACTGGTTGCAAACGCCAAGTTTCTTACCTTGTAATGCAATATACTATTGTATATGTATTTTGAATTCAACTATTTTTGTTTATAAATAATTTAAAACAATTTATTTATGAAATTTATGTATTTTTGCCGTAAAAGTTAAAAAAACACTGGTAGGTATATGCACTGTAGTTTTAAAATATATCGTTATGTGAGCTTAAATTCGTGTTTAGAAATTTTTTTATCCTTAATACATCACTAAATATACAGATTTTTTTGAAGTCTTATAAAAATTACTTTTTGTAGCTCGTCAATATTATTAACAAAAATATCCAAAATTCTAAAACTCATACCGGAGAATTTCCGAACGCACAATTCTTTCTCTAAATAATATGTGTTTTATGTGCACTTAAATTTTAGAAGTTAATGTTATTTTATTTTTTAGAAGCTTTTATTTAACTTGCAATGTATGTTAGTTTGTGTGTTTGTTTAGGTCAAATCTTGCAAGTCAATATTGAACGACTTCCACATATCCGATCGATTTGAAATTTTGTACACATATGTATTCCCGATGATAATACATGAATAAATCGTTTTTAGAAATAAAATCAACCCCTAAGGGGTTCAAACGGGGATGTAGGGTTTTTTTGACTAATCAACGCCCAGACCAAATCGCTGAAGCTAGAAACTTGAAATTTGGACAGTTAGTTCCTTTTCTGACGTAAGCATCCACTAAGAAAGGATTTTTCGAAATTCAACCCCTACGGGTGTCAACGGGGGGTAAAATTTTGAAAGACTAAAATGAACAAAATAAAATATTAGTAAAAAAAAACTTTTTAGAGACAAGCTTTTATTGAAATGTAGGTACTAAAAAGGAAAAAAATAATATTTGATAATTTTGGTTCATAATTATTATAAAAGCGGGAGTTGCGAATAATAAACTATCATAGAGATTACAACCCCCGATTTTATAATATTTATGAACCAAAATTATTAAATATTATTTTTTCCTTTTTAGTACCTACATTTCAATAGAAGCTTGTCTCTAAAAAGTTTTTTTTTATTAATATTTTTTCACCCCTTATTGGTTAATAATTATACTGTTTATTTTATCGCTTTATATCTGGTAATAATATTCTACTTTCCAGTTTTAAATTGGTTCTCGTGTTAAATTATTTATTATATATATTATTATTATATATTTATTATATATATATTTTATCTTTATTATAAATATGATCTGTTGTACTGAACGTGCAAAAAAGAATATTTAAAAAACTTTAATCCAATCCGTATAGACCGAGAGCTAGTGACAATTTTTTGGTGTTATATATTCAAGGCCTTTTTTTTGTGAAGATGTTGAGGGAGGCATATTAAAGTGCCCAGATGAAATGTATATTATTAGTTCAAGGTTCAATTTTTAATATGTTGTTACGGCGACTGTTTTAAGCATATATTTCAATTTGCAGAACAAAATGTCGGTAATAACCCCCTTGCAGAACCATATAAACACCTAGGCGAGCAAGTTTCCCTCTATAAGAGAGGGGGTTAATACCGACATTTTGTTCTGCAAATTGAAATATATGCTTAAAATAGTCGCCGTAACAACATATTAAAATTTAAACCTTGAACTAATAATATAAGTTTCGTCGGGTACATGACACGTTTAGGGTGATTTGCCACCCTTTTAATACTGACCAATCAATCCGCAAATATTATAATCGCATTATTGGGTCACCGACAAGCTATACAAACATATTTCAGCCTTGAAGCAATAATAATTGTGACATTTTTTTTTGTTACATGTTGGGGGCGGTCTCCATCCCTCTCAGACCGCTATCTAGCAAAATCCCTTACTCAGGGTCACTTTAATATACCTCCCTCAATATCTTCACAAAAATAAGGTCTTAAATAAATAACACCAAAAAATTGTCACTAGCTCTCGGTCTAGTACAAAAACTACTGGACAGTGGACAACACTAATAAAATTTTATTATTGAATTTATCAGATAATAATATGATGAAAAACATCAAGTCGGTGGCAGACAAAATTCAATTTTTTTAATCATTTTTTGATGTCAGTATCTCGTAGTATTGCCGTTTAGACAAGACAAGATAGACTTGACGTCACTTGACAAAGGCTTGGCATGTCTTAAAATATCAAGACAAGACTTCACTAAAAATTCTTGTTCTTGTCTAATATCAAGACTCTACAATATGTTCAAGTGTAGATTATAACCAAGTGGTTTAATTTAAATGAGCACGCATCCTGGGTTTTTCCATCAGATCACTCAGATCAATCGTCATGTTTCAACACGTTTCACAATTGAACCCACGTACCAGTCAGGGTTGCCAACTTTTTTTGGAAAAGTTTGAAACACATGTTCACCGTTAAAAATGTTTTTCTTACTGTAATACTACGCCTATATTCTCTTTTGAACACATTGTATCGAAAATTATTCCCAAGAGATATTTTATATTAACATTTGATAATAATCACCTAGTGGTTTTTTTCTGATTATTTATGAAATGTTTACTCAGTTGAGAAGCGATTGTCGTGCAAACAGGTTTACAAAATAAAAAAATGAAAATATCAAATATTTTTGTACTTTTGAATATTTGTTGTGTTGTTTCAAATCCATTATTTTTTTTTTTTTTAAGTTAAAATATACCAGTTCAGCACATTATGGCTATTCATGGTATTGTGCGTAGAGATAATATAACAAACATAACTTCATTTTATGGGTCAGTTGCTAAAAAACAACCTCCCTGTCACTAATATTTAAACTGATAAATTAATTACTATAATCACTCCACTTAATTAGTTAACCAAATCGTATTAAATCTTGTGAGATTTTTCGTTTCAGACGTCTGTTAGCTGGTAGTTGGCCTAGATTATAGTGAACCGCACCGGAGCAAGTTCTGAGTTTAGCGAAGAAGCTTTTGGCACTTTTTTTTTATAAATTGGTTTACGTTTAAGATTCCCATTTCGTCGTGGATATGATCATTTCTTAAAAACCACGGAGCGTTGCAAGCAATTCTTAGTACTTTATTTTCAAATACTTGGATTTTGTTTATTTGTGTTTTTGAGGCAGCACCCCAAATTGAGCAACCGTATGTTAGAGCTGGTCTCAATATTGACGTATATTATAGTTTGGCACATGGGATTTTGAGTGGGGATTTACGATTAATTAATGGATAAAATAAACTAAGCTTGGCATATGCTTCGTTTATTTTTTTGTTTATGTGGAATCCCCAGGTGAGCCGCCGATCCAGGTATAATCCGAGATATTTGATTGCCTCGTTGGTAGGATTCCAGTTTATGGTTTGGTCGTTGATAATTATTTTATTTGGGTTGTTTGGCCTTCGCAATGTAAATATTTTTGCTTCGCATTTCGCTGGGTTTAATGATATTCACCATTTGTTAAACCACTCAATTAGTATGTTCACTGATATTTGTAATTTTTGAGCTGATGTCTCGATGTTTTCATCTTGCGTTATTATTGCAGTGTCGTCAGCATACATTGCTAATGTGGAGTTATCAAGTGTTGGCATGTCTTGCGTAAATATGTTGAACAGAGTTGGTGCGAGTATCGATCCTTGTGGTACTCCGGCGTTGATCTGTTTCTGATTGGACATAATCGAATTTATTTTGATTTTGAAGGTTCTATCCTTTAAGAACGACGCTATTATGTTTGTGAGATAACCCGGAAGCTGCAGTTTGATAATTTTATAAATTAGTCCATCGGTCCAGACTTTGTCAAATGCTTGCGCAATATCTAGAAACATGGCAGTAGTGTGCTGTTTGCTTTCGTAGCCTTTAAATATGGTTTCTGTAATTCGAAGAAGTTGATGTTGCGTCGAGTGGTTGGATCTGAAGCCGAATTGCATTGGTGGAATTATATTATTTCTAACAAGATGAGAATTTAATCTGTGCTGAATTACTTTTTCAAGCAGTTTAGATAAAGTTGGAAGAAGGCTGATTGGTCGGTAGCTTGTTGGAAGATGTTTATTTTTATTTGGCTTATGAAATAAAATTATCTCGGCGTGTTTCCAGGTATGCGGGAAGTATCCTAGTTTTAAACAAGCGTTGATTATTATAGTAATATGTACAATTGCTTTTTTGGGAAGATTTTTCAGAACAATGTTTGGAATGAGGTCATGACCGGGAGCTTTGTTTTTGGCTAGTTTAGTTATGTATCGCTTTATCTCTGCAGGATTGGTACAGTTGAATTCATTTGTTTGTGCAGGTATAAATGCCTCAACGTAGTTTTTGACGTGGCTTATGAAGTCCAGGTTTTGTTCTGAAACAGGTGTATTAAAAACTTCCTCAAGGTGGTTTGCGAATGCTTCAGCTTTTTCTTCGTCGCTGCTGTATGTTGTATCGTCGATTTTTAGTGGCGCAATGATATTGGGTTTGCGAAGGATACATTTGGTGGCTTTCCAAAGAGATGCGTCTCTATGGTCTATTTCGCTGACATACTTTTGGTACGAGGAATAGCGATAGTCGTCAAGCTCCCATTTCACGCGGTGCGTAAGGTGATTTAATTCAAGTTTGTATTCGGGTATTCGTGTCCGTTGCCATAAACGACGCACTCGATTCTTTTCTTTAATTAAGGCTAAGATTGAATTTGGGGGATGACTTCGGTTTATATTTTTGTGTTTTCTGAAATTTTTAATGGTAGCGTTATGAACTGAAGTTTTGATGCATTCTGTAAGACTTTTGATGGCCTCATCAATGTTGTATACGGAGTAATGAGTTAGTTTGGTTATTAAGTTAGTGTTGACTTGAGTTCGAAATTCGTCCCAATCAAGTACACCGTTGATTAATCTGGGCGTTGGGTTATTGTTGATCGTCTGATTTGCGAAAGAAACTATAACCGGGAGATGGTCGGAATCTAGCTCAGTTAGTGCATTCTGATAAACTGGCATATTATTACCAACACAAAAGACAAACCAAAACTATTTCGATTGTCTTGCTTCAATTATTGAAAATCATACAGATTTTTCTGGAAAGGTCATTATTGACATACAGTTGGATTTTTTAATAAAATTATTATCGAATACTCCAAAAATTATCAAAACTAAAGATTCAAATCTAACTTTACAAATTTTACAATCGGATATTTATGTCATAGAAATAACTGAATTGGAACAAATGAATTTTATTCATTCAAAACATTCACTTGCAAAAATTATTTTAGTGTCTAATACTATTAAACCATCTTTTTTTAAAGAAGTGCATACATTTATGAAAAAGAGGTATATTAAAAAATTACTTATTTTTCAAATTTACAATAATTCCAATGCTGATGTTTTATCGTGGGCATCGGACGATTTGTCAGAAATATTTTCATCGAACCAAACTGGTGAATTTTTAAAAATAAATAGTTGTAACAACGGCAAGATAACAAGCAAATCGAAGAACTTTTTTCCAAAAAGATATTTTAAAAGCTACGCCCAATTTTCAGTTAGAGCTATTTATGCAATTGCGCCGCCATTTGTTATAAATCCAGAGTCGGAAATTAATCCAGGGATCGAAGTAACAATACTGAGAGCTTTTAAGCAGTGGTTAAAATTTTCATTGATTTCAAAAAAGAGTCCATTCGAGCCAGGACTTGCCAATAAGAAAAACTTTGCTTATACTGTAGTCCCACTTTTGAATAACACAGCTGATATTGCTATTGGAAAAGTTAGTGGAAAACCTAATTACGTGGAACATATCGATGGCATTACACACAGTATGGATTGTGGAGCTTGGTATGCACCATCTCCACTTCTTCTTAAAAAATGGCAGAATATACTATATGCTTTTTCACCAACTGTGGTCTTTTGTATCTTTGTAACTTTCTTGGTCATGGTGATTTTACATATTCGAATGGGAAAATTTGAATTGGAACATAATAGTTACAAAGATGGAATGATTTGTGTTTTAAGAGTATTTGCCGTACTTTTTGGTGAATCCATTCCTGTGCAGCCAACAACAAGATACTTTAGAATCGTCTTTTTGTTGTGGTTATTCGGTGGTTTTTTTATAAATTTCTTTTTTCTATGTAAATTTACTAGAGACTTAACGACACCGGTTTACGAAAAACCAATTACAAGTGTTGAGGACGCTTTAAACGCCGATTTAAAATTTGGGATGATGATCACCGTTGTCCACATTTTTAATCATTCAACAGCATCATCATTAACTTCAAATGTACTTGAAAAATCAGTATTTTGTCAGTCTTCTAAAACATGTATTGAAACTGCTATGTCATACAGAAATTTGACTATGTATATTGGGATAGCTCATATGGATTATAATATGCCAAGAAAGTATTCGGATTCGCAAGGACGACCACGCCTTAAACTTATAAATGATGAACAGATTGTTTATGGTGTGATGATAGTTATGCGTAAAGGACATCCCTTGATGGAGCGTTTGGAAACATTTGTATTGAGACTTCTACAAGGTGGAATTATTCAAAAATGGACTCAAGATTTATACATTTTTCACTCGATGACTCCAAATGATGACGATAATGGACCAATGGTCCTGACACTCAACGATTTGCAAATAGCATTTATTATGTTAACAATTGGTTGTTTAATAGCTTTGATTGTGTTTCTTATCGAGATAATTTTTAGTTCGTTAGAGTCTTTATGTGGTAGAAGATAGACGCTTTAGGAAAATATTCATTACATCTTGTGTGACGGTTCAATCCTTAGAAATCTTAGAACATTGACCAAAAAATATATAGGTATTTCAGCCAAACCTTCGGCCTAACTTTAACTGAAGCCGGAGGTGGTCGAAGCCGAAGTCGACGCTTCGATCTGAACCAAAGGTAAGCTAATGCACGAAAATTACATGAACTGACATCATTTCTTCAATCCATACCTGACACCGGTTTCCGAGGGATATATAAAGATGAAATATTCCCAAATTAAGATGATTAATTTTGAGAATGAAATCCCAGGATGTTTTAATATGAAACACTGTAGTATATCAGAAAAGCATGGACGTTTCTTAATAGAAGAGCTGTCAGATGATCAATATTATTTTCTTATTGTAATCGCTAGATATACAATTTTTAATAATAGTAATTGAAAATAGAATCAAACACATATTTATTTAAATCTCGACTAATTTATTCATATACTTATAAACGAAAATAAAAATGTGTAAGTTTTAACGGCCGCGTTGTGCCAAATCTTAATGGTATCCGTACACCAGCACACAACATACAAAACCAATGATCAAGCAAAAAAGGACGGAATACGACCGAGCAGTGAACTCACGTACACTACCACACACAACACAGTTGACCAATCATAGTAGGATGGAATACGACCGAACAGAGAACACAGAAGAGAGGACACCAATCGTTGAGATACGTCTTACCTGTGAACCGCCAAGAAGGACACTTCGACCGCTGCCACATCGTCTTTGAAAATGTCTACCGCAGTTGTGGACGAAACTTCAGGTAGAAATATGATCGGACTACAGCCTACAAGCCCGAATACAATCAAAATTTGGAAAATAATAGAGTTTTAAAAAAGTTATGTATATTATGAAGTATTAGAAATATCTTGTATTATGTCCGTCTTGTGACTTCTTGTGAATTTACACTACGCGTTTCAGCAACGAGTTGCCATCTTCAGGTGTGATTAATTATTTTTAAAAAACACACATTGAGTATTCGTAACACTATATAATATTATGACCTTGTGACCATCAACGTGTTTAGATCGATCAAGCTACTAATCTATTGTGTTTCGCTACATAGAGGTGCGTTTGCACCTCTGAATTTATTTCTCTTCTTACTTTTTGCTTCAAATTTTTGTTTACTGATTAAAATGGAGTTCGCTCCATCAGTAAGTGGTAACAGGAGACTCAAAACAGATAATAGTACGGTAAAACTTAGCTACGCGGTTAGAACAAGTAACCAATACGAAGTTCTATCTGATTCAGAGCAAGAGTCTATGGATGAGGATGCTATCCCCTCAAGTTCAAAAACAGTCGAAAGTGCAAAATCAAGTTCAAATATTCCCCCTGTTGTGGTATACAGCCTTCTAACGAAGCATACTGAAGAATTAGCCAAAATCAAACCTGATCTTACGGATGAATTGACTATTAAATACAGAGGCAATAGAATGCTGATGTATACCAAGAACATGGCTGACTACAAAACGCTGCTAGAAAAACTCAGTAAGTCCAAAGTGGAATATCATACGTACACCCCAAAAAGTGAGGCTGAGCCACGTATGGTTCTCAAAAACATCCCGCCAAACGTAACATCAGAAGAAATTAATTTTGACTTGGTTAGTAAAAATCTAAAAGTTAAATCAATAGTTCAAATGATTAAAAAGGACAAGGACGGCACACAAACTAAACTACCATTATTTATAGTTACTTTTGACAAATTGGTAAACATTACTGATATTGTCAAAAATAATAAAATCTGTAACTGCATTATCCAGTGGGAAAGATATAAAAATGTTAAAGGCGTTACCCAATGCTTTAAATGTCAACAATTTGGGCACATTTCCAAAAATTGCTATCGGGAACCTAAATGTATGAAATGTGCAGAACCACATAACTCAAAAGACTGTCCAGTTATTAATACAGAAATAGTAAAATGTGTCAATTGTGCGGGAAATCATGTGGCAAGCGATAAAACATGTGAGATATTCAACAAAGTATTAAATAAACGATCTACACCAACCTCTAATAATACACAATCACAGGCATCATACCGGATAAAACGAAGCGAATTTCCGTCACTACCGCATCAGACATCCAGCGCACCTTCAACTGCGACACCCGAAACGGCTTGGAATAGAAACAGACCATCAACATCTGTAAATCAGCAAGCTACTGCTAATCAACCAATAGGTGATTTTTTTAAAGAAATTAAATCTCTTTTTTCCGCATTAAATGTGACTAAAATAGTGAGCACTATCAAAAGCTTAAGCAACAAATTGAGACAGGCTCCTGACGCTATAACAAAGTTCAGTTTAATTATTGAAAGTGTAGTTGAACTATTTGATTAAAATTCAACCATAATCCTATAAATATATTAACGTGGAATTCCAATTCCATTAAAAATAAAATCAATGAGCTCTCATATATTATAAATAAAAATGCAATAGACATTGTCGGTCTCTGTGAAACGTTCCTGGATAACCGTTATAAACTTAAAGCAGTAGGATATAAAACTTACAGATCTGACAGAAATAGCAATGGCGGGGGGGTCGCACTTCTTATCAAACAAAATATAAAACATTATCCTATTAACCTGCCTATCACGGCATCCATTGAAACAGTTGCCGTTAAAGTTCACACTAATGATGGTCCAATAATCTTTGTTGCTGCCTATTCTCCACCAAACATTGTTACAAGTCCTCGTGATTTAAATAAAATTTTTAATGTTGGACCCAAAGTTCTCCTAATGGGAGATCTGAATGCTAAGCATATCAGTTGGAATTGTCCAGTCACGAACAGATCTGGAAAAGCAGTGCTCGATTATAGCTTAAATTCCATTAATATTAACATTCTAGCTCCTCAAGAACCAACCTTCTGGCCTAAGCAAAAACGTTTCCGCCCCAGCGTAATTGACTTATTTATGGCCAAAAACATTTTTAAATACTCTGATCCACTATCGTTATCACTACTAAGTTCAGATCACAATCCGGTCAGTATTGCACTGGGTGACCAATTAAATAAAAATGCCACAAAAATTATTTACAATTACAAAAAAGCTGACTGGGAAAAATTTAAAAATTTCATCAATACCAACATTGAATTAAATTTTGAAATAAAAAATAATGCTGACATTGAGGATAAAATCAATTACTTCACAAATTTATTATATAGCGCCCGGGATATCGCAGTTCCAAAAGTTAATATAAAGCACAAAACCGAAGATATACCCACAAATATTAAATTACTCATTAATGCAAAAAATATTTTAAGACGTAAGTTTCAACGAACTAGGAATACTACGTTTTACAACTCAATGGTCGCGTTAAATAAAATTATACAAACGAAATTAGACAGGCATAAAAACGATAATTGGAATAATCACATATCAAATCTAAATGTACGTGATAACTCCTTATGGAAAATGATAAGATACTTCAAAAAGAACCCTAAACCTATACCCCCGTTAAAGATGGCCGACAATAATTATGTCTATACAGACAAAGAAAAAGCCGATGCGCTAGCAATGCATTTTTCATCAACGCATAATCAAAATGTTAATATGAGCACTATTCATCACACCAATAAAATAAACAAAGAGGTTAAAAAATACTTTCAATCTATGGACGACAGAACCGTAGTGTTAACTACACCTAAAGAAATAAAATTAATTATTAAAAAAATGCACAACAATAAAGCAGCCGGAAAAGACGATATAAATGTAAAAATGCTTAAAAACATGACTAGTAAAACGAATGTATTTCTGACAAAAGTGATAATTGCCATCTTAAAACAGTACTATTTTCCTAAAAACTGGAAATTGGCCAAAATTGTAGCTTTGCCAAAACCAGGCAAAGATATAAGCACGCCAAGCAGCTGTCGTCCGATAAGCTTACTTGGTTGTTTAAGCAAAGTCGTCGAAAAAATAGTCCTGAATAAATTAAATGATCACATCAAAGCCAATAACATAATTTATTATAAGTGAGCAATTCGGATTTAAAAGACAACATTGTACAGTTAAACAACTTATGCTCGAATCACTGATCACATCATGAACAATTTTAATTCTAAAAAACATACAGGAATGGTGTGTCTGGACATAGAAAAAGCATTTTGACACTGTATGGCACAAGGGTCTGCTTTATAAGTTAATAAACTACAAATTTCCAGCTGTTATTATAAAGTTTATAAAATCGTACCTGAGTGATCGACAATTCGTAGTAAATGTAAATAGCATTGATTCAAATCCGTTAAATATTAGCGCCGGTGTACCTCAAGGATCTATCTTAGGTCCAGTACTCTTCAACTTATATGTTAATGATCTACCTCGAAGTAAAGATACCACTTTGTCATTGTTTGCTGACGATACAGCTCTACTAGCTACCTCATTTAGAGTAGACACGATTGTCAATAGGCTTCAAAAGTCACTTAACAAAATTGAAAAATTTACAGAGCGCTGGAAAATAAAATTGAACCCTACCAAAACACAGGCAATATTGTTCACAAATAGAAGACCTATTGTCGACAAATACGTGAGCTTGCAGGGAAATCAGATTTCATGGTCGACTGATATGAAGTATCTGGGTGTAATACTGGACAGCAAACTCACTTTTGGAAAACATACAAAATATGTTACTAATAAAGCTTACGGTGCCTTAAGACTATTATATCCCTTATTTAACAATAAATCAAAAATAAGCAAGACAAATAAATTGTTGATATATAATACAGTGTTAAGGCCCATCTTAACGTATGCTGCTCCAGTATGGAGCTCAATGTGTGCAACTAATTACGCATCTTTACAAATTATACAAAATAAAGCCCTCAGAATAATAACTTGCTTCCCACGCTATACATCAATATCCATGCTACATGACATGGTCAACATTATTCCCTTGAAAGAACACATAGTGTCACTAACAAAAAAGTTTTTTGAAAAATGTTCAAAGAGCGGACACTCAATTATCAACTCAATCGGAAACTACAATTTAAATGAGTTACCTTGCTCAAATAAACATAAAAGGATTAAACATATCTTAACTTTAAAGTGATAATACTTGATAAAGTCTGCAATTAAAATAAAAATTAGTGTATATGTAAAATCACTGTACGTGTTGTTTTTTTGTTCACTTGTTTGGGTTTTTTTTTTAAACTTTTTCCCAAAATGTCAAAAAAGTTCAGAATCAAATTTTTTGTTATTTAATTTTCTTTTATAAATTCTATAGAATTATCGCTAGGCACTTGGTAGAACATGATTGAATAAAAATTAATAAACAAACACTTGAAAAATTCTACACATTTATTAATCTCAACGATCGTTTCGGGTTACTAGCCCATCATCAGGAGTTTACATTAAAATTAATGTAAACTCCTGATGATCCTGATGATCCTGAAACGATCGTTGAGATTAATAAATGTGTAGAATTTTTCAAGTGTTTGTTTATTAATTTTTAATTTTCTTTTATAAGCAGCTGGCAAAATATGGAACGCTGCAATATATTTTATATGTACATAATTGTAAATTTATTTTGAAATAAAACTTTTTATTTATTATTTATTTGTTATGATGCTAAGCACTGTGTATTATGTCGTGGTTTGTGAAGTACTGATTTAAATTTCGAGATTTTATGATTTATATAGTAGGTAGATGGAATGGATATGTATGTGTGTGTGTTTGTGTAGACGACCCAACACTCTAAAAATGTATCAAAAGTTATGTGTTTAATTATGTTTTGAATTAGACTACCTATTTTTAGGTGCGATCTTAGCGAAGCTAGAAGCGCCTATATACACTCGCTTTGTCTGTGAATCTGTCACGCTATTTTGTGTCACGCGTACAGCCCAAACGGATGAACCGATTTTCAAAAACTTTTTTTTGTTCGATTCCTCTCGGGGTCTATTTGATCCTAACGTCGCCCGATTTTTGAATTTTGGCCCCAGAGGGGAGCAAATTAGAAAAAACGGTGTTTTTTGCTTATAGTTTGCTCAATTTAAGTCAGATCGATTCGAAACCTGTCTTAAACGAAAGAGCAGAAAATTTTAGATAGATTTCATGTATAATATTGTGTCAAAACAGTTTTTTTATACAGATTTATATGATTATTAAACGAAATAAATGCGACTTTATCTAATAAATCGCGAACTTGTTTCGGTTGTCCTTGTCTGTTGCACAGTGTAATATGGATATTGGAAGATAGCGTATGCTCTGTCTTATATTGCATTATTTTAATATAGTTATTCAATTTTTTGACTGCTGATGTTTGAATTTAAGTTTAAAAATTTTGGAGCATACAAGTAATTCAAGAATTACAAGGCGCGATATTCAAGTAGGTACTGTGTGTAAACGGTTTTATTGAACATAGGGAAATTAACACTGAGAATATTTATAATTTTGTAGTAGGCTATGAGCCATAAGACCTAATATAAATATGTATTGGATTACATAGAAAAAATAGTACAGTGAATTTTTTAAACAATTTTCCATAGCAACGGTTGACTATTAAGCGTTACTCGGAACCGGCTAAATAAAAAAGTCATGATGTGTCGTAAGACACCCGACAGAAGCTATGCTTTTTACGCATTGTATATAAAACCGAATTTATCAAAGATATAAATAATACAATTAAAAAGTTATTATTTGATCGCCATTTTAAAATCTGACGCCATTTTATTTTTTTGTGTCTTATTAAATTCTCAAATATCAATTTTCAAAAGGATCGGATAATTTTTACAAAGAAATATATACCTATGACCGCCATTTTAAAATATGACATCATTTTATTCTTTTGTGTCCTATAAAACTCGCAAATATTAATTTTCAAAAAGATCAGATCATTTTTGCAAAAAAGTACATATGGCCGCCATTTTGAAATCTGACGTCATTTTATTTTTTTGTGTTCTATGAAACTCTCAAATATCAATTTTCAAAAGGATCGGATAATTTTTACAAAAAAGTACATACGGCCGCCATTTTTAAATCTGACATCATTTTATTTTTTTGTGTCCTATGAAACTTTCAAATACCGATTTTCAAAAGGATCGGATAATTTTTACAAAAAAGTATATATGGCCGCCATTTTGAAATCTGACGTCATTTTATTTTTTGTGACCTATGAAACTTTCAAATATCAATTTTCAAAAGGATCGGATAATTTTTACAAAAAAGTACTTACGGCCGCCATTTTGAAATCTGACATCATTTTATTTTTTTGTGTCCTATGAAACTTTCAAATACTAATTTTCAAAAGGATCGGATAATTTTTACAAAAAAGTATATATGGCCGCCATTTTGAAATCTGACATCATTTTATTTTTTTGTGACCTATGAAACTCTCAAATATCAATTTTCAAAAGGATCGGATAATTTTTACAAAAATGTCCATACGGCCGACATTTTTAAATCTGACGTCATTTTATTTTTTTGTGTCTTATGAAACTCTCAAATATCAATTTTCAAAAGGATCGGATAATTTTTACAAAGGAGTACTACATATTTCCGCCATTTTGAAATATGACGTCATTTTATTTTTTTGTGTCCTATAAAACTCGCATATATCAATTTTCAAAGAGATCGGATAATTTTTACAAAAAAGTACATATTATGGCCGCCATTTTGAAATCTGACGCCATTTTATTTTTTTGTGTCCTATGAAACTTTCAAATACCGATTTTCAAAAGGATCGGATAATTTTTACAAAAAAGTATATATGGCCGCCATTTTGAAATCTGACGTCATTTTATTTTTTTGTGTTCTATGAAACTCTCAAATATCAATTTTCAAAATGATCGGATAATTTTTACAAAAAAGTACATACGGCCGCCATTTTGAAATCTGACGTCATTTTATTTTTTTGTGTCCTATGAAGCTCTCAAATATCAATTTTCAAAAGGATCGTATAATTTTTAGAAAGGAGTTCTACATATTTCCGCCATTTTGAAATCTGACATCATTTTATTTTTTTGTGTCCTATAAAACTCGCAAATATCAATTTTCAAAAGGATCGGATAATTTTTACAAAAAAGTATATATGGCCGCCATTTTGAAATCTGACGTCATTTTATTTTTTTGTGTTCTATGAAACTCTCAAATATCAATTTTCAAAAGGATCTGATAATTCTTACAAAAAAGTACATATGGCCGCCATTTTGAAATCTGACATCATTTAATTTTTTTGTGTGCTATAAAACTCTCAAATATTAATTTTCAAAAGAATCGGATAATGTTTACAAAAAAGTACATATGGCCGCCATTTTGAAATCTGACGCCATTTTATTTTTTTGTGTCCTATAAAACTCTCAAATATTAATTTTCAAAAGGATCTAATAATTTTTAGTGTGCTTTATTTCCTTAGTCTGATTTTATTACATTTATCCGAAACGTTACCGGAGAAAGACCTTTTGCCTGTGAAAATTCAAAAGTACGATTTGCACCTGGACGAACTCGGGCTGGTTACCATAATATTGTATTGTCACCGGAGCTACACATGTATGCAAAATTTCAACTCAATCGAATCATGGGAAGTGGGTAAAAATTCAAAAGTACGATTTACACCCGGACGAAAGCCGGGCCGGTCAGCTAGTTACCATAATATTGTATTGTCACCGGAGCTACACATGTGTGCAAAATTTCAACTCAATCGGATCATAGGAAGTGGGTGAAAATTCAAAAGTATGATTTACACCCGGACGAAAGCCGGGCCGGTCAGCTAGTTACCATAATATTGTATTGTCACCGGAGCTACACATGTGTGCAAAATTTCAACTCAATCGATCGCAAGATTTGTAACAAATATACGGGATCAAGCTAAATAAAACCACCGTTTAAAAAACAAAGCATCTACAACCTACTTATTTTTGCGTGATGCCAGAACATAGTTTTTATTTGAGAATCAGTTCGGTTGCTTTTGCGTGATGCCAGAATATTTTAAAACTCGCAGTCGCATAAGAGGTTATTTACTTGAAAAAAATCATGTAAATCGGATCAGTGGTTCTCGAGTTATAAGCGTACAAAGGGACATAGAGACAGAGAAAATCAAATTGTTCGGGAAGGTATGATGAACGTCGAGAAATTTTGGTCCGATCCGATCGACGTCAATAATTAGTTACACGTCATTTTAACTCAGTAGGCCAGGGTTTTTAAACTTAAATTCAAACATCAGCAGTCAAAAAATTGAATAACTATATTTAAATAATGCAATATAAGATAGAGCATACGCTATCTTCCAATATCCATATCACACTGTGCAACAGACAAGGACAACCGAAACAAGTTCGCGATTTATTAGATAAAGTCGCATTTATTTAGTTCAATAATCATAAAAATCTGTATAAAAAAACTGTTTTGACACAATATTATACATGAAATCTATCTAAAATTTTCTGCTCTTTCGTTTAAGACAGGTTTCGAATCGATCTGACTTAAATTGAGCAAACTATAAGCAAAAAACACCGTTTTTTCTAATTTGCTCCCCTCTGGGGCCAAAATTCAAAAATCGGGCGACGTTAGGATCAAATAGACCCTGAGAGGAATCGAACAAAAAAAAGTTTTTTAAAATCGGTTAACCCGTTTGGGCTGTACGACTGATACAAAAAATCCGTTACAGACTCACAGATTCACAGATTCAGCAGATTCACAGACAAAGCGAGTGTATATAGGCGCTTCTAGCTTCGCTAAGATCGCGCCTAAAAACCCTGGCCTACTGAGTTAAAATGACGTGTAACTAATTATTGACGTCCATCGGATGGCGAGACCTAGGGATCGGACCAAAATTTCTCGACGTTCATACCCCGGCTTTCGTCCGGGTGTAAATCGTACTTTTGAATTTTCACCCACTTCCCGTGATCCGATTGATTTGAAATTTTGTACACATGTGTAGCTCCGGTGACAATACAATATTATGGTAACTAGCTGACCGGCCCGGCTTTCGTCCGGGTGTAAATCGTACTTTTGAATTTTCACCCACTTCCCGTGATCCGATTGAGTTGAAATTTTGCACACATGTGTAGCTCCGGTGACAATACAATATTATGGTAACTAGCTGACCGGCCCGGGTTTCGTCCGTGTGTAAATCGTACTTTTGAATTTTCACCCACTTCCTATGATCCGATTGAGTTGAAATTTTGCACACATGTGTAGCTCCGGTGACAATACAATATTATGGTAATTAGCTGACCGGCCCGACTTTTGTCCGAGTGTAAATCGTACTTTTGAATTTTCACCCACTTCCCGTGATCCGATTGAGTTGAAATTTTGCACACATATGTAGCTCCGGTGACAATACAATATTATGATAACTAGCTGACCGGCCCGGCTTTCGTCCGGGTGCAAATCGTACTTTTGAATTTTCACCCACTTCCTATGATCCGATTGAGTTGAAATTTTGCACACATGTGTAGCTCCGGTGACAATACAATTTATGGTAACTAGCTGACCGGCCCGGCTTTCGTCCGGGTGTTAATCGTACTTTTGAATTTTCACCCACTTCCCGTGATCCGATTGAGTTGAAATTTTGCACACAATATTATGAATTTTCACAGGCAAAAGGTCTTTCTCCGGTAACGTTTCAGTGGATCGGATAAATGTTATAAAATCAGACTAAGAAAATAAAGCACACTAAAAAATTAAAAATAAAAATAGTTAAAAAACTTTTAAGTTAAACGGTTTTATAAATGTACTAAAAAGAAAAAAATAAAATTTAATTTAGGTTCATAAGTATAAAAGCGTGGGTCGTGACTGTAATAAATTATCACAGAGTTTACGACCCACGCTTTTATACTTATGAACCTAAATTAAATATTATTTTTTTCTTTTTAAAACATTATTATTATAAAACCGTTTAACTTAAAAGTTTTTTTACCTATTTTTATTTGAAGCTATGCTTCTTAACGCACGTTTCAGATGGGGACCTAAATAATAAAAAGTGAAACGTCACGTCACGAAGTAATGTAACGTCACTTTTGTAAAAATTATCCGATCCTTTTGAAAATTAATATTTGAGAGTTTTATAGGACACAAAAAAATAAAATGGCGTCAGATTTCAAAATGGCGGCCATATGAACTGTTTTGTAAAAATTATCCGATCCTTTCGAAAATTGATATTTGAGAGTTTCATAGGACACCAAAAAATAAAATGACGTCAGATTTTTCAAAATGGCGGCCACATGTACTCTGTTGTAAAAATCATCCGATCCTTTTGAAAATTGATATTTGAGAGTTTCATAGGACACAAAAAAATAAAATGATGTCAGATTTTTCAAAATGGCGGCCATATGTACTTTTTTGTAAAAATTATCCGATCCTTTTCAAAATTGATATTTGAGAGTTTCATAGGACACAAAAAAATTAAATGGTGCCAGATTTCAAAATGGCGGCCATATGTACTTTTTTGTAAGAATTATCAGATCCTTTTGAAAATTGATATTTGAGAGTTTCATAGGACACAAAAAAATAAAATGACGTCAGATTTCAAAATGGCGGCCATTATATATACTTTTTTGTAAAAATTATCCGATCCTTTTGAAAATTGATATTTACGAGTTTTATAGGACACAAAAAAATAAAATGACGTCAGATTTCAAAATGGCGGCAATATGTACTTTTTGTGTAAAAATTATCCGATCTTTTTGAAAATAGATATTGACGAGTTTTATAGAACGCAAAAAAATAAAATGACGTCATATTTTAAAATGGCGGCCATAGGTATATACTTCTTTGTAAAAATTATCCGATCCTTTTGAAAATTGATATTTGAGAGTTTAATAAGACGCAAAAAAATAAAATGGCGTCAGATTTCAAAATGGCAGTCAAATAATAACTTTTTAATTGTATTGTTTATATCTTTGATAAATTCGGTTTTATATACAATGCGTAAGAAACATAGCTTCTGTCGGGTATCTTACGACACCTCATGACTTTTTTTATTTAGCAGGTTCCGAGTTTCGCTTAATAGTCAACCGTTGCTATGGAAAATTGTTTAAAAAATTCACTGCACTATTTTTTCTATGTAATCCAATACATATATTTTACATTAGGTATTATGGCCATAGCCTACTACAAAATTGATCTTCTTAGTGTTATTTTCCCTATGTTCGGTAAAACCGTTTTCACACAATACCTACATGAATATCGCGCCTTGTAATTCTTGAATTACTTGTATGCTCCAAAATTTTTGTTTAATAAATAAGGTTTAGTAGATTGTATTTCTAAATGCGTAATGAGGTATATTACTGCCAAGTAGTGACAGTATGTTAAAACTAACGCCAGCAAGTTTTAACAGTCGCACGAGTCATTATATCATTACGCACGAGATATGATTTTGCCATACCCACTATAAAATGGCTACTTTTCACATCTTTTCCAGCATTTAAAAAAAATTGACAGTTTATTTGCGTCGTCAACTTTACATTATTATAGCAGTCCATGAGTATAGCTATAATAGTAGATAGATAGATAGATATTGTATTTAATTTATTTATTGTAGATTATAGACGCGTCGACAACTTAGGTCATTAGCGTCTTAAATACATTAAAATAACAATTCTCTTAAAACTAAATGACATCACAAAACATCCATGAGCGGAGGTGGGATTCGAACCCACGACAGCGTGATCCAAAGGCCGCTACGCTAACCGAATAGATATTGTAGATTATAGACGCTCGACAACAGAGGTCGGTATAATAGTAGGCGGATCAGAGCGAATAAACAGAAATCATTGTGGAAACTGTTTATACTTACCACACTAGTGTGTTTTGAAACATTTTCAACACACATGCCTGTTAACTGACCCATTCCATGCTTACATGCATGCATGTAAAGTAGCTATTTTATAGTGGGTATGGCAAAAAAAAAAGAATAATGTGTTGATGAAAACAAAATAACGGGCCTATATCCTTTAAGTTTATTATGTATTTTGCTATAATATTAAAAGCTGTTTAATATAAAAAGATACTATTCATTGTAGTATTTAACTATACATATAATTACGTTCGGATAAAAATTTTACCCTTAATACATTCCTTAAAATTACTTTCTATAGCTCGTCAATTATTAAAGTTTTCTGACGCTCGTACCGGAGTTTTTCTGAACAATGGTCTGGGGTCCCGTATCTCTACTAATATTATAAAGCTGAAGAGTTTGTTTGTTTGTTTGGTTGAACGCGCTAATCTCAGGAACTACTGGTTCGAATTGAAAAATTATTTTTGTGTTGGATAGTCCATTTATCGGGGAAGGCTATAGGCTATATAATTTCACACTACGACCAATAGGAGCGGAGCATCAATGAAAAATGTTGCAAAAACGGGAAAAATTATTCCTTTTGAGAGCTTCCGTTGCGTGCGCTGCGTAAACGGTTAAAGTTACGCAAAAATCATGTATGACGGAATAGTTCTCGAAAGGTTTATATATATAGCGAACGAGCGTAGCGAGTGAGTAATGTAATTCTTAAACCACGCAACGGATTTTGATGCGGTTTTCACCATCAGTTAAATATTTTTTCACGGAAGGTTTATATATAGCGAACGAGCGAAGCCAGTGAGTAATGTAATTATAATATTGAAACGAACGGGCGAAGCGAGTGAATAGTGTATTTATAATATTCAAGCGAACGAGCGAAGCGAGTGAGTAGTGTATTGCACCCGGGCTTTCTTAGAACCCGGGCGAAGCCGGACGGGGCCGCTAGTTCAATAATAAATTTTTACTAGTGTTGTACGATCAGAGCTCGGACTAACTACGCCATAAAAAATCCCTTTGTTTCTTATACCTATTCATTCATTTTTAAATGAATATTGAAGTTTATAAAAATTTAATAATTTTAAGAGATGTGTTAAGGAGTTAAATTTTAAATTTTATCCAGAAACAATTATACTAAATTGCATGTACCTACATATTAGCAAATACCTACAATTATTTTGTCGGAAATCTCTATCTCTCTCAAAATTGTACCGTAAACTTGCTGCACCTGTACTAGAGGGCAGTGTAGCCTAGTAAATAGCGTATTTGGTACCAGCCTCTAGACTAAACTGTCGTGGGTTCAAATCCCACCTGCGCTAATGGATATTTTGTGATGTTATTTAGTTTTAAGTTAGTTGTTATTTATTGTAATTTAAGACGCTTGATGATCATCAAGATACATGTATTTTCAACTATACACCTACTATCCTACCAACAGAAGTAACAAGAATTTTATGCTTAGAACCTAACTTTGGATTACCACTTAAAAAGAATAAAATTCCTAGTCATATTCTAATTAAAGACATTGAATATGCAATCAACTCCATCACGGTTGAAGGAACTGATGTTAAAAACTTAGAGATGATAAAAAATACAATACGTAATAAGGCAGTGAATAGTATCTCAAATTTTTACAATCATGCAGACAATACTGATGTCTTTCAAAATACTTTGAATAAAGATATAGCATTTACGAAAAAATTTTTCAAAACAAATAATCATTTATTACTTATGAAATCAGATAAAGGCACAGCTAGTAATGGACAAAACAGAATACTTGGATAATATGCTTGATATGTTAAATGATGATAATACATACTCTCAGTTACCTAAAGATCCTACACTGATATACCAAAAAAAAGCGAATGAACTCGTAACATTTTTAAAAAACACTCAAGTTATTAATGATGACATGGAAAAAGCACTCAAGATACACAATGCTAATCCTCCAAGATTATATGGACTACGAAAAACCCATAAGATTGGTTGCA
The DNA here is from genome assembly GCA_039654895.1 of Mongoloraphidia duomilia. NCBI lineage: Eukaryota > Metazoa > Arthropoda > Insecta > Raphidioptera > Raphidiidae > Mongoloraphidia > Mongoloraphidia duomilia. The sequence continues at coordinate 9,471,668 of CM077523.1, forward strand.
AATTACGACCAGTCGTAAGTTCTATCGGCTCACCAAGTTACAAATTAGCAAAATATCTTCATACACTTTTAAATCCACTTTTAAGTGTGTTCAAATATAATGTCAAAAATTCTTTTGAGTTTGTTGACTTCGTTAAAAATATCAAGATTAACAATAAACACATATTAGTATCTTTAGATGTGACCTCACTGTTCACCAACATCCCACAGGACTTAGTAATTTCCATAGTCAATGAAAACTGGAACAACTGGTCAAAACTAGTAAAAGCACCTTTACAAACAATTATCAAGCTAATTCAATTCTGTTTTCAAACAAGTTATTTTAAATTTAATGGAAAATTTTATAAGCAGTGTGAAGGAACCGCTATGGGTAGCCCTGCAAGTCCAATTTTGGCAAATATAGTGATGGAACACATGATAGACAAAGTTTTGAAAAAAATGCCTTTCCAATTGCAGTTCATCAAAATTTACGTTGATGACATTATCGTCTCTACACCGGAGGACCAATTAGAGGAACTCCTTAAGCACTTCAACAATTTTCACAATAGGTTACAGTTTACCATGGAAATAGAAAAAGATAAACAAATCTCTTTTTTAGACACAACTATACACAGACTAGAGTCCGGGGATATAAAAACTAATTGGTTTATGAAAACAACACACTCAGGCAGGATATTAAACTACTTATCTAATCATCCCAGTAACCAAAAACTGGGTGTTATTAAAGGTATGTTACATAGGATTAAAACATTAAGCCATCCTGACTTTCAAGAATCTAATCTTTGTAAATTACAAAATCTGCTTCAAAAGAATAACTATCCACTTAGAGTGATCAACAATTGCTTCAAACACAATATGCATAACAACAATGTCCAAGGATTGAACGATAATCACAATAATAAAATGTTCATTAGATTTCCTTTTATCAATCAACTATCACATAAAATAAACCAACATTTCAGAAATACCAACATTCAGTTAGGATTGTATAACTTACAACAGATAAATCATATTTATTCTAAGTTAAAGGATAAAATTCCAATTCTTGATCGTTCCAACGTGATATATAAAATCCCTTGTGAGTGTGGTGTGTGCTATATTGGCCAAACTAAACAAAAACTTCGCAATAGACTGTATCAGCATAATAAAGATTGTAAAGACCTTAAAAAACTAAAAGATAAAAATAATTTACCTACAGAAGAAAATATTTTTGGACAAAAAACTGCATTAGCCCATCATCATATAACAACCGGACATATGTTCAATTTTGAGCAGGTCACAATTTTAGATGAAGAACCGAACTGGAGAAAACGGAATTTAAGTGAAATGATTTTCATCAAGCAGAATAACACCGTTAATAGAAGGACTGATACAGAAAATTTGAACTCAGTATATAATTTATTAATACACAGTTCTCATTAATTTTTTTTTTAAATGCTAAATCCACAAGGGAATTACAACACTGTTATGTTGGTTGCATGACAACAAACAGCTGATAATCACTTTCATTTTTATTAATCCGTTTTAAGACCATGTGTTTTCAGACAGTATAATAACGAATTCAGTTATTAATCGTTTTAACAATAAAACTAAAATAAAATATTTTCCTATTGTGTTTTGGATATACAATATAAATATCAATATCATAATGACTATTTTAAATAATAACACAAACATCATTCAGCTAAGGTAATACTTAACCTAAAAACCTTTTTTTATATTTTTTATTATATATACATGTTTGTTAATTAATGTAATTTTTAGTATCTGAAGAAGCTGGAATTACCGGCGAAACGTTATACGCAGCTCAATAAGGTGTTTGATTTGAGTACCTGTCCACATTCCCGTTAACAACTGCTATATTATATCAACAATGGACGTGAAACCAGAAAAATAATATATTATTATGAAATCGGCACGACAAGTCGACCTAAGTTTCATGGCTAGTGTTGCCGTCTAGATCTAGACTTTCTAGACTCTTGTCTTGTCTACATTTTCAAGACAAGACTTGCAAAAGTCTTGTCTATAAATTTTCAAGACAAATCAAGACAAGACTTGCTTTATCTAGATCAAGACTCTTGCCAAAATTCTAAACAATTTTCGAGAATCTAGATAAACTAAGTAGTTGTAGGTAAAGTAAACCACTCAGTTAATCTACACCTTTTCCAATTGTATTTCAGAAAAGATCAATTTAATTTCAGAAAGTATCAATTGTATTTCAGATTAGTCAATTGAATGTTTTCGCAACATGGATAAACGGCAAATCGCACAATTACCTATACATATATCTTTAAGCTTCATTGCAGCTAATAACATGAAGATCAGCCTTGTAATTTCAACTTAGGGTCAAAAACATAAATAAAAAAGTCTGTTGGTAGGAAAAAAATTAAGCACATTTCATTTTAATTATTTTCTGAAATACAATTGACGACCTCTAAATTACAAATTACGCTTTCTGAAATACAATTGATACTATCTGAAATACAGTTGACACTTTCTGAAATAAAATTGACTAATCTGAAAAACAATTGACACTTTCTGAAATACAACTGACACTTTCTGAAATACAATTGGAAAATGTGTAGACTCTTGAAAATAATCTAGAGTCTTGATATTAGGCAAGACAAGAGCTTTTTAATTTAGACTTAGACTTAGTGAAGTCTTGATATTTCAAGACAAGACAAGCCTTTGAAAGTCTTGTCTTGTCTAGACGGCAACACTATTCATGGCACATAACTCATTATCGAAATAATTCTTTTCATCTACGTTTGGATAATTTTTTTGTCCACCAAATTTTTTTAGGTGCTTGTTGACACGTCATGGCCACATTAAACATTTTTTGAAAAAAAAATTAGCACTTGGATGTGAAAAGGTTCGCCATCCCTGAGGATGTAGGTCGATGGTTTGAAACACATGTTCACCATTAAAAAATGTTTTTCTAACTGTAATACTGTGCCTATATTCTCTTTTGAACACATTGTATCGAAAATTATTCCCAAGAGATTTATTTTATATTAACATTTGATAATAATGAGCTAGTGGTTTTTTCCTGATTTTCTACGAAATGTTTACTCAGTTGAGAAGCGATTGTCGTGCAAACAAGTTTACAAAATAAAAAAATGAAAATATCAAATACTTTTGTACTTTTGAATATTTGTTGTGTTGTTTCAAATCCATTATTACCAACACAAAAGACAAACCAAAACTATTTCGATTGTCTTGCTTCAATTATTGAAAATCATACAGATTTTACTGGAAAAGTCATTATTGACGTACAGTTGGATTTTTTAATAAAATTATTATCGAATACTCCAAAAATTATCAAAACTAAAGATTCAAACCAAACTTTACAAATTTTACAATCGGATATTTATGTCATAGAAATAAATGAATTGGAACAAATGAATTTTATTCATTCAAAACATTCACTTGCAAAAATTATTTTAGTGTCTAATACTATTAAACCATCTTTTTTTAAAGAAGTGCATACATTTTTGAAAAAGAGGTATATTAAAAAATTATTTATTTTTCAAATTTACAATAATTCCAATGCTGATGTTTTATCGTGGGCGTCGGACGATTTGTCAGAAATATTTTCGTCAAACCAAACTGGTGAATTTTCAAAAATAAATAGTTGTATCAACGGCAAGATAACAAATAAATCGAAGAACTTTTTTCCAAAGAGATATTTTAAAAGCTACGCCCAATTTTCAGTTAGAGCTGTTTATGCAATTGCACTGCCATTTGTTATAAATCCAGAGTCTGAAATTAATCCAGGGATCGAAGTAACAATACTGAGAGCTTTTAAACAGTGGTTAAAATTTTCATTGATTTCAAAAAAGAGTCCATTCGAGCCAGGACTTGCCAATAAGAAAAACTTTGCTTATACTGTACTCCCACTTTTGAATAACACAGCTGATATTGCTATTGGAAAAGTTAATGGAAAACCTCATTACGTGGAACATATCGATGGCATTACACACAGTATGGATTGTGCAGCTTGGTATGCACCATCTCCACTTCTTCTTAAAAAATGGCAGAATATCCTATATGCTTTTTCACCAACTGTGGTCTTTTGTATCTTTGTAACTTTCTTAGTAATGATGATTTTACATATTCGAATGGGAAAATTTGAATCGGAACATAATAGTTACAAAGATGGAATGATTTGTGTTTTAAGAGTATTTGCCGTACTTTTTGGTGAATCCATTCCTGTGCAGCCAACAACAAGATACTTTAGAATCGTCTTTTTGTTGTGGTTATTCGGTGGTTTTTTTATAAATTTCTTTTTTCTATGTAAATTTACTAGAGACTTAACAACACCGGTTTACGAAAAACCAATTACAAATGTTGAGGACGCATTAAACGCCGATTTAAAATTTGGGATGATGACCACCGTTGTCAACATTTTTACACATTCAACAGCATCATCATTAACTTCAAGTATACTTGAAAAATCAGTATTTTGTCAGTCTTCTAAAAAATGTATTGAAACTGCTATGTCATACAGAAATTTGACTATGTATATTGGTAAAGCTCATATGGATTATAATGTGCCAAGAAAGTATTCGGATTCGCAAGGACGACCACGTCTTAAACTTATAAATGATGAACAGATTGTTTATGGTGTGATGATAGTTATGCGTAAAGGACATCCCTTGATGGAGCGTTTGGAAACATTTATATTGAGACTCCTACAAGGTGGAATTATTCAAAAATGGACTCAAGATTTATACATTTTTCACTCGATGACTCCAAATGAAGACGATAATGGACCAATGGTCCTGACACTCAACGATTTGCAAATAGCTTTTATTATGTTAACAATTGGTTGTTTAATAGCTTTGATTGTGTTTTTTATCGAGATAATTTTGAGTTCATTAGAGTCTTTATGTGGTAGAAGATAGATGCTTTAGAAAAATATTCATTACATCTTGTGTGACGGTTCAATCCTTAGAAATCTTAGAACATTGACCAAAAAGTATATAGGTACTTCAGCCAAACCTTCGGCCTAACTTTGACTGAAGCCGAAGGTGGTCGAAGCCGAAGTCGATGCTTCGATCTGAACCAAAGGTAATCTAATCATCTAATGCACGAAAATTACATGAACTGACATCATTTCTTCAATCCATACCTGACACCGGTTTCCGAGGGATATATAAAGATGAAACATTCCCAAATTAAGATGATTAATTTTGAGAATGAAATCCCAGGATGTTTTAATATGAAACACTGTAGTATATCAGAAAAGCATGGACGTTTCTTAATAGAAGAGCTGTCAGATGATCAATATTATTTTCTTATTGTAATCGCTAGATATACAATTGTTAATAATAGTAATTGAAAATAGAATCAAACACATATTTATTTAAATCTCGACTAGTTTATTCATATACTTATAAACGAAAATAAAAATGTGTAAGTTTTAACGGCCGCGTTGTGCCAAATCTTAATGGTATCCGTACACCAGCACACAACATACAAAACCAATGATCAAGCACAAAAGGACGGAATACGACCGAGTAGAGAACTCACGCACACTACCACACACAACACAATTGACCAATCATAGTAGAACGGAATACGACCGAACAGAGAACACAGAAGAGAGGATACTAGTCGTTAACACACATCTTACACCTGTGAATCGCCAAGAAGGACACTTCGACCGCTGCCACATCGTCTTTGAAAATGTCTACCGCAGTTGTGGACGAAACTTCAAGTAGAAATATGATCGGACCACGGCCTACAAGCCCGAATACAATCAAAATTTGGAAAATTATAGAGTTTAAAAACCCGTTATGTATTTGATTCTGTTTTAAATTAGATTATTTTTGTTTAATAAATAAGGTCTAGTAGAATGTATTTCTAAATGCGTAATGAGGTATATTACTGCCGAGTAGTGACAGTATGTTAAAACTAACGCCAGCAAGTTTTAACAGTCGCACGAGTCATTATATCATTACGCACGAGATATGATTTTGCCATACCCACTATAAAATGGCTACTTTTCATATCTTTTCCAGCATTTAAAAAAAATTGACAGTTTATTTTCGTCGTCAATTTCACATTAATATAGCAGTCCATGAGTAGCTATAATAGTAGATAGATAGATACTGTAGGTTATAGACGCTCGACAACAGAGGTCGATATAATAGGCAGATCAGAGCGAATAAACAGAAATCATTGTGGAAACTGTTTATACTTACCACACTAGTGTGTTTTGAAAACATTTTCAACACACATGCCTGTTAACTGACCCATTCCATGCTTACATGCATGCATGTCAAGTAGTTATTTTATAGTGGGTATGGCAAAAAAATAATAATGTATTGATGAAAACAAAATTACGGGCCTATATCCTTTAAGTTTTTTATGTATTTTGCTATAATATTAAAAGCTGTTTAATATAAAAAGATACTATTCATTGTAGAATTTAACTATACATATAATTACGTTCGGATAAAAATTTTACCCTTAATACATTCCTTAAAATTACTTTCTACAGCTGAGGACGGTGTGTGGTGTAACGGTTAGTGTAGCCGACCTTTGGATCACACTGTCGTGGGTTCAAATCCCACCTGCGCTCATGGATGTTTTGTGATGTCATTTAGTTTTAAGGATGTTGTTATTTAATGTAATTAAGACGCTAATGACCTAAGTTGTCGACGCGTCTATAATCTACAATAAATAAATAAAATAAACTTTCTATAGCTCGTCAATATTATTAATAAATTATAATTTAAAAAAACTAAAAAACACGCTTTAATGAACTAAAAAGTAAAAAATAATTAATTTTATTGTAAAAAAGCGTGGGGTGCTTTGTATTATATTTTCATACTACCCCACGCTTTTTTACAATAAAATTAATTATTTTTTACTTTTTAGTTCATTAAAGCGTGTTTTTTAGTTTTTTTAAATTATAATTTATTTTTGCTTTTTAGTCCTGGAGATCCTGGTCAGGATAATGGGACAAACTTATGGAAGTATTGTATTGTAATCGGTCCTTGATAAGTGTGCAAAGTTTCAGTTCAATCTGAAGTTTTTTGCTTTTTTTTAGTCCTGGAGATCCTGGTCAGGATAATGAGACAAACTTATGGAATTATTGTATTGTAATCGGTCCTTGATAAGTGTGCAAAGTTTCAGTTAAATCTGAAGTTTTTTGCTTTTTTTTAGTCCTGGAGATCCTGGTCAGGATAATGGGACAAACTTATGGAATTATTGTATTGTCATCGGTCCTTGATAACTGTGCAAAGTTTCAGTTCAATCTGAAGTTTTTTGCTTTTTTTTTTAGTCCTGGAGATCCTGGTCAGGATAATGGGACAAACTTATTGAATTATTGTATTGTCATCGGTCCTTGATAAGTGTGCAAAATTTCAGTTCAATCTGAAGTTTTTTGCTTTTTTTTTAGTCCTGGAGATCCTGGTCAGGATAATGGGACAAACTTATTGAATTATTGTATTGTCGTCCTTGATAAGTCGACAACGTTTAAACTAAATCTGACCGTTCAAAGTTGGTCAAAATCAAGTTCAAAGAAGTCGGTTACAAACTGACAAACAAGCAAGCAAACATACAGGTAAAGCTAATAAAACCGTGTTAAAAAAATATCCAATTTTCTGACGTACCGGAGTTTTTCTGAATAATGGTCCCGTATCTTAATATATATTTTAATATCTATATAGAAGTTAAAAGAGTCGTATCGTAAAGTGAGGTTTAATTTGTTCTTGGTATGCAAAGGATCTGAAACAATGTTTCCTCGGATATTGATGGAGGGTTAGGTAATCAGTAATAAACCAAATGATATTGCCTCTAAAAATGGCCGCGCAAAGAGAGAATATCTGAGCAATAACAGTAACAGAACACGCTATTGTTTTTAATTTATATACTAGTATATTTTTTTCAATCCCTATTGCATTATTAATAATAATAATTATGCAGTTTATTTAATCGTTTTATAATTTCTGCTATCAATATTCTATCTATTTGCCGGTTTTAAATTGGAACTTGCGTGTTAAATTAACTTCATAACACCTAAGTATGTTGTACTGGAAGCAGAAAAAATAATAAGTTATAATTTTAAAATTTTCCGATATGTTCCCAATAGGTTGTGTGCACGAAGCCTACTAGCGCCGCTAGTGGGCAATAGTGTACGATTGAACTATTTTTTATTGTTGTCTTATATCGGGAAATTTTTTAATAAACGAATACCATTTTATCTAGTTGTGTGCAAATAGTATAAATAGCATAGCATAAAAGGTACGTGAAAATTATTTATTTTAAGTTTTTTTCTTCTTCAATTTTGACGTATAATAAAAAAATAATCGTGTATGTTTTCTACTGACAGTTGCATAACCTCAAACTATGGCGCCGGTGATTTGTGGACTGGGCTTGAAAGTATTAAGCACGCGATCTCTTTTATTGAGGCTGCTTGAAGAAAGGCGAGAAATTAGCTTTCTGGCATATTAAACATATTGAAGAATTTCGTGATGACACCGTTAAGAATAGAATTATTGCAAAGTGCATCCGGGAAACTTCTGCCACCGAGACACCGTTTTTGAAAAAAAATTACTGTTACGGGTGGTCTGCCTCACCTATATATTATAATGTTGATCATTTATATAAATTATATTAAAGTTGGTGCAAATTGAATAGTTTAATAATTGTATGAGAATACGTTTATTGTGATTTTGTCATTGAAAAATATAATTATTTATTTACATTTAATTATTAAGAAATAAAATTATATCTACATTACATTATTGCAAAAATAAAAGTAAAAAAACTAAAACCCGACTACGTAAAAAGAAGAAAACAAGCAAATCAAAACGTAAGACAGTATTTTTTTGTTATCAATAGTCGGAGATTCGAATACCGAATTCTTTCTTCAACTCCCAAATAGGTTCCCGACTATTGATAACAAAAAAACTGTCTTACGCTTTAATTAGTTTGTTTTCTTCTTTTTACTATTCGAATATCTACTTTAATTTGAAAACTTCGGAGCATTACTATACTATCTTTTTGCATATCATTCCATTTTCTTGTATTAGTAAGCTTAATGTTTTCCACTTCGAAACCGTTTGAGTTTTGACTCCTCCGCATTGCTCTCGCAAACCTATGATAGAAAAATAAGTAGGTATAAAACGTGTTTTTTTTTCATGTAAAATAAATGTCAATGATTTCATGCCTGTAGTAGTTAGTCATATGGAGTATAATAACTATTTAATTTATAAATTATGTAACTCTTTAGTCATTACGATTTACGAATGAATTGTAAAGAATATTATTTTATGTTAAAATAAACCTAATATGTAAAGTATTATATTCCAAGTTGTCACAATGCCTATTTTGTGCTTTTAATTGCATCAGCACTAAAAAAAGACGAAAAATTTCTTTTACAGATTTACATTAATAATTTCCAAATAAGTTGTAAGTAATATCATGGTTTTACTTACTTTACTTTTATTAACGTTTTGATCCACGTTTTTCGAGGTTATAACTCCGCGCGGAGAATCTATAAAATTCTATTTTACTTGAATCGCTATTAACACAACAGCCTGGAACACAAAAAGTATTTCCAGAACGCGTAGTTTTTCCCATGTTTTGTTTGTAATAATAATCTCTTCTCTATGTTTGTAATCGAAAAACTTTATGACATTTGTAAATAACAATGCTGAATGCTCAGTGGACTATAGTTCAAAGCTTACAATATATCACACTACAAGCGCTCGCATCGATATTTTTATAACTCCGCCCCCCTGCACACAGTCTATAGGTTTTTGTTGATTATTATAGAGAAAAAAAAATTAAATATTAATAATATCTAAACAAAAATTGTTGATGTACTTACACTCGGTGAAAAGCCATTGATGCTGATATTAAAAATTTGATAAATAAGTGCCCAGTATGTCAAACCATCCAAAACTTTAGTCATAAATTTCCAGTAAGTAAGTGGAATGAAGATCCATTTGAAATAGTTCATAAAAGACCTTTTCATCATTTTCACGCGCAAGCGCCGTCGCCATGGTTATGATCGCGGTATTCAGAAGTTTCTGACACTTCTTGATGTAATGACTGGGCCGGCAATATTTTTCAATGTTGATGAATCCTGGCAAATAATCAAAATTAAATAATCGATTAATTTTTATAACTCTTTTTTTTTATTTTACTACAACAGTACTTATATTCAGTACTAAGAGCGTCTAACATCATCGTTCGATTGGCTCAGTTGGTAGAGCGTTCGACAGAATATCTGAAGGTCCCTGGTTCGATCCCGCGTTTCGATTCACAATATTTTTGTTTTTTTATTCTTTAAATATTTTTCTTACTTTAAAAATATACTTTTATTAAATTTGATACTGAAAACTTTTGAAACACAAAATAAAATATAAATAAAAAAAACTTAAAAAAAAATTAAAAAATCTGTTAATATTTTACCCCTACCTAACTTCTTATTTTTATTATTGTACGGAACCCTCGGTGCGTGAGTCTGACTTTTTAATTTTGAAAGTTTCTTCGTAATAATGGTAATTAGAGTATCGTTTTTTACAAAAAGATATATATTTTAACAATACGTTATAACATGCAACCGACCTTCTGTATATTTGAAAGTTTAAACCAAAACAGTATACCTACTAACAACTGTATCTAATTTATTTTAATACTTTTTTTTTCTTTCCTAAAACGTTGTGCGAGTACAATTTTTTCTTTTTTTAAATCTTCTCTTTGTCTATGAGGATTTGTAAAATGTAAAATTTATGCTACGGGGGATATATCTCCTGTCACAAGGCAAAGTTAGTGTGAACCAATCCAATATAAAAAATTCGACTGATGACCAGTCCTATACTTCCCACCTAGTAAATATTTGCAAAAAATAAACACTCTTTTTTTTTATTCTTTAACTAGGCCCAAATAACCTTAGCTGTTGGTAGTCTTTAAAACACAATTTAATTTTTATTCTTTGAAAAAAGCTAAGCCCTCTTTTTTGTTTGGTGATCTACTGATGGCTAGCTTAATATAGCAAAAATCATGGTTACCTTGATTTACGTACAATTTTTATTTTTTTTAGTAAAATATTTTTTTTCTCGAAAACTATACATTTTAGAGAAAAAAAATATTTACATTTTTTTCATATTATAACATCTAGAATTCATTTATATTTTTTTTTACCTATGTTAATACGTGACATTGAGAACGTTTTTTTGAATATCTCAGGATCCACTGAACCGATTTGACTCAAAATCTAATCAGATCTAAGTTAAAGGCTGATAAACACAATAGAACAATCGGCATGCCCGTATGTTGTTCCGTTCTTAAGATATCGAAGGCGAAAAATTGACCACACACACACATACACACACATACAGACATCAGTCAGAAAATGATCTTAAACGATTGCTAGGGTCTCAAAACGTGAAATCTGTTAAAATCTCGAAATATTTTTTTCGGACTAATTCCATTACTTCCCTACCATAGTAGAGGTGGGAAGTAAAAATGCCAATGTAGTTTTTATGAAAATAATTTTTAACAACGAGTTTTAAAAAAAATCCAACGATTTTTACTATACAATATAAATTAAAATTTCGCACTACTTTGTCCATTTAAGCGGCTTTCCATCTCTGATAATAACTAAGTTACCTATGTTAAAACACGTTCCTGTGGACGCCAAGTATATGTCTCTTTTAATTTAAGAGCAATGAATATTAAAATTTTTCACATATTATATAAAAAATTAAGACTCCTTAGTCCTTAGCTTCAGAAGTGATCTACACTATGAATATACTGAAATTACGTAAAACGAAACAAAAGGAGTGAAAAAATTATAATTTAAAAAAACTAAAAAACACGCTTTAATGAACTAAAAAGTAAATAATAATTAATTTTATTGTAAAAAAGCGTGGGATGCTTTGTATCATATTTTCATACTACCCCACGCTTTTTTACAATAAAATTAATTATTTTTTACTTTTTAGTTCATTAAAGCGTGTTTTTTAGTTTTTTTAAATTATAATTTATTTTTGCTTTTTAGTCCTGGAGATCCTGGTCAGGATAATGGAACAAACTTATTGAATTATTGTACTGTCGTCGGTCCTTGATAAGTGTGCAAAGTTTCAGTTCAATCTGAAGTTTTTTGCTTTTTTTTTTAGTCCTGGAGATCCTGGTCAGGATAATGGGACAAAGTTATTGAATTATTGTATTGTCGTCGGTCCTTGATAAGTCGACAAAGTTTAAACTAAATCTGACCGTTCAAAGTTGGTCAAAATCAAGTTCAAAGAAGTCGGTTACAAACTGACAAACAAGCATACAAGAAAGCACACAAGCAAGCAAGCAAGCAAACATACAGGTGAAGCTAATATAAGCGTGTTAAAAAGATTGATATAACTAACTTTGCCTTGCGGTCGCAAATATGGGTGGCATACTTACAAACGACTTACGCAAATGTCGGTGTACTTGTCTCCGGGGAACACGAACTTTACATTTCATACGAGCTCATTCGCATAAAAATAGATGTTGTAATAAAGAAGCGGTGGTAGATGCCTAGTTCCGACTTTGTATAGGACCCGCTGGTCATCCATGTCCTCTGTTTTTCTGTTGAACTTGTCTCACTGAGGCAAGACCAATAGAAAGATAACGGCGTCAGGGGTGCCAAGTTGGTAGAATTTCTACTTTTGGTATAGATCCTCGTTTCGCAGGTTAGTTTTCTGTTCAGTTATATCAATGTCCTCTGTTTTTTTGTTCAGCTTATCTCACTGAGCCAAGACCAATAGAAAGGGAACGGTGTCAGAGATGCCAAATTGGTAGAATTTCTACTTTTGGTAGATCCTCGATTCACAGGTTAGTTTTCGGGTCAGTCATCTAAGTTCTCTGTTTTTCTGTTCAGTTTGTCTCACTGAGCCAAGACCAATAGAAAGGGGACGGTGTCAGAGGTGCCAAGTTGGTAGAATTTCTACTTTTGGTAGATCCTCGTTTCGCAGGTTAGTTTTAGGGTCAGTCATCTAAGCTCTCTGTTTTTCTGTTCAGTTTGTCTCACTGAGCCAAGACCAATAGAAAGGGAACGGCGTCAGGGGTTCCAAATTGGTAGAATTTCTACTTTTGGTAGATCCTCGTTTCGCAGGTTAGTTTTCGGGTCAGTCATCTATGTTCTCTGTTTTTCTGTTCAGCTTATCTCACTGAGCCAAGACAAATAGAAAGGAAACAGCGTCAGGGGTGCCAAGTTGGTAGAATTTCTACTTTTGGTAGACCTCGTGTAGCAGATTAGTTTTCGGTCCAGTTATATCAATGTCCTCTGTTTTTTTGTTCAAATTATCTCAGTGAGCTAAGACAAATAGAAAGGGATCAGCATCAGGGGTGCCAAGCTGGTAGAATTTCTACTTTTGGTAGATCCTCGTTTCACAGGTTAGTTTTCGGGTCAGTCATCTAAGTTCTCTGTTTTTCTGTTCAGTTTGTCTCACTGAGCCAAGACCAATAGAAAGGGGACGGTGTCAGAGGTGCCAAGTTGGTAGAATTTCTACTTTTGGTAGATCCTCGTTTCGCAGGTTAGTTTTCGGTCCAGTTATATCAATGTCCTCTGTTTTTTTGTTCAGCTTGTCTCACTAAGCCAAGACCAATAGAAAAGGGACAGTGTCAGAGGTGCTAAGTTGGTAGAATTTCTACTTTTGGTAGATCCTCGTTTCGCAGGTTAGTTTTCGGGTCAGTCATCTAAGTTCTCTGTTTTTCTGTTCAGTTTGTCTCACTGAGCCAAGACCAATAGAAAGGGGACGGTGTCAGAGGTGCCAAGTTGGTAGAATTTCTACTTTTGGTAGATCCTCGTTTCGCAGGTTAGTTTTCGGTCCAGTTATATCAATGTCCTCTGTTTTTTTGTTCAGCTTGTCTCACTAAGCCAAGACCAATAGAAAAGGAACGGTGTCAGAGGTGCCAAGTTGGTAGAATTTCTACTTTTGGTCGATCCTCGTTTCGCAGGTTATTTTTAGGGTCAGTCATTTATGTTCTCTGTTTTTCTGTTCAGCTTGTCTCACTGAGCCAAGACCAATAGAAAGGGAACGGTGTCAGAGGTGCCAAGTTGGTAGAATTTCTACTTTTGGTAAACCCTCGTGTAGCAGATTAGTTTTCGGTCCAGTTATATCAATGTTCTCTGTTTTTGTGTTCAGCTTGTCTCCGTGAGCCAAGACAAATAGAAAGAGATCACCATCAGGGGTGCCAAGGTGGTAGAATTTCTACTTTTGGTAGACCCTCGTGTAACAGATTAGTTTTCGGTCCAGTTATCAATGTCCTTTATTTCTCAGTTCAGCTTGTCTCACTGAACCAAAACCAATAGAAAGGGATCAGGGTCAGGGTTGCCGAATTGGTAGAGTGACTACTTTTGGTAGACCCTCGTTTAGCAGATTAGTTTTCGCTCCAGTCATCCATGTCCTTGTTTGTTCTGAACCAAGAACGGCCAAGGTTGACGAGTAGACTTTCTACAAAATTTGGTAGACCCTCGTTTAGTGAGTTTTCTATTCAGTGATTCTAGTATACCTATTCTGAAATAGTTTTTTCTTATTCGTTGATGATTGAATAAATTTAAAAGGGAAATATTGTCTAAATGGAGAAAAATGAAATAATTTTAAAGGTGGATAGAAGGGTTAAACATTTTTAGTCTGTAAACCAATTATTTTTTCACGTTCTGTAAATAAATGAAAATATTGTGTCGAGAATTTTCCAACGACCAACACTATTCTTACTGTCCATGCAATTTTCATTTACAGTAACATTATTTTTCTTAAGCAAAATCTGAATAAATATGAATTTACGCATAATATACACTGCCGAAACACACGCAACAGAGACAATATTTATTTGACTCGTCACAATCACGTGAGGTACGAAAAATGTCCGCACTATACATCTTCTCATTTGTATAATGCACTCCCTGAGTCCATAAAACTTATTGAACCCTTTAATAAATTTAAAAAAAAATTAAAAGAATATTTGTGCGATAAACCATTGTACAACTTAAATGAATTTTTTAATCGTTAGTACCAAACCATTCTGACTATGTACATACAACTATGTTTTTAAGTACAATAAAATTTATTCTATTCTATTCTATAGTTGGTAAGTTCAGAGAATCTTCTAATCGGCAAAAACATTCATTCATTCATTCACTCAAAAACCAAGATGTCGCATGAGGCACTGTCGAAGGCTACTGATTGGTTTTCAGCTAATAAACTTACTTTAAATGTTAATAAAACAGAAATAATGACTTTTGATCACTTAAGTAATGACAACATACCAATGTTAAATTCTTGGGAATATATCTAGATCAATCTCTTAGATGGAAAGCGCATATATCCCAACTTTGTCAAAAACTTAACTCAGCCATTTATGCTATAAGAAGGGTTTCGGGTGTTGTATCCATTGATGATGCACGAACAGTATATTTCGGGTTATTTGAGTGTTTAATTAGCTATGGTGTATTGCTATGGGGAAACTCCACTAATTCGAACAGAGTCTTTGTACTTCAAAAGAGAGCCGTTAGGGCTATGGCTAGAGTCTCAGCTAAAGAGCATTGTAAACCAATTTTTATTAATTACAAAATACTAACTCTGCCATCCTTGTTTATTTTTCACGCATTATTGTATGTCAAACAGAATATGTTGAACTTTAGCTGTAGCTCTAACGTCCACTCTTATAATGTAAGATACAAAGATAATCTTAGATTACCACCTCACAGATTACAAAAAACACACAGCAGTTTTGTCTGCATGTCCATTACTTTATTTAATAAACTGCCCACAGCTGTTCAAAACCTTCCTCTTAAGTCAGTTCAGGAATCTTGTGAGAAGACGGTTGACTGAGGCTGGTCTTTATAAAGTGGAAGATTTTTCGTTTATGTAATGTCTTAAACTTGTTATTATTTGACGATGTTATGCCACGTAGCTGTGGTGCTCAAACAAATAAATATCTATCTATCAATTATGAAAAAAATGTTTTATTATTTTACTATTTTTTTGTATTTATCATTAGACTTGTCTAATTTTATTCATTTATCACACACCATTACACGGTAAGATGTGGCACGCGCTTCTGAGTGTGTAAATCACGCTTATAATTTAGTGTGAATCTTTAATAATTCATTTTATTGTTCCCAATTTGTCTTTACTGACATAGAAAAATACAATTAAATACAAATAAATATATAATATATATAATATAATATATGTACAGAAATTGCAGATAGTGCTAAATAAATAAGTACTACTTAGCATGTAACTTACTGTCGTTTCTTGCGATCGCGAGCACGAATTCGTTGAACTTATGCATTTCCGGGATAGAAGACTTAAATTTCGGGACACGGGACGAACCAACGAATTCCGGGACATTCCCGGAAATACCGGCCATCTGGTAACCCTAATTACAAGTGAAAAAAATACGCGAAAATATGTTAGTTACGTGTCTATTTCACAGATGGCAGTGCAATATACGCAAGCCTACGACTGAACTTGCCCCATCTCATTGTTTTATTGTAAATTATAGATGCGTCGGCAGCTTAGGTCAGGGGTCGGCAAGTAATTATTGGTGGGGTCCGGATACTGTTGAAAATTTTTATCGAGGTCCAAAAAAAAAAAAAACAAAAAAAATCATATTCTTTACTAAATTTTTATTTTAATTTTCACTCACAAAATAATATGAAATACAATAGATAGGCATAATTGTATTCAAAAATCAATAAGAGAAATTACATTTGCGGTCTTGAGTCAGTTTTTTAAAGTTAGGTCCACGCGGGGAGCAGCTTATGCGAAGAGTGTTTCAAGGTGGGCGGTCGTTAATCTTTAGTGATATTGGTTCTTCAAAATGTGCCTCTTTGTTACCGCCACAAAACACTCGAATATAAAACTTTCGTAGCGGAAAGTACAAAGAAATATTTTTTAAATAATTCAAAAAAATTTTGGTGGTCCAGTTTTTGACTTTCCGCGGTCCGGACTTGGACCGCGGTCCGCCAGTTGCCGATCCCTGGCTTAGGTCATGAGCGTCTTGATTACCATAAATAACAATTAACTTAAAGCTAAATGATATCACAAAACATTCATGAGCGGAGGCGGGATTCGAACCCAAGACAGTTTGATCCAGAGGCCGCGATGCTAACCAGTACTGTCCTCCCATCTCATTGTTAAATACACAATTTTGTCGGTAAGGTTTGGCACTGTGACCAGTGTTTTTATATTATAGTGTTGACAAAATACAATTTTAAATTTTAGAATATTTTTCCTATGTCATTTATGTTTTATTTTCCAAGTAGTAATAATTACATTCCAAATACATTTCTTATCATGTTTACTGATCTGACTTGTGTACAGGAGATATGTAATTCTCTTTCGTTCTTTAAATAGACTTGTCCTAAAGTATATATCCAATGAACCGGTCATTCGATATTGTTATCCTTATGTATAGTGTTTCTTTTTCCTTTTTACGTTCTTTTCCGCGACTGGACGACTCTTGTAATCTTCTTACGGTACTCAAGGGGTATATTCTTCGCTACAGGTATTTAGGTATCATCTGCACTCCACGCCAGATACTTTCAATCAGTCCAAAACAAGAAATATACAAACTATTAATCATTCTTATAAAACAATAAATATTATTTCGATTACCTGTTATAACTGAAGATTGACCTGATTGAGCTATCATTGTTTAATTTATTTATTGTTGATTATAGACGCGTCGACAACTTAGCTCATTAGCGTCATAAATACATTGAATAACAATTATCTTAAAACTAAATGACATCACAAAACATCCATGAACGGAGGCGGGATTCAAACCCACGATAGTCTAATCCAGAGGCCGCGACGCTAACCACTGGACCACACTATTTAAAGTTAAATCATAATTATGTCTTAAATTTAATTTTTTTAGACCAAATGTTTGTTCGTTAACATATGCATTTAAAATTTTTTTTATACATTTAAATGCATATGTTAACAGACTGGCAGCCCGATCCGGCTTCGCTCGGGTTTGTAGATTACCTGTTAAAGAGACATATTATGTTGTCGTGAACTTTTTGTAGAATATTATTATGCCCAACAAATTTTTCATACATTGCATTGTTATATCTCTAACGATTTAAGTGGAATATAATTCCAAGAAAGCCTCTATCGACCTGTTTTTTCATCTACTTATAGTGTAACAAAATATAGATTAAAACCTGATCAGACAACGTAGGTCTTATAAATATAGTGATTCTCGTGTTATAACGAGCAAACAGACAGAAAGGTTTCGTTTTATAATGTTTATAGACACACTATTTTGTCGACAGGGTTTTGCACTGCGACCGAAGTTTTTATACAGGGTGTTTACTAAACATACGGCAAAAGTTCAAGGGATCATGTCTCGGGTAATTTTAAGAATATTTTGTCCTTTCATGATTTTCTGAAAACCGCTTTGTTTTTGTTTTTGACTTACATGTATTTCATGTAGGTACTATGGACTTGCCAATGGTAAATTCGTCATCGGCTAGAGAAGATTGAACCAGTGGCGGCGCGTGAACATTTTAAATGGGTGTTCTGCAGAGTCAACCTGGAGATTGGAGTAGCCCCCCCTAATGAGGGAACCTCGAAAAAAAAAATTCAAAAATACATTTGATGCAATTTTTAAGTGTATTTTTGATCTGAATAATTTGTCTACACATTGATTTCGCTAGCGCTAAAATCGTAAATAAGTGATTTTTATAGCAATATTTATTATTGTATTAAAAAAAATTCGACTGATGACCAGTCCTATACTTCCCACCTAGTAAATATTTGCAAAAAATAAACACTCTTTTTTTTATTCTTTGACTAGGCCCAAATAACCTTAGCTGTTGGTGGTCTTTAAAACACAATTTAATTTTTATTCTTTGAAAAAAGCATGGCCCTCTTTTTTGTTTGGTGATCTATTGATGGCTAGCTTAATATAGCAAAAATCATGGTTACCTTGATTTACGTACAATTTTTATTTTTTTTAGTAAAATATTTTTTTTCTCGAAAACTATACATTTTAGAGAAAAAAAATATTTACATTTTTTTCATATTATAACATCTAGAATTCATTTATATTTTTTTTTACCTATGTTAATACGTGACATTGAGGACGTTTTTTTGAATATCTCAGGATCCACTGAACCGATTTGACTCAAAATCTAATCAGATCTAAGTTAAAGGCTGATAAACACAATAGAACAATCGGCATGCCCGTATGTTGTTCCGTTCTTAAGATATCGAAGGCGAAAAATTGACCACATACACACACACACACATACACACATACACACATACACACATACACACACACATACAGACATCAGTCAGAAAATGATCTTAAACGATTGCTAGGGTCTCAAAACGTGAAAATCTGTTAAAATCTCGAAATATTGTTTTCGGACTGAATCCATTACTTCCCTACCATAGTAGAGGTGGGAAGTAAAAAGAGTGTGTGTGTACTATGTACGCACGTCAGAAGCTATACTTCTTTTACGTAACAAAACAAAAATAACTCCAAAAATTTTATCCCGCGTGCTAGTACTAAACGTTTGTAAAAGACGATAAAATAAAGATATTAAATAAATTAATTTAATTTAATAAATTATTAATTTATTAAATATATTTATTTATGATATTTATATCTAATTATTTATTAAAAAAATTCGACTGATGACCAGTCCTATACTTCCCACCTAGTAAATATTTGCAAAAAATAAACACTCTTTTTTTTATTCTTTGACTAGGCCCAAATAACCTTAGCTGTTGGTGGTCTTTAAAACACAATTTAATTTTTATTCTTTGAAAAAAGCATGGCCCTCTTTTTTGTTTGGTGATCTATTGATGGCTAGCTTAATATAGCAAAAATCATGGTTACCTTGATTTACGTACAATTTTTATTTTTTTTAGTAAAATATTTTTTTTCTCGAAAACTATACATTTTAGAGAAAAAAAATATTTACATTTTTTTCATATTATAACATCTAGAATTCATTTATATTTTTTTTTACCTATGTTAATACGTGACATTGAGGACGTTTTTTTGAATATCTCAGGATCCACTGAACCGATTTGACTCAAAATCTAATCAGATCTAAGTTAAAGGCTGATAAACACAATAGAACAATCGGCATGCCCGTATGTTGTTCCGTTCTTAAGATATCGAAGGCGAAAAATTGACCACATACACACACACACACACATACACACATACACACATACACACACACATACACACATACACACACACATACAGACATCAGTCAGAAAATGATCTTAAACGATTGCTAGGGTCTCAAAACGTGAAAATCTTTTAAAATCTCGAAATATTGTTTTCGGACTGAATCCATTACTTCCCTACCATAGTAGAGGTGGGAAGTAAAAAAAAAAAAAGTATACTTGTCTTGAGAATTGAACCCGAAACCTGTTGGATATAAAGCCACTACGTTATCCGTTAGACTACAGATACATCTAATCCCACAGCTATTATAATACGGTTACCCTGTGTGCATATGGTAAGAGTTCGTACTGTACCGCGTCCTGCGAACCTAAAAAGCTTGCTTACGCATACAAATCTATCTCTTTCTGTACTTTCTTTACTCTATTTAACACATTAATTTTGGTGCAAAATATAATGCAGCACGCGTCACTTGCGTAGTGAAATTAGTACGGCTGCGGACGGTTTATAGAATATAGACCCCGTGGCATGCCGTCATTTATAATTATGTTATGTGATGGCTTCATAATTAGGCTTCATAATTATGAAATTAAAACATATTATGCAGATTTATAATACATTTTTTTTTAATTGTGCGTTATTTTCTGGCAGTGCGGCAGCTCCGCAGCTCTCATAGAGGAGCCGCCACTGGATTGAACCATGCATCCTAACTGACATAGTAGTCATTTTCAGCAGTTTTTGAAAGCTTTTATTTAACTTGCAATGTTTCTATGTCAGTTTGTTTGTTTAGGTCAAATCTTATAAGTCAATTTTAAACGACTTCCACGTATTAGATCTATTTAAAATTTGGTACACATATGCATTCCCAATGACAATATATGAATCAATCGTTTTTAGAATTAAATTCAATCCCTAAGGGGGTCAAACGAGGGAGTAGGGTTTTTTTGTACTATTCAACTCCTAGGCCAAACCGCTAAAGCTAGAAACTTGGAATTTGGACAGCTTATAGGCTTCTTTTGTGACGTAAGCACTCACTATATGAAGGGATTTTTCGAAATTCAATCCCTAAGGGAGTCAAAAAGGGATAAACTTTTGAACGACTAAAAGGAACAAACTAAAATATTAATAAAAAAAACTTTTTAAAGACACGCTTTTATTTAAATGTACTAAAAAGGAAAAAAATAAGTTATAAGAATTTAGTTTCATAATTATAAAAGCGTGGGTCGTGACTAACAAAATATCGTAGAGTTTACAACCCACGCTTTTATAATTATGGAACGAAATTATTAAAACTTATTTTTTTCCTTTTTAGTACATTTAAATAAAAGTGTGTCTTTAAAAAGTTTTTTTTACTAATATTTTATTGTAGATTAAGAAGCTTTACTGTATTTACGTATAGGTAATAAAATATTGTTTTGTAGAAAAACTTTTATCGTCCTGTATCTTCCAAACAAAGCGTCTTTCCGGAAACGCATTAAAGGACAAAATATTCTTAAAATTACCTAAGTAATCACCTCTTAAATTTTTGCCGTATGTTTAGTAAACACGGAGGACAGAGTGGTGTAACGATTAGCGTAGCGGCCTTTGGATCAGACTGTCGTGGGTTCGAATCCCGCCTCCGCTCATGGATGTTTTATGATGTCATTTAGTTTTAAGTGAGTTGTTATTTGATGTAAACAAGACGCTAATGACTTAAGTTGTCGACACGTCTATAATTTACAATAAATAAATAAATTTAGTAAACACCCTGTATAAAGTTAAACTCAATTAGAGTTGGTAATGACTTTTTTAAATCAAAACCGCTATTAAACCGAACACTATAGCACGATTCTGTGCGGCGATAACAAATATATATACATTCGTTATAGCATGACATAACGCCTAGGCCGCGTAATAAATATTACCTGCACGGGTAATATTACTTCCACACACGCCTGAAAAAAAATATAATTTCCTTTCACACATATGGCGACGAGAGCGAAGAGAGTATGGCATGTTATCACCTCATTGACCACATTAACCTCTCGCTAACAATTCTACACCGGAACATGAACCCATAATCTAAAAGCTAGTGAGGACCTTTTTATGCTCTAAACCTCAGAACAGAGATAGCTATAGAAGCAACATATCACAGCTTGTAGGTGTGTACAACTGAAGCCAATCAAGACGTGAAGGTATGTGGAGGTAAATGTGCGTGTGGATGAATGGAGATGTAAATTCAAATAATTATTTAACAATGAAATTCCAGAGAATTTTATTGATCGATTTGATATTTATATACACAATTACAAATGTACAATGTCATCGGAATAATGTAAAATGTCATATTTCAGTTATATGCATAGTGGTTGTCGTTTGCACCTTGCCCAGTGGTCTTATGAATTGTCGTACCGGCGAAACTGTTTCTTGTACAGCGCTATTGCCACAAACATGACGGACATGTTTCTTTACCTGCGTATGATCTAAAGTCTAAAGGACAGTTAAATGCATAGTGGTTGTCGTTTGCACCTTGCCCAGTGGCCTTGTGACGGCGAAACTGTTTCTTGTACAGCGCTACCGCCACAAACATGACGGACATGTTTCTTTAACTGCGTATGATCTAAACGATAGTTAAATGAATAGTGGTTGTCGTTTGCACCTTGCCCAGTGGCCTTGTGACGGCGAAACTGTTTCTTGTATAGCGCTACCGCCACAAACATGACAGACATGTTTCTTTAACTGCGTATGATCTAAACGACAGTAAAATGAATAGTGGTTGTCGTTTGCACTTGCCCAGTGGCCTTGTGACGGCGAAACTGTTTCTTGTATAGCGCTACCGCCACAAACATGACAAACATGTTTCTTTAACTGCGTATGATCTAAACGACAGTTAAATGCATGGTGGTTGTTGTTTGCACCTTGCCCAGTGACCTTAATGTGAATTGTTGTAACGGCGAAACTGTTTTAGTACAGCTTTGCCGCCACCGGGAACAATAAGTCACATTGAGGTCACATGATTTTAACTACATTTTAAATACCTTGATTTTATTCATAAGCGCTTTGAAACCTTTGTTGTAACATCCATTCACACAACACGACACCAATAAAACATCTACAAATTTATCAAATAAAGAGTAATTAACACTACGGAATACAAGCAACGAATAATCATAATGTAGCTGACAGGTCGTTCTTTAGTGTATGGTTGTGACTTCACAAGAGACGTGATATTATGTTCTTTCTATAGCTATTTCTGTTCTGAGGTCTCAACGAAGAAAAACGACATTGGGTGTCTCCCTGATCTCCAAAATAAATATGTAGACGCGTTGCGCTGCACTATAATATTTTTAAGCATAGAATATCAGTGGTTAGACTTTTGAAACATGTGATGACCGCGACGAGACAGCGATATAGAGGGTGTCTCATATCAGCCGCCCAAGGATAGTACAGTGAAGCAGAGAAAACAATTTTAGTAGCGCTCTCCAGTAGACTTTTGTACGGTCAGAGTTCTGACCGTACAAAAGTCTACTGGAGAGCGCTACTAATATTTTATTATTGAATTTTACACCTATTATGATAAAAACCATCAAATCGGTGGCAGACTGATTCAATTTTTTTTATTGAAGTTTTATTTCTTTTGGCGAGTTATGGAAAAATGATGAGAGTGAATTTTTACGATGCGCGCGCATCGCATCACGAAAATGTAACACCATGAAGTTAGTCGAAAGTTCATGATTTAATATTCTATTATCACCAGTCACAATGTGACAAAAGCGTTTTCAGTTTTGAATAACATTAATAAAAGTTATTGATATACAAACGTTTGTTTATGCCGCTTTTGTTAAATATGAGTTCGTACTCCAACATCTGTACTGTTTACACTATTATTTTTCATGATTATAATAGCCTATTATATAGCAAAATGTGTCGTGGTGTAACGGATAGCATCGCTGCTTCATACGCAATAGGTCCCGGGTTCGAATTTCAACACAAACATTCTTTTTTTTATTTAATATATAATTAGATATAAATATAATAAATAAATTAATAATTTATTAAATTAAATTAATTTATATCTTTATTTTATTATTTGATCGTCTTTTAACAAACGTTTAGTAGGTAGGTACTGGCACGCGGGGTAAAATTTTTGGAGATATTTTTGTTTTGTTACGCCAAAGTAGTACAACTTCTGACGTGCATACATAAGTACACACACACTCTTTTCATTTTTTGTTGTCAGTATCTCGAATACGGCTCAATACTACTTGATGAAATTTATACGTATTTGCAGAGAAGTATCAATAATTTTTTACAACTATCATCGTCTGCCTTGTAAATTTTTTTTTTTTTGCATACCTGGCAGATCTCTCTCCAAATGAATTAATGTTTAATGAGGTCTGCCAGATCTGCAAAAAAGATTTCCAAAGCAAGGGACGACGATTATAAATAATTGATACTTCTCTATAAGCTGTATAAATTTCATCAAGTAGCGTTGAGCCATACTCGAAATACAGTATATATAACGACTGTATAATTATTAAATAAGAACGGCTTGTCTAGAAAAATGTGTCTTCAAGCCTACCAAGAGAAATATTTCAAATGCGCCCCACGTTTTTATTACTTCTTCCACTGACGCAGCGACACAAAGTGCCCCTTAGTTTGTGTCCTAATTATTTTCTAGTTTTTGGTACAGCTGATGATTTAAAACAAAACCGTTTAACTTAAAAGTTTTTTACCTATTTTTTTCACAAATTATATTCAATAATTTAACATTTCATCTTTTACAAAAAAACACTAATTTTTTTCATAAATTATATTCAAAAACCCCTGCTATAGAAAATGGACTCCGCAGTCCCTATCTCAGCAATGTGGTGAAAACGCCGTTAAGTTAACCCACTGATATTCTTAATTCTTTGACTACATTATGGTTGCCTTTATACTTCAACTAAATCCCCTACGCCCCTCACGTAGTCCACACGTGCGTTGTCCAGTATGTATGAATTTATAATCAACGTCTTTTGGAATATTAGAATTTATATCGCGTACATAAAAGGGTCAAGAAAATTTTATTGCAAGCAGTAAGCTTATTAAAGTACAAACAACAGGGGGGATATTTTGTTATAAACGCTAGGAGGCCTTGATTCTCGAACACATTATGACTGTCACATGAGCTAAACGTTGAGTATTGTGATGCGCGATTACGAAATGTTTTAGTCGATTATCTTGATTGTTCAAACATCTCAAATTTTTCACGGGGGGGGGAGTGAAAACCATAAATTCTTAGCACCCAGACGAAGCCAGACGGGACCGCTAGTTATATATGTGTATAGATAAAGATAATTATAAATTGATATTAGGCTTAGATTAGTGATGCGCGATATGAGATGTTTTAGTCGATTGTCTCGATTGTTCAAACATCTCGATGACTCTCGATGGTTGTCACTTGGACACGATTGTTGTTGTTTCATAGTTCACCGAGACCAAGTCGCATAGTACTGAATCGTACACTGTCGAGAGCCACATAATATACAATCGTTCATCACTCAACAACTGTGATCGAGTCGATGATCGATTGTGCAGTATTCGCGTAATACGAATTCAATAGTGAAGATATCATAGAGTATATAGTGAGTACCGATTGAACAGTGAACAACCAACGCGTGAACATCAGTCGACTAGCATATAACCTTGAATCGCGATTATATGTATTCTCAAATCTCATTCGTTGCTATTACTATAACTTACCTATGTGTGTTTAATGATTTAGATGCAGAATTTTATGTTCTAAAATTTTTATTCGAAGATATTTTTCCTAAAATAATTAGAGAAGCAGGAAATCGCAAAAGTTTGATTTTACGGGTTAAATTCCTATTACCCGCAAAGCAATTCCTGTATATTAAAATACCAATGTGCTGACCCTTGTTAAGATCTGAGAGTCAGTTTATATAGAAAAATCAAAAGATTAAAAGTGCAAATGAGACTGAAAAGGGTCACTACATTGACCGAAACGTCAACTGTTGTAAGTGTGATTCAGAAATAGAGACGAAAAAAATTCCGCAAAGCAAATAAGCTTAAACAAACACTTTCGGCACGCCTGCCTGTTAAATGACCCACTACAAAATAGCTACTTTCCATGCATGTATACCGGCATGCATGGAAAATAGCTATTTTGTAGTGGGTATGGCAAAAAGTTGTTTTAGGTAAATACGTTGTATATTTCGTGTAACTTTATCCACGTCCTTTCGAATCATTAATATTTTACTAAAGCGTAACAATTTGTGAACCGTAACTGCAATGCTGAAAGCATATTCCAGAAGGCTAGAAAGCGGTTAGTGTTTTAACTATAGCCTAGTTATTTAGGTAACTACATTTTAGATATGAAATGAAGCCATTACCCATGTCAAATAACAGAACATTATCGCGTTTCCATGTAACCCTCTCGCATAATGGATAGTGGTCACCATATGCACAAGGTGCTTATATAAATATAAGTTATATCATGTGTTTGTGTTTACGTTTCTACAGTGGAATTCCTTCCAGAAGACTTTTCACAAGACGTCTAAATATCGCCATTTTACAAGCTTTTTTACAATTCCAACTCCACATGTGGTGAATGGTAGATACTAATTTAGGTCAAAATTCACTTGTCAAAATTTGTGTTGCCGTCTCCAATTAATTGAAGTTTTGTCTTGATATTTTAAGACAAGACAAGACTTTGAAAGTCTTGTCTTGTCTTAAAATATCAAGACAAGACTTCAATTAATTGGAGTTTCATGCTTTCACGGCCGGTAGACATCTTGGTAGCAAATGTTTCCGGGCTAAGTAGCCGTGGTCCAATGGATTTTACTCCGTACGTTTCGCCCAAAACTCCGTTGGGCATCTTCAGCGGCGATTGGCAATACGATGTGATCTTCTTGCCGGTCGACTGGTGACAATCGTATTGCCAATCGCCGCTGAAGATGCCCAACGGAGCTTTGGGCGAAACGTACGGAGTAAAATCCATTGGACCACGGCTACCTAACCCGGAAACATTTGCTACCAAGACTTCAATTAAGTCTTGTCTTGAAATATCAAGACTTCATTAAATCTAAGTCTACATTAAATAACTCTTGTCTTGTCTAATATCAAGACTCTAGATTATTTTCAAGAGTCTAGATTAACCGAGTGGTTTACTTTACCTACTACTTCTTAGTTTATCTAGACTCTTGAAAATTGTCTAGAGTTTTGGCAAGAGTCTTGATCTAGATAAAGCAAGTCTTGTCTTGTCTTGAAAATTTCTAGACAAGACTTTTGCAAGTCTTCTCTCCAAAAACGCCTCTAAAAAGAGAAATACAATAAAATGTTGATGTCGGCGCTAATTTAATAAATTAAAAGCAGATATATAAAAAGTTTTAGTAATTCAACTGACGCAAACCTCAACATTTTATTGTTTTCTTCTTTTTATTAGCTTTTTTTTTGGAAGGAGGTTCTATTTTTTTATATTTTTTTTATGTAGGTAGTAATGTAGATTCCAACCAAAAAAAAAAGTGGGACGACGCCATTGCAAAGTACCCTGTACCGATTACTGCGTCGAGGTATCCTAAAAAAAGAATTTAACTGTACAACGACTATGTACTGTAAAATTCTCTAACATTGGCAGTTGACATGCTATAAACCCCGCTATCAAATTACTGGGATCAAACCTATAATAACCAGTGATTTTACTCGACTTATCGAAACTTACAGTCAAAATGTGTTTCTGAAACATCATCATTATAGTAATCAACATTCCAGGTTAACAATGGCATGTTCTGTTCTTTGTGAAGCTAATTAGCCAATCAAAATACGCTCTTTCAACTTTAAAGTAGGTATAGATGTGGTTATTCAAAATTATTTATAATTAAAGTGAACACACGCCATGCGGATTTGAATTATTCTATTTTATAATTATTTGATTTACTCAAGATCAAATAAGAACCGTTAATTTTAATATAGTTACTAACAGCAAACCTTTTCCGATCCAGGAGAACAGTGTGATCCAGTGGTTAGCGTCGCGGTCTCTGGATCAGAGTGTCGTGGGTTCGATTCCCGCCTCCGCTCATGGATGTTTTGTGATGTCATTTAGTTTTAAGTGAGTTGTTATTTTGATGTAATCAAGACACTAATGACCTAAGTTGTCGACTCGTCTATAATTTACAATAAATAAAGTAAAAACTTTCCCGATCCAAGAATTTTATCATCAATTAAAAATAGTTAAAATCATTAACAGAAGACGTTTCGATACTTAATTAGTATCATTTTCAATTTTCAATGAAACTCTGAAAATTTACAAGATTATGATATTAACCATTTAAATTTTCAGAGTTTTCATTGAGAATTGAAAATGATAATAAATAAGTAACGAAACGTCTTCTGTTAATGATTTTAACTATTTTTAATTGATAATAAAATTCTTAGAAAGAAATTGGTTCGGAAAAGTTTGTAGAAATAATATTCAGAGATGTTCAAATTTGTTTAATAGCCGACGTTTCAACATCTCTCAATATTATTTCTTCAGCCTTTTCCGAACCAGTTTCTTCCTAAAATTTACCAGGCTGAACTATCACATCTATAAATAAAATTCTTGTATCGGGAAAGGTCTGCTGTTTCAATCTATATTTGATTTACCTTAGAATAGTCGCGTACTCTTTTGTAACAAATGTAGTCGTTTGATGTCTTTTCGACATATTAAAATTGTAATCAGCTTTTAACTGAGAAAAACAAATTGGATTGATATTATTTTTTAAGTTATACTGCTAGCGCTCATTTTAACATGCTGTCACTACTCAATAATATACCTCATTACTACACTAGAAATACATTCTACTATAAGACGCTTATGGCCTGTGTTATCGAGTGTTTATGCCTATATCAAAAAACGATCGAAATCGGCGACGTCTTAGTTCTCCATGTAAGTGTTAATCAGATAGTAGTTAATAACTTTCTAATAATGAATGAGAACTGTTAAAGGTATTTAACGCAACGTAAAGTATTTATCAAATCTATTTATCTATTATGCAATAATAATATTACTGTAATAACGTATGATCTTTTATAATCCGCTTAATGCAAGTAGAACATCGGAAGTTATATAATATGGATTATAGCGCTAAGAGTATGCCAATCAACGTCACAACAGATTAGACTTCTGCAAATTGTTTTATGAGTACACTGCCTCCCGATAGTTAGCGCTTCTAGTCCTTCCTCACCTCGAGTTGGTGTTTTCAACCGTTAAAAGTCCTTGACCGTTTTGACGTGACACTACGTCTTACTCCAAAGGTAGTGCGTGTACTAAACGTAAAC
Source organism: Mongoloraphidia duomilia (assembly GCA_039654895.1). Taxonomy (NCBI): domain Eukaryota; kingdom Metazoa; phylum Arthropoda; class Insecta; order Raphidioptera; family Raphidiidae; genus Mongoloraphidia; species Mongoloraphidia duomilia. The sequence goes on from CM077523.1 coordinate 9,501,136, forward strand.
TTCCCTTACCAATCAAGAGATGTCGCGTCCAACAGTTTTTGTCTTGTAGAAAATTGTTTTATCGACGTTACAACCTTGACTTCTCACTTGAGAGATGTCGCATCGAATAGTTTAATGTTACAAATGAGTATACTAACAGATAAATAAACACAGTACATTGCAAAATGATTTTTATTTCTTTCATCCCAAGCAGACGTTGTCACGCCTACCTCGTTTTTTGAAAATGTAAATATCCAGAAGAAAAAAAAAACGCGAAACTGAAAAGCATAAGCCGTTCTGACCTCAATTGTTAGAAATAAACCAGACTGATTTCAACAAATTGTTACATTTTCAGATAGTTACATCGGTTGCATAACATCAGCCATTTTAATGACCATCATAACACGTGTTTTGTTTCTTCTTTTGCCGTCTTACATGCAATCAGGGCCGTAGCCAGGAGGTTGGCAAGGTGCCGCTCTTTCTGTAGCGATTTGCATTGCCCTAATAATTTTGTTTCTTGGTGAAAAATGTCTATCTATATATTTTATGAAGTTTTCTTTATTTTTGGTAATTGATGATTTTAAAAGTTTAAATTAATATAATATTCATAAAACGCTCTCGCTCGATAATTCAAAGTCAGGGGAGATTAATCGATCTCAGCGAAGTATGATTATTTTATTATTATCAACAAACGTACGACCGATTTACTCTTTTTGGCTTTTGAAAAAAATATAACGATAGCTACTGATTATTGGACCATCCTGAACATAAGAACGCAGTCAGATAGGCGCAGTCATTCCTAAGAAATAAGTTTATAATAAAATGGATGCGTGTACTTTGTACGCGCGTTAGAAGTTATACTTCTTTGGCGTGATTAAGAACTAATTTTTAATATGCATGCAAATAATTTATTGAAATATAAAATAATAAAACTCGGGTCGCAGTGCCAAAACCCTGCCGACAATATAGTGTATTTGCTGATGCAGGCCTTGTGGCTTTATTATGTGAACTTAAGTTTGTTTTTGGACAAAATGAAAAATTTAACCCCTTAATACATCCCTTAAAATAATATTTTTTTTTCCTAATTTCAATATTATTATCAATGCAACCTCTGTACCAAATTAAATACACCCGTCAGCAAATAAATCACTATCCGTAAACTAGTGTTTTCATAACATTTGTAAGTCCGGTCCTGTCGTGCTGATTTTGTTAAAATCTTAGCAACACATTTTAATCTCTACTAAAGGGTTAAATTCCAATTTTGAAACAATTTTGAGATTTTTTTCGGTATTTTTGGGCCCAAAAACTTTTTTCAACCCCTAAAAACTACCCTTAAAATGGTCCGATCGGGCCCATTTTAAATAGGTTCCGTGCGGTGATGGATTCCAACGTGTCTACCAAATTTCGTTCAAATCAATTAAGTCTTTCGAGAGTTATGCCGTGAACACACACACACACATATTAATATAAATATATATATACAAATATATATATATATAAACATTTCCAAAAATGGTGCCAAATTGTTCAAGAGGCTATGAAACGTCGAGAAATTTTGGTCCGACCCCTAGGTCCCGCCATCCGACCGACGCCAATAGTGTATGTGCCATATGGCAAATACACTAAAAAGGACTGGAGTGAATTTATTTATATTTGTTTATATGCTAACTATGGAAATCATTAATGCTGCAACTTCATCCTGTTAAATTTTCGTGACGCGATGCGCGCGCATCGTAAAAATTCACTCTCATATTTTTTTCATAACGCGCCAAAAGAAGTATAACTTCAAAAAAAATCACACGCATCTAATTGACCCCTTCTCTCTTTTTAAGTTCTATTAAAAAACTGATCAAGAACATTAGCCCTTCCATTCAATTGTTTGGTCCTTTCTAAGATTAAGACCTAGCTACGGTCCTGCAAGCAATATGTTAGCTAAAACATGGAAGCAGTAGAAATTGCAGAGCAGGGTCCCAGCTATGAGTTACATGTCTGAAGGAAATTCACGCCGCTCTGTTATTTTCTTAAAACTGCATACTTTGTCCAGCGTTTTTCACAACTAGTTGTGCATGAAAATAAAGTTATTATATTTTACACGAACGCTAACTTTCCTTACATTAAATTACAGACATTAAGTTCGAACTTCTGCAATAACCTTACCGCGACAGCACATGAATTTATGTTCAGTAGCGTCTCGTCAATAATAATAATAACTGCTCTCTAAGACAAAAGTGCGCAAATTATAGAATATGTACCCCAAAAAGGAAATGTTAAAATGTCAAATTTCGCTTATAACTTGATACCAAAAAAATTTTCTGATCAGGGTAATTCTTAATTAACCTATGGATAAAATTATTAAATATTTTTAAATGTTCGTAATTTCTTTTTGAAGAAATAATTTCTTTTAAAATTGAAAAAGTAATAGTGATAACAAAAAATATTCGATAATTTTGTCTATAAATATATTATATTTGTACAACGAGAATTTTGAAAAACACATGACGTAAATGATTGTCAAAAAATGTAGACCCGACATTCTTATTAACGATTATTTGTCATCTGTAGTCGTCAAGTGATTTTCAAAAGAAAAAAAATAAATTTCTCCGCCTATAATAAATGAGGTATCTAATGTGTTTCGAATAGACAAATCGCCCTTCATCTCACGTAAAGGCGTATCAGCCCTTTACACCACATTTACGCCACTTCGTGAGAAGAAAGTCAAGCTTAAGGGCGGTTGTTCGGTGGCGTATCTCACTTTTTCAATTTTTGTCAGCTACGCCTTTACATGAGATGAGGGATGAAATATTCCGTCCTTCATTTCACGTAAAGACGTATCTGCCATTTAAACCACAGTTACGCAATTCCGTGAGAAGAAAGTCAGGCTTAAGGGTTGTTGTTCGGTGGCGTATCTAATTTTTTCAATTTTTGTCAGTTATGTCTTTACATCACATTTACGCCACTTCGTGAGAAGAAAGGCTTAAGAGCGGTTGTTCGGTGGCGTATTTCATTTTTTCAATTTTTGTCAGTTACTTACGTCTTTACGTGAGATAAGGGACGAAATATACCGTCCTTCATCTCACGTTACCACGTAAAGAAGTATCTGCCATTTACACCACAGTTACGCCACTTCGTGAGAAGAAAATCAGGCTTAAGGGCGGTTGTTCGGTGGCGTATTTCACTTTTTCAATTTTTGTCAGTTACGCCTTTACATGAGATGAGGGATGAAATATTCCGTCCCTCATTTCACGTAAAGACGTATCTGCCATTTACACCACATTTACGCCACTTGGCGAGAAGAAAGTCAGGCTTAAGGGGGGTTGTTCGATGGCGTATGTCACTTTTTCAATTTTTGTCAGTTACGTCTTTATGTGAGATGAGGGACGAAATATACCGTCCCTCATCTCACGTAAATACGTATATGCAATTTACACCACAGTTACGCCATTCCATGAGAAGAAAGGCTTAAGGGCGGTTGTTCGGTGGCGTATTTCACTTTTTCAATTTTTGTCAGTTACGTCTTTATACGTGAGAAAGAAACGAAACATGCGGCCTACAATAAATTTGTATAAGATCTCATTCTATACAGAAAATATGCTGGGGGATCTGAGACTATTATAATAATTTATTCTGTTAATTTATAAATATGAAAATGGTCACAGATAGGTGGTCATAGACTGAAGCTTTTACCCTATAAAAATAAATAAAGCAAACTTTCAAACATTTAAATAATGTAAAATAAAATAAACAAATTATAATAAATCCTATATATCATAAATTTAGTAGCATTTTATTATAATAAAGTTTGACAGATATGTTTTGTTAAAAAAAATTATAAAATATATTTTATTTTATGAAAAGCTGTGGTACTTCCTGATACAGTTTTTATATAATTCAAGTTTATAAAGGTACCGTGTAATGCTGTTTCTCATAAAAAAAGCTCAAAATAATTCAAGAATTCTAAAATTATTATTTTATCGATTTTTATACAGTATCTGGCAGTTGATTTTTACAATTTTTAACACGTAGCTGGAATAAATTGGTCACAAAGGTTTGTATGGCGAGTTAAATCTATGCAGTTTCTTCCGCCAATCGTTGTGAGAAAGTATGAGAGAACGTGACACAACGTGTATACCTAATGAAATGTATAAAATGGTAGATCTTGTGAAAATGAGCTTGAGGCGTTAATTTGAGCGAAAATATAAATTTATTCCCTTAAAAATATTTTAAAGAAGCGGAAAAATTTAGGGTTAAAGATGTCGGGATTCCAGAAACGAAATGGCCACTTAATGTTTTTTTAATCACACTGTTAAATGACGGGTTGCTATGGTAACGAAACCCAGCAACCAATGAACACGTAGAAATCAAAATTTAACAGTGTGATTAAAAAAAACATCGTGATTAAAATGTACGATAAACCAGCCATTAATCTCGTACTCCCACCACATTCAGACCCATACTTCCACCATATACAGAGATGTGGTCGAAGTTACCTGATTTTAAAATCCACTTTAATTTTTTATTTAAAAATTATTTTGAAGAATGATTTTGGTACAAAATATTGTAGATTTTTCATTCCTATGTAATGTATTTAGAATATTAATGTTTTTACTTTTATGGTATGGTATAGGTAAATAATAGTTCAGAAAGTAAAGTTAGGCATTTAAATATAAATAACTTTATTGATTATATTTTCGGGGTGTAATTAATGATTAATTACTTAAATCACTTAAATTGTTTCATTTAAGTCTCGCACTTCCACCACAATCAGACCCGTACTGCCACCATATACAGAGGTCATGTCGAATATAACATCTGATATAAATTAATAGATTTTTTATACGGCTGGATTGCAATTGAAAATTTTGTTGGAAAGCAGCCAATTATATAATTGATTCCAAACATATCGGAAAAATATTTTCACTTTCATGATGAGCTCTCGCTATAGTACGAAGATTCACTTCTATATAACATAGCTATATTGAATTAACACTCGCATGTGGTGAAAATCTATTGATTCCGAAGCATATAAGGAGAATGTTAGATTAGTAATCATGTCACGGTTGAGTAAATGTAAGCTCATTCCGCCGCGAAAATGAAAAGGTTCAGGTTAGAAACCTGACTGTGACTATGGTTGGTGAAATGATTTTTTCCGATATGTTTGGAACCAATTATATAATTGGCTGCTTTCCAACAAAATTTTCAATAATATCTGATTTCATTGAAATTTTTCACAATAGAATATAATAGGTATCTGATAGATTAATAGATTTATACGGCTGATTTGCAATTGAAATTTTTTGTTCGAAAGCAGCCAATGTTATAATTGATTCCAAACATATTTGAAAAAAATCATTTTACCAACCATAGTCGCAGTCAGGATTCTAAGCTGAACCTTTCCATTTTCGCGGCGGAATGAGCTTACAAATACTCAACCGTGACATGTATATAATTGGCTGCTTTCCAACAAAATTTTCAATAATATCTGATTTCACTGAAATTTTTCACAATAGAATATAATATCTGATAGATTAACAGATTTATACGGCTGATTTGCAATTGAAATTTTTTGTTGGAAAGCAGCCAATTATAGGTATAATTGATTTCAAACATATCGAAAAATATCATTTTACCAACCATAGTCACAGTCAGGATTCTAAGCTGAACCTTTCCACTTTCGCGGCGGAATGAGCTTACAAATACTCAACCGTGACATGATTATCTGATTTCACTGAAATTAAATATTGAAAAATTCTGAAAAATCCATCTTTCATGTTTCAACTTAGTATTACAACGAAATTAAATATAGTTTCAATGTACTAGAAATATCGACATAGTCATGCAAGGTAAAGCTTTATCAATAAAGATCAAATCTAGACAGCTGGTTATACACACTGATTTTTTATATAAATTATGGTGCACTTTTATCTACAAACGGCAGTTTCGTGCACAAATTAGCCTTTTTTTTATTATAACTTTAGTAACGCTCGTTCGGTCTGCAAAATTTTTAATATCAAAAATACGATCTATAATAATAAGGGTGCATATTTTAACATGATTTATTTTATTTCCAACACCTGCTTTAAACGTCGACTAAGTTTAATCGGATAGGTTATTTTATTTTCTTTTTCATGAGGAGAAAACTATTTTTAAACAACGCGGATATTGTAATATGAAACGTTTCCTTAACTTTAAAGGAAACTCCGAATTATTAAATTCTACACCTCAGATATTATCGGAAAATTGTGTTTACTTTGTTTTGAAAATTGTTATAGAATAATTATAATATGTTTAACGTTCATTTTTTGACACTGTGTTAATAGACCTTTTCATCAACGAGCATTTTTTTTCTGCACGTGTGCCCAATTTCACCATGTTTTTGAAAGACTTGTCATATTGACAGATGGCAAGTGATTGATTTTGAAAAAAGTAAATAGTAATTAAATAAGATATATTATTTAAAGAAGTGGTACAATACCCTAGAAAAATATTTGAGTGGTAACTTTAAAAAAAAAAACTCGGGTCGCAGTGCCAAAACCTTGCCGACAATATAGTGTATTTGCTAATAGTGGCATTGTGGCTTTAATACGTGAACTTAAGTTTGTTTTTGGACAAAATAAAAAATTTAACCCCTTAATACATCCCTTAAAATAATATTTTTTTTCTTAATTTCAATATTTTTATCAATGCAACCTCGGTACCAAATTAAATACACCCTTCAGTAAGTAAAGCACTATCCGCCAACTAGTGTTTTCATAAAATTTGTAAGTCCGGTCCTGTCAGGCCGATTTTATTAAAATTTTAGCAGTACATTTTAATCGTTACTAAAGGGTTAAATTTCATTTTTGAAACGATTCTGAGAATTTTTTCGGCATTTTTGGGCCCAAAAACATTTTTCAACCCCTAAAAATCACCCTTAAAATTGTCCGATTAGGCCCATTTTAAATAGGCTTCCTGCGGTGATGGATTTCAACGTGCCTACCAAATTTCGTCAAAATCAATTAACTCTTTCGAAAGTTATAGCCCGCACACATACACACACACACACACACACACACACACACACTATATATATATATATATATATATATATATATATAATCAGACTTTTTCAAAAATGGTGCCAAAGTGTTCAGGAGGCTATGAAACGCCGAGAAATTTTGGTCCGACCCCTAGATCCCTCCATCCGACCGACGCTTATAGTGTATGTGCCATATGGCAAATACACTAATAAACTTTTTACGATAAACAATTTATGACAGGCAGGATTCTAACCTTTCAACCAATTTTCGTTTACTTCGACCAGTTTTCCGGCCATGGCACTTCAACCACCGTCACAATTTAGCACAAGTTTGAAGTATGTTCTTCCACTGTTTTGTGCACTAATTTAGCACCGTCAGTATCATTTTCATCTAAATTAACATTGATAAACGGTTCTGACCTAGTCATTGCGTCAAAAAGAGTATGAAACTTTTGAAAGGCGCGATCATAACCATGGCGACGGCGCTTGCGCGTAACTACTGGTGAAAAGGTCTATAGCCGAACGTTGCGTTGTTTAAATAATTTCCATAGTTCCTCTATTACAAGTCCCCAGTTCCCAGATTCTAATCCGAGAACTCGTAAAAGCCTCAATTGGATTTTCTATTTATTTATGAAATTTTTTAAAAAGCATTTTTTTAAATATTTACCTTTCTGACATGTTTCAAATAATTAATTTATTGTTTCTTTTTTACAGGTAAGAATCAGTTTTAAAGAAATTTCTGGTCATCTAAATGTAAGTTTTTAATTTGTTTTTCAATTATTATTTACTGTTATAAATGCACCGACTACAAGAATTATTATATATTTAAATATACTACCTTTTTCCCGTGGACGTCTATTTTACCCCAAAATTTTCTCATGTTTCTGTCGGTTTCGATGGGAATCCTACCCCTAGGCATAATTTGATAATTTTGGGGATGGATAGTTCAGAGAAGGCTACAATAAATAATGTAACAAGAAGTTTTTGTTGACGTTTCAGAAAATATATTTCCTTATAGCTTTTTCCGAACTATCCATCTCCTAAATTAATAATAAACAGGCTAAACAAACACATCTCTTAAAACGTAATAGGATGAAAAATATTTGTTAATTTTGCACCCCAATTGCAAGCTTAATCGAAATCGATCTAGCTCTTTCTATTAGTGAAAACCGTTTCAAAATCTGTTGCATGGTTTAGAAGAAGTAAGCGGAGAAACAGACAGAGGCAGACAGCGACTTTGTTTTATACTATTTAGAGATAGAGGTTAGAGAAGAAGAAAATAGAGATTAATATTATAGATGTCAAGTTGAATTGGACAGCTCATTTTAGTGATAGAACAGCAATAGTTAATAATTTTTCATTATTTACGTTATGAGTTTTCACACAATTCCCTGTTTTTACTGTTTGAATCTTTTTAATTGCACGTTATCAATTTATGTTGTAAGGTCATTATGCCATATAATAAAGCAAACTTTACAACGGTAGATATAATATAAGGTAAAATGGCTTATGTAATTTTTTTTATCAAATAAAGGGTGTGTCAGCAAGAACTTGAATTTTGAATCGCGCGCCATTTTCGACTGTTAATTGTTGAGTCAGCCATATTTGGTATTTGTTTAATTAAAACATTGACATTTACGAAAATGGTGAGTTACAGGTCAGAAGAACGTTTGTTAATAGTGAAAACCCATTACAAAGAAATTGCACGTCAAATTCGTGAAATCCAGCAGCCCTTACTGCAAAATGTCCTGCAAAGTTTCGTCAAAAGAGTATATTCCTACCATCGGAGCAACGGTGGTGCCATTTAACCGATATTTTGTTTCATGTGTAAATGTATCTACATATGAAGAAAAAAATGTAAATAAATCATTAAATTAACATAATATTTTTTTAGTTTTTAAAATTCAATTTCTTGCTGAAACAAAATATCGGTTAAATGACCACAGTTGCTCCGATGGTAGGAATATACTCTTTTGACGAAACTTTGCAGTACATTTTGCAGTAAGGGATGCTGGATTTCACGAATTTGGCGTGCAATTTCTTTGTAATGGGTTTTCACTATTAACAAACGTTCTTCTGACCTGTAACTCACCATTTTCGTAAATGTCAATGTTTTAATTAAACAAATACCAAATATGGCTGACTCAACAATTAACAGTCGAAAATGGCGCGCGATTCAAAATTCAAGTTCTTGCTGAGACACCCTTTCCATACTTACTTGGGATTTTTTTATTATGCACGATGAAAATATAACTATACATTAATTTAAGAAAAATTTTGAAAACTGAGGGACGCTGAAGTTCAAAAACGACATGTGATGTTAAAAATACTTTGTCCAGCCTTTTTTTTAATAAATGTCTTTAGTTTTATAATCATGAAGACTACATTTTACATAGTTTCCAAAGTGGTCTGCAATTTTGGTACAATGTTGTGTCCCCTTGTCCACATTATACCAAACTTGAGCACAGTGGGCCCCCCACGTCGTGTGGGAGTAAAAATAAAATATAAAAATGTCTTACGCTACTCGATGAAAATTTATAGAATTTAAAATTTAACTGTAGCTACAGCGCCGCGGGTAAAATTTTTACAAACCCTTACCGTCGTTGATTTTCGGAACGCGCGCTTCGCATTGCGGCCTGTCGAGATCAGTCTCCTTCGTCTCTATCCTCCATGTTATAAGAACTTATAATTTAGATGCTAAAAGGTTGTGACGGACGGACATACAGATAGAATAGTGGGGGAACAATAGAATTACACTCTTCATGATAGAAGCACTTACAGTTTAGGTGCTAGAGGGCTGTGACAGATGGACATACAGACAGATTAGTGGGGGAAGAGGACAGTGTGGTCCAGTGGTTAGCGTCGCGGCCTCTGGATCAGGCTGTCGCGGGTTCAAATCCGGCCTGCGCTCATGAATGTTTTGTGATGTCATTTAGTTTTAAGTGAGTTGCTATTTAATGTAATCAACACGCTAATGACCTAAGTTATCGACGCGTCTATTTTATTTATTTATTGTAGATTATAGACGCGTCGACAACTTAGGTCATTAGCGTCTTAAATTACATTAAATAACAACTAACTTAAAACTAAATAACATCACAAAAAATTCATGAGCGCAGGTGGGATTCGAACCAACGACAGTCTAGTCTCGACGCGTCTATAATTTACAATAAATAAAATATAAAATAATGGGGGGAACAATAGAATTACACCCTCCATGATAGAAGCACTTACAGTTTAGGTGCTAGAAGGCTGTGACAGATGGACATACAGACAGAATAGTGGGGGAGAGGACAGTGTGGTTCAGTGGTTTGCGTCGCGGCCTCTGGATCAGACAGTCGTAGGTTAGAATCCCGCTTCCGCTCATGGATGTTTTGTGATGTCATTTAGTTTTAAGTGAGTTATTATTTAATGTAGGTAATCAACACGCTAATGACCTAAGTTGTCGACGCGTCTATAATTTACAATAAATAAAATGTAGAAATTGTCGGAAGTGAGCACTTCCTTGGCACATAGGATCAATAAAAGCAATACTGATTAATTCAAAATTTTGAATTAATCAGTATTGCTTTTATTGATCCTATGTTCCAAGGAAGTGCTCACTTCCGACAATTTCTACACTGTTTTCAAGGATCACACTGCTCTATTTAATTATAGCCACTTCAAATTCAATAAATAAAATATAAAATAGATTTACACCCTTTGGGTACGGAAAAATGTTATAATCAATTTCGCCATTTGTCCCCAGATATGAATGCAAGCAATGTATACGAGTACTAATTTAACAGGGGGAGACGTCTGGTGGCGTCGTACCATAACTATATCACTCATCTGTTCAAAGATTGATGAGATAGGGTTAGCGGAAGAGAAGAGTTGCAAGAATGGAAGGCGGAAGTGGAATATAATACGTCTGTTGGGATAGGATAGATTTTTATATATTGTACTCGTATAGTATGTTTCAGACGAACTAGATTGCACCGCAAACCTTTCGTCTTTCATTTTTTACTTCTTTCCGTTCGTAAAAAATTTTAAAAAAATTAAAAAAGCCGATTGCGTCAAAAGCAAGCTAACAAGATGGCCGCAGTCTAGTTTTTTGATTTATTTTTTTTTATTAAGGTACGTCTTTTTGGTATATTTGTTTATTGTAAGTTATAGACGCGTCGACAGCTTAGGTCATTAGCGTCTTCATTACATTAAATAACAACTCATTTAAAACTAAATAACATCACAAAACATCCATGAGCGGAGGCGGGATTTGAACCCACGACAGTCTGATCCAGAGGCTGCGACGCTAACAACTGGACCACACTGTCCTCTTCTTTTTAGTGTTATTTGTATTGCATTACCTATACGTTTTTTTTTCAATGGATAAATGCATAATGACTAAACACAAACCGTTGATCTCTAAACGTTTGACATATCTTACTTGCCACTAGTGCCATCTGACGAATAAAAATGTACACGTTTGACACATACCTTACTTGCTACTAGCGCTATCTGACGAATAAAAATATAGTAGCCCTCTCATTGATTTCGCGTCATGAATACTTTTACCAATAATATTTAGTAATTTAAAACAATTTTTTTGTCAACTTATCACATTTTTGAGTATTGAAAGTATAATTTTATTTTTTTTGAAGGCCGAATTCTTTATTATAAAAATATTACCTGCCATTTTTAAAACATTTAAATAATTTTTCACAACGCCGCTATCGAAAATTTGATTTTCGGTATACCTGTGTAGCGGGTTGAAAATGAGCGTTTTCATCCCTAAGGATGAACATTTCCAGATCGGTTTTCTCTGTTTTTAACGTTGTTAAGAGGGAGACAGAGCGATTGGAACCGCATATAATTTTCGAAAACGTCAAATTAAGAAGGAGATAATATTTTTGCGACTTTTTTGCACGCCCAAATTGTAGGTACCTCAAATCGAATTGTCAATAGAGTTGTTGTGAAAAAAATATGCAATTTCTCGGTATGAAACTTAGCGTTTGCAACACGTGTGGTTGCATGTCCTCGTACCTCGGGCAGCAAACTTCATACTGGTTGCAAACGCTAAGTTTCTTACCTTGTAATGCAATTTACTATTCTTAATGGAAAATTATTGTTCTCCTTTTTCTTGTGTACATTATTTTCTGACCTACAGAAAATTTTAAAAAATATAATATATGAGAAAATATAATTTTTACTTAGATGTCTAAAACCGCAATATGCACAAAAGCTAATATAAAAAGATGTTGCAAAGCCTTGAGGTGTTTTTTCCGCAACAAACTGAATTTAAAGTTTTAATAAATTGTTTTAATAAAAAATATGTGCGTAATGCTTGAATATTATTAAAGTTCATCTTGCGACTTAAACACAGACGGGGTGAATAATTACATGTTTTAGAGTTGTACAGGGCTGGATTTACATCTCATCAACCGTCGGGTCGTCTCTCAGAAGAAACACCATTGGCGTTACTTTTTATTTACATTCTGCTGGGAAGTTTTTGAAAACCTTTTTAACAACAAAAAAACTCCTTCAAAAAAGCCACTATAAAGAGGAAAATATTAAAATTTTTAGGTCGGCGCCAATTTATTAAAATATGAAATCGGTTCAAAAGATAGATATTAATGACTATATACTAGTAGTATACTATAGATAAACAACGTTTTGAGTTTCTGTGGACAGTAATTAATTGGCATATGATAAAATCAATCGATTTAAAACCCCTTATATCCACACCATATTATTCACATAACAATTAGAGGTGAAAATAATAAATATCTCAGACAGCTAGGCTGCCATGATTTTTGAGCTATATCTAAGAAAAAATCAAATGACCACTGTCGGGACTTGAACCCAAAACCCCCAGTTTCGGGTTCAAGTCCCGACAGTGGTCATTTGATTTTTTCTTAGATATAGCTCAAAAATCATGGCAGCCTAGCTGTCTGAGATATTTATTATTTTCACCTCTAATTGTTATGTGAATAATATGGTGTGGATATAAGGGGTTTTAAATCGATCGATTTTATCATATGCCAATTTAGTAGTATACTGTTTAACCGACTTCATATTTTATTAAATTGGCGCCGACCTCAAAATTTTGTTATTTTTCTTTTTTAGTGGCTTTTTTGAAGGAGGTTTTTTTTTACTTTTTAGTGCCTTTACAATACGTAGTTTGCAAGTTATTAACTGACATCTGTCTTGATATTTGACATTTACCTTAATTCTGTTACAGTCCGTTGCTCACTTTTTTTTAAAATCAATCGAACTACTCAACCTATTTAAGTAAAATTTATATGCGACCACGCCGGAGGTATGCCCTATTAAATAAAATAAAAACTCGGGTCGCAGTGCCAAACCCTGCCGACAATATAGTGTATTTGCTAATACATGCCTTGTGGCTTTAATACGTGAACTTAAGTTTGTTTTTGGACAAAATAAAAAATTTAACCCCTTAATACATCCCTTAAAATAATATTTTTTTCTTAATTTCAATATTATTATCAATGCAACCTCTGTACCACACTCGGTACCACATTAAATACACTCTTCCATAAGTAAATCCGTATCAACAAACCAGTGTTTTCATAAAATTTGAAAGTCCGGTCCTGTCGGGCCGATTTTATTAAAATTTTAGCAGCACGTTTTAATCTTTACTAAAGAGTTAAATTTCAATTTTGAAACGATTCTGACAAATTTTTCGGTATTTTTGGGCCCAAAAACTTTTTAGAACCCCTAAATACAACCCTGAAAATGGTCCGATCGGGCCCATTTTAAATAGGCTTCTTGCGATGATGGGTTACAATGTGTGTACCAAATTTCGTTTCAATCGATTAAGTCTGTCGAGAGTTATCGTGTACACACATATATATATATATATAAATATATATATAAATAAATAAATATATATATAAATAAATAAATATATATATATATAAATATATTCATACATATATATATAAACATTTTCAAAAATGGTGCCAAATTGTTCAGGAGGCTATGAAACGTCGAGAAATTTTGGTCCGACCCCTAGGTCCCGCCATCCGACTGACGCCAATAGTGTATGTGCCATATTATGGCAAATACACTAATAATCATCAAAATCGGTTCACAAATGCAGGAGAAATCGGTGAACACACATAAAAAAAAATATGGAATAGAAAGAATAGAAAGCTACACTATCCCTGAGTAATATAGGCTATATTTTATTTTGATAATTTCTGTGTTATAGTAACAAAACGTAACTCAGAAATTCTTTTGCATTTTAGCGTATATAGGTGGAATTCTACTAATATTATAAATACCACCAGCCCGATTTCGCTTCGCAGGGAGAGAATTTTTCGCGGGGGGGATAATAAATCATAAATTCTTAGCACCCGGGCGAAGCCAGACGGGACCGCTAGTTATATAATATATATAGATAAAGATAATAATAAATTGATATTAGGCTTAGATTACTGATGCGCGATACGAGATGTTTTAGTCGATTGTCTCGATTGTTCAAATATCTCGATGACTCTCAATGGTTGTCACTTGGACTCGATTGTTGTTGTTTCATAGCTCACCGAATCCGAGTCGCATAGTACTGAATCGTACACTGTCGAGAGCCACATAATATACAATCGACCATCACTCAACAACTGTGGTCGAGTTGATGGTCGATTTTGCAGTAATCGTGTAATACGAATTCAATAGTGAAGAGATCACAGAATACCGACTGAACAGTGTGAGCAGTGAATAATCAACGAGTCTCGTGAACGTCAGTCGACTAGCATATAATCTTGAATCGCGATTATATGTATTCTCATTCGCTGCTATTGCTATAAGCTATGTGGTAAATAATCGACTTGAACAATCGAACATTTCGAATGTAAAATCAAACTCCGAGTCGATTGTGGACTCGATTGTTATTATGAACGATTACAATTATTTCTATTGTAAAAACATCTCGTATTCGCCCATCACCAGCTTAGATGACCATTAAAAAAATAATTTTGTTCAACACCCGCAAGAAATTTGTAATTTCGTGGCTCTACTGAGGGTGGGCGAAATAATGAATTCCCTGACTGTTGATAGTACAGAGTGGGCGAAATCGCATTTTGCCCCCGCTCATTACGTGGAACGTTTACGCAATCAATCAGGGCAGAGTGGGCGAAATCCCATTTCGCCCACGCTCATTACGGGGAACGTTTACGCAATCAATCAGGTCACCCATTATTTCGCCCACGCTCAGCAGAGCCACGAAATGACATATTTCTTGCGGTAGTTGAACAAAATATTGTGTGCACTATTGGTCGAAAGAAGAGATTCCACTCGTGTGTTTTACCGCACTTGCTACGCTCGTGCGGCAAAACCCACACTCGAGGAATTTCCTCTTTCTCCCACTAGTCGCACAATATAGGGGAGGAGGGGGCTAGTTGTCACAATTTTGATTTTAAGTGGAATATTTTTTGATATTATTGGATTTAATAAAGTCTCCAATTTTTATTGAAATGAAGTAACATTCGTTTACAATATTTTGTATACAAAAGTTGACTTAACATTAATAAGAAATTTTAATTCACATTTTTTATAGGCGATGTATGTGTGACAACTTACCCCGGCAAGGGGGCTAGTTGTCTCATTTGTTAAACCGTACAAAAACAAAGATATAATTAAAAATAAACAACAAACAAAGATAATTAGAAAATATAGCGTTAAAAACATAGCTCTAGGAATTGAATAGAATTCTGAAAAGAAAAAATGTAAACAAAACAAAAGTAAAATCAAAAAATCAAAATCGTAGTTGTAGGATTTATAAATCATCGTCCGAATTACAATTAATACATAAATAGAACAGCACATTGTCACCAGCACACTTATTATGAGCCCACAATCGACAGTTTGTGCACTGTAACCATTTTTGTTCATTGTGACAACTAGCCCCCGATGCGAATAATTTATTTTGAGGTGAAACTACAAAACATGGCAAAAGATAACCTAAAAATCATCTTGTATTTCAGTAGTGCATAATGTTGTTTACACGACCATACCATTGTCATGTTTGGATCACTTTGTTAAAATAAGATAAATGATGATTAACCATTTTCTAAAAATTTACTTCCTATATCAGTTTTGAAGAAAGATTTCTCACATACACAATAACTGTCGAAAATCATTTAAACTTTCTGTGGTGTCCCCTTCTAACATACTGGTTTACCGACTATATTCATGTAGTTCGTTATTACACCGCAATATAGAGTTTCAATACTTGAGACAACTAGTACTTGTGACAACTAGCCCCCTCCTCCCCTACTATTCTCGTATTAATTATTACTTTTACAATAACCCTGTATTTTTGTGACACAATGAACTCCGGATCTGAGAGAATAAAATAGAAGGTTTCTTTTTGATGGCACGTTTTAATGAGCAATGAGCATAGGTTTTTACACATCGCTTGTACATTTGCCCAGCACACGGCGTGCCATAAAGTCGTTATTAGTTTTTTAATTTAAAACTGTTTTTACAAAGAAGAAAAACGCCTTTTAAAAGCACAATATGGGAATACAATTTGCAATTTAAATTGTGCTGTAATTTAAAAACAATAATGGTATATAATCGGGTTTTTTTTAGGGTTTCGCACTCCGTATGGAACCCTATTAACCTACCTACGATGCCTGTCTATCCGTCCGTCCGTCTGTCATAGGGCTCTCTCTCAAACGGTAAAGAGGTGTAGCTAGTTGAAATTTTCACAGATTGTGTGTTGTTGTGGCATGAATCCTGGCAGATATAATAGCTTTGTTCCAACCACTCTAAAAACGTTAATATTACCGTCACGCTCATGCGCAGTGGATAGAATGCGATCCAATCGAACTGGTGATCATTTGTGAACGATTCTTAAAGCGTTCCAACCGAATTTGTGATTTGTGAACGGTTTCCGAACGATCATTTCAGTACATAGTCTAGACATGAAACCAAAATGAAACTGACATGCGCATAAGCACTTTGTTACGTTTGTCTCTGTTCAATACCAACTTGAGACATTTGTTTATTCATTTGTAATTTGTTTTATTTTCGTTTTGTCTCGTCTCTGTTCAAATATCTCTTTATTCTTCATTTGAGATTTGTTTTGTTTTTGTTTGTTTTTGCAAAATTATTAATTTAAATATTTTTATTTGAATTCTTAGTTAATAAAATTTAATTATATTTATATTCGTGTAATTCTAAAAATTTTAAATAAGTACTTAAATGCTAGACGAACAATACAATTTTTAACAAACGCTCAAAAACATCACGACTATACAAATTAATAATTTGCATATTTTTTATTTCCAAAAAAAATGTAGCTAGCATATTTTACCAAACAAATGTTTTTAACAGTTAAAACATTTAGTACGTTTATTTATTTATATTATTCTTACGACTAGCTATCAAATAAGTTATTCATTTTCAAAATGTTTTTAACAACAAAAAAGCCTGAAATTGGGAATTTACATTTTACTAATGACAATTTTGATCATATGCATGGTACATGGAGGCCATGATTTGATGCACAAAACGGTCACAAAAGCGTTCCAACCAATGTCTACGTTTGTACCGTCACAGAACCGTGCAAGGTTGACGCATGCGTACAAAATCGATAAAAACAGTTTCGTTACCGTTTAAAAACGATCCATTTACAGCAGATTGGAACATAGCTAATAATTAGAATTAAATAATCAAGTAATTTTAATAATTTAATGTTTTTATTAATGCATTTCTATACTGTATATACTATAATATATTGCATAGAGCTGTACCAAGTATGTAGAAGCACAGTTAAAAGTATTTTTTGTTCATGGTTCATCTAAAGGTCGGATGGTGAGTTCGGTGATCTGAAACAGACAAGAAAAACAAAAATTTACCGTTTTTGTAGTATCTAAGATAATTTTAAATAGAGCTAGGGAGTATCTTGAATCTAAAGTACTTTTTGTATTTTAGATACTTTTTGTATATATGTATCTTAGATACTACTCGTATCCAAGAAATTCGTATCTTAGATACCAACTTTGTATCTTAGAGTATTTTAATTGAAAGTATCTTATCTTTATCTTATCTGCATTCTAAAATGAAGATACTTCTCAAAAGTATCTGGTATTTAAGATACTTTTGAAGTAGGTATCTATCTAAGATATTTTTTAAAAATATATAAGATCTAGATACCTACTTACTTTTGGAATTAAATTAGAAACAAATAAATAAAACCGTTTAAAAAAGATCATGCGGTGGCACATACTTTTAAAGTAGGTTTCTTAGAAACTTTTAAACGATACTTTCGAAAGTATCAAAAATACTTTTTACAAATAAATGAAGTTATACTCTTTCAAAGTATCTTAGATATTTTTAAGAAATATATAAGATACTTTTAAGAAGTATCTAAGATACTTTTAAAGTATCTTTTTTTAGATACTTCTTGCAATGTATTTTGTATCTTTTGAGAAATTGACAGTTTAGTACCTTGTATCTAGACACTTTTTTTAAAGATCTTCTGCAACTCTGCTTTTAAACATAACCTAGACTTTAAAATATATTATCTTAGATAGTTTACTTTGTGAGTATCTCTCAGTGAAAGTATCTTAAAATTAAAAGATTAAAACAAATAAGCGGATGATCTTAGATTAGCCCAAAAATTGAACAACATCCTCGGAAGGCATCTTAGATAGTAATGTATCTTTTATTTAGATATTTTTATTTAGATACGTTCATAGTGACTACATTTCTGTGCTTAATCTACCGAAATATTTGTCAGTCGTTTTTTTAATCGTCTGTATAGACCTGACACTTTTCGAATGTGTCTGACAGTTTTTTAATCGTTTTTCACACCAATAATATTCTGTCATTACAAATATTCATAAATGTTAACTCGTTAACTTTCCAATGCTTACCAAAACGTGGGGAGGTGTTCCCAAAACAAAGATAGCAGCTTTGGCGATGTCGATTGGTTTTAAGCACTCAAGAGTTGAAAACGCGTTTGTTATGAATGAATCGCCGCCCATATTATTTGATGTATCAATTTCAGTTTCAACTAATCCAGGACTGAGACTCTGCAAAAAAAAATCACAAAATAAATAATTAATACAAGAAAAGATTTCGAATATTAAAAAAACCTGGTCAAGTGCGTGTAGAACACGCGCCGTGAGGGTTCCTTACCGTTATAACTAGTGATGAGCAAAATTGGTCTTCGTCTTGCAGTCTTGGTCTTGGTCTTGCGAAAAAGCAAGACCAAAACTATCATTAGACTAGCAAAACCAATACCAAGATCGAATGAACAAGAACAAGACCAATACCAAGACCGAATATGCAAGACAAAGACCAAATACACAAGACTAAACTAAAAATTCTTACTTCCGAGCCAGTAAAGAACTAAAAAAAAAGACAGATAAAATGAGCAAGACCAAGACTTGATACGCAAGCGGCAAGACCAAGACCAAGACTAAATAAGCAAGACCAAGACCAGACATATTTGAGCAAGACCAAAACCAAGACTGAATCAGCAAGACCAAGACTGTTCAAGTCTTGGTCTTGCTTAGCTCATCACTAGTTATAACAATTATTTAATAAAAATCAAGTTTGTCACGTAATAATTCCCAGATGGAGTTCACAACCATCGCGTATGTTGTTACGACGACTGTTTTAAGCATATACATATTTCAATTTGCAGAACAAAATGTCGGTATTAACCCCCTCTCTTAGAGGGAATCTTGCTCGCCTAGGTGTTTATATCGTTCTGCAAGGGGGTTAATACCGACATTTTGTTCTGCAAATTGAAACATATGCTTAAAACAGTCGCCGTAACAACATATTAAAATTTGAACCTTGAACTTATAATATAAATTTCGTCGGATACATGACACGTTTAGGGTGATCTGCCACCCCTTTAATACTAACCAATCGATCTGCAAATATTATAATGGCATTATTGGCTCACCGACAAGTTCAGCCTTGAAGCAATAATAATTGTGACCAATTTTTTGTTACGTGGGAACGGTCTGCATCCCTCCCATACCGCTATCTAGTAAAATCCCTTACTCAGGGCACTTTAATATGACTCCCTCAATCAAGACGCTAATGACGTAAGTTGTCGACGCGTCTATAATTTACAATAAATAAATAAATGACTCCCTCAACACCTTCACAAAAATAAGGCCTTGAATAAATAACACCAAAAAATTGTCACTAGCTCTCGGTCTATTAGATTCGATTTGACGGAAAAAATCTACCCTCGGATCAAAACTACGATCGGGAACGTGTCATACAGTTTTAGGCGGGAGGACTTATCTATAATGCTAGACTCACCGTTGCTTTTATTTTGGATTTATTATGTAACAATTCTTGTCGGAGCGATTCGGTGATCGCCGTCACGGCGTGTTTCGACGCCGGGTACACGTTGAGCTCGTGGCCGACAAACGACGGCACTTTGTGTCCGACGACACTGTTAATGTTGATTATGTGACCGGCGACGTCGTGCTTCTTCATGGATTTGATGGCCTCCCGTGACGCCACGCACAACCCGATCACGTTCGTTTCGAACAATAGTCGCCAGTCCGCGGTGTCGCCATCTGGAATATTATATCCTTATATATAGGGTGTCACAGAATAACTATTCCTAATTTTCAGAAATGATAGAGGATACTTAAATAAACATTTTTTATTTATAATGTAACAAAACTGTTTTCTACGTGGGCGGAATAAATATTTATTTACAATAATTAACAATTCAATAAGAATAAACGCAACAACTATATGTCAATTCTAACAATCAACACAATAGTAATTCTTAAACAAAGTGAAACACGTCAATAACACTGAACAAATAACTAGATTTATATACTGTATTATTTTATTTTCGTTGTTCAACACGACACTGATTCACGACTGACTGCCTAATTCCCGTCGGCTCCCTGCTTATACAGGGTGATTCATAATATGTGCGCAAAACTTCAGGATGTGATAGCTCGTTCAAAAATATGAAAAAAAGTTCCTATTAACATGGGTCCGCAAAAGCACCCTTTTCGAGATACAGGGTGTTAAAGTTGAAGAAAAAAATTTCGTTTTTTGCTTATATCTGAAGAACGGTTTGAGGTACAAAGAAAAATTTTTTTTTGTTACCAGTGGTGGAGATTTTGAAGGATTGAAGGGTATTTTCCCCCGTAACTTCTACGCCACTGGAAAAAAATTAATTTTGAAACGCGTTTTGGAACCGCCGGGATATTCTACACAAAAAAGGTACTCTTGTCTTGAAACGCTACAGTCAATCGTTTCCGAGAAAAAGATCATTTTAGGATTAAACACATGATTTTTTTAAGCACCTACGTACTTGATTTTATAAGTTGACAAAATGTCAATAAAAAATTACACAAACAAAACAGACCACCTTCAAAATCATCACTGGTAACAAAAAAAAATTTTTCGTAAAAAAAAACAAAGCAATTTTAAGGTAGAAAATGTGTGCGGCAGCTTAACTTTGTACCTCAAACCGTTCTTCAGATATAAGCAAAAAACGAAATTTTTTTCTTCAACTTTAACACCCTATATCTCGAAAACGGTGCTTTTGCGGACCCATGTTAATAGGAACTTTTTTTCATATTTTTGAACGAGCTATCACATCCTGAAGTCCTGCGCACATATTATGAATCACCCTGTATAGAGCTACGTGGTTTAAACACAGCGCGTTCTAGTACCTTCCAGAACGTCTAGCAGGTGTTTGTATCTTCGATACCATTCCACGCCTCACCACTGTGACCTTCCCTTCTCGACGCTTCTATTGCAGGCAGTGGCGTGTAACATCTTGGGGTTTGCTACAATAAAATAGTGTCCGGAAATATTCGTGAACGTCCGCAGTTATTTCGAAAAATTCGGCAGTCGATTACACATCGTTATAACTTGTGTATCGAAAATGGTGTCGAACAATTTTTATAAAAATATTTACAAGTTTAACACGAGGCGTCGTAACTAAATACACGCAACTAAATGAATGCATAATGCAGCAGTATATATGAAACAGCCATTTTGACAATGACGTAACATAATGCTGTAGTCAGGAAAAATTCATTAATTCAAACCTATAACGTCACCGTAGGGATTCTAACCCCCTTTGAATACAAAGAGGGGGAAATTTGTTCGATTTTAGAGCAACAGGACGGCTAGTTAAGGGTCGATTTATATTATCCGATCAGACACGGCGCGGGAACGTAGCGTTTCCGGCAAGACAAACATTTTTACATGTATTTTAAATACGAATATTTATACTTAGCCGATCTCGTCCGTTCAGACACGTATAAATACTCGTATTTGAAATGCCGGAAACGCCACGTACCCGCGCCGTGTCTGACCGAATAATATAAATCGAGCTTAATTATTAAATACATACCGCTAAGTGACGATTTACGAACTATCCCAGCATTGTTTACAAGTATATGAATTGGTCCAACTTTGTTGTTAGCGAAATCTATGGCTTTGATAATATCCTGTTCTTTTGTTATATCACATTGGAAAGGATGTATCTCTCCTTTGGCTCCTGAAAGTGTTTTAGCCAAAGCCTCCAAACGATCCAAACGTCTTGCTAAAGCGACTACCTGAAATTATTATTAAAGACTTTATTGTATTCCTCGCAAATTAGGTACTATTAGTCTAGTTCGAAAATGCAAGTCAATGATCATTCATCCATAGCAACTAATAATGTAAAACATACTCGTCTCATGCATAAAACTGTGCCGCTTATATTGTATTATAATAATAATAATAACAAGCCTTGAGGTGGGTCGTTTATTAGGACTAAAGTGCGACCCTTGAGGTCCACACGACTTCCCAGTTTGATAAATATTTAATAAAAATAATTAAATTAGATATTACACAGAAAAGTAAACATTTTAATCATTAAAACATAATTATTATTTATTTTTAACAATAATTGAAAAAAAAACGGCTGAACCGATTTTTATAAAATTTATGTCGGATCAAAATGACGTTAACACGCCTCGATTGACACCCTTACGAAGTCGATATAATTTTTTATTCGCGAGATATTGTGTAAAATCTACTTTTTTGGAATCTATTTAGTTAAGAAAAAAGAACGGCTGAACCGATTTTGAAAAAATTCCTTTCAGATCATATTTACGTTAATACGCGTCGATTGGGCACCCTAACGTAGTCAATATCATTTTTCATTCTTGAGATTTCGTCTTAGAAAGAAATGGACACATACGTACGTAAGTACATACATACACATACACACACACACACAGACATCTTTCTAAAAATAGTGTAGTGACCTTGAAACATAAAAATTTGTTATACAGTTTGATTTCAATTTTCGGACTCATTACAATAACTTCCAATGGGAAGTTAATAATAAATTTTTATTAATTCATAAAACTGAAGAAATACAGATATGAACAGTCAAATAGAAAAATATAATTGGCTACATATTTAAATATTCAGGGATGTCATAAAAGCAATTTTTAAGTAAGTATAATTTTAAATGTTGCAAAATAGTTTTATGTCTGTAATTTCTTGTAATCTATTTGGCAAATTGTTAAAAAGAGTAGGTCCGGCACATTTCGGGGACTTTGAATAAGATTTCGAATTGTGAAGTATAAGCTGTATTAGTCACTGACTATTATTTTCAGAGCTGAACTATACAGGGTGTATCACAGGCTTGAAAACATAGAAAAGTAATAAGTGCAACAAGGAAAACATAAGCAAAATGAGTAGCGTGTTTAATAGCTGTACTATGCTTTGCAGTTTATTTAAATAGTCGACTCTCGCATGTAGTGTGTTTTCAACGTGAAATTGGTATATATAAGAAGAGATCGATTTCCACTCTCGGGCACTGTGGAGAAATCGGTAACTCACCTAGCCGGAAACTGGGGGTTTCGGGTTCAAGTCCCGACAGTGGTCATTTGATTTTTTCTTAGATATAGCTCAAAAAATCATGGCAGCCTAGCTGTCTCAGATATTTATTATTTTCACCTCTAATTGTTATGTGAATAATATGGTGTGGATATAAGGGGTTTTAAATCGATTGATTTTATTATATACCAATTAGCGTGACAAAGATCGAATACACATGGCTGACTGAACTAAATTAATTATCATGGTTTTTTACATGAATAGAGGGCAAAGCAATCTCTGACCTTAACTAATTTGTATTGTGTACTTTTTCCTATGTTCGGTTTCCTGTGATACACCCTGTATAAGTAGTAAGCAAATAAGCATAAATTTAATAAATATAATATAAACACTTGGAAAAGTTGTACAAATACTTCTTTTTAATGACCACAAAAAATTCCCTTTTTATAATTTCTAAGAACAATGCTACTGCAATGTTAATTACATTCTAATTGCACCAAAACCGGTATCGATGTTTTTAGTAAGGTCGTATTTTCGACCGGAAACTGCAAAATATCTATACGAATAACCTTACTGATAGAAAGGTCATTTTTTCAACTATTGGGTGATACAATTTAATTTCATACGAAAAACATTGAAACCAATACGTCTTTTTCTCTCGAGCGACTGTAAGAGTAAAGTAAAATTTGAGATTAAGATTGATTAGACCCCTTAGAGGGGACATTGGAATGTGGTTGCTATCGCAAATTGCAATCCAATGTTCTTTGGGAATTAGCGCTCCCAGGACCCGAGCTCGTACCAGTCGGTTTGTGTATGCCGGCTGGCGGATTCCAATACACAAATGAATTATTTGTTGTGTTGAAGACGCTATTGACCTGAGTTGTCGACGCGTTTATAATCTACAATTAATTAAATTTAAGACGGATTAGACGTTTCATGGTCCCTATATACCGAAAACCGACTTAAAAATACGGAGGTTATCAATGTTATTTGACATATATATTTTAAATTGTTTTGTATGTTTGTTCAGTCATAACTTTTCGAGTGGTCAACCGATTTGAATATTTTCGACGTCGTTGGGTTCAGAATATTTACGGAATGCCGAATGGTCTCAAATAATTTTTATTTAAATCGGTCCATAAGAACCGTATGAGATTACAGAAACAATTGTTGTTTTTTTTTCAATATAACAACTTTCCCACACTTTTGAGTAGATTTCAGAGTTAGCCTACTATGTTGTTCAACCAATGTAAATCAAACGGAGACATTTGACAAATAACAGTAGCAGGCAGCAGCTATATACAATATTATAGGGGTTAAAATTTCTATAGCCCACCAAAAAATATACGTTTTTTGTTAATGTGACATTTTGATTGCCAAAAAAATTAGAAAAAATAACTAAAACGAAATTAAAAAAAGTAAAAAAAATTTTTAAACAATACTGTGTCATATGACAAATTCACTAAAAACCAACTAGAAAAAAATGCAACAACTAACAATATTTTAAATAGAGATATTTGATATTGTATTATATATGTAATACCGTCCGTAGCTTGACATTGAATAATGGTTTTTTTTTAATAGAATGAAAATGAAATTAAAAACAAACAAATAACTTTTTAAACTTACTTTTACACCGGCTTTAACTAATTCTTCGACAATTGCAGAGCCTATCCCGGCACTGGCACCAGTAACTACAGCAACTTTACCGACCCATCTATCCATTTTATTCGAGATAATATTTTGACGTAATTAACGCAAATTATTTTAAAACAGAGCGTTGCAATAAACAGTTGACGCTCGTGTTAAATCGAGAACTGACACTGTGTTTTGTGATTAATACTGAATTTTAGTCCGCCGACTGATCTGCACTCTACACTACACAAACACAATACTAACGTGACATTGATTCTCTTACTTCTGGCAACTGGAAAGTCAATTATTTTCAAGGTTTTATTACTGTTTTTATACATATAAATAAAATTAAAATAACCTTGTAAACGCACTCCATTTGTTATCTTCTATAAGTAGGATATATAAATTTCTGGTGTCTGTCTGTCTGTTTAGGCTAATCTACGAAAGGGCTTAACCGATTGCAATGAAATTTTGCATACACATGGAGGGCATTGTCCGTAAGGACATAGGCTACGTTTTTTTCAAGTTAATTGTCTATAACAATTGAATTTGTTATAAACATTCGAAAACGGGATCTATGCAATGAATACGAGTTTATTCAACGGAGACCCGTTTCTTCGACTGAAATAATGTTACTAACACTAAGACATCGACTGAAATGAACAACTATTGTTTATAACAATTGAATTTGTTATAAACAATTGAAAACAGAATCTATGCAACGATTTCGAGTAAGTCTTAATAAAATTGAGTGAGTATTGTATAAATAAAATTCGAGCGAACGAGCGAAGCGAGTGAGTTATGTATTCAAAATAAAACCAGCCCGGTTTCGCTTCGCAGGTGGAGAATTTCTCACGGGGGGATAATAAATCATAAATCGAAATATACGTGGGCGAAGCCACGGGTAACGGCTAGTTATTTATAAAAGGAATATTTATCTCCTATATCATACGACTAAACCACATCTTTTTTACCTGGATTGCGCACGCATACCGTGTTCACAGATGATCCGGTAACTATGCAATCAGATGGCAGTGTAGCCTAGTGGATAGCGCACTTGGTACCAGCCTCTACACTGTAAAAAATGGATGTAAAAATACTTTGAAAGTTAAAGTAGAATTCGCTCGATTTTCTAAGTGATTTTACATTATTATTTACTTTTACACAGAAAACTTCATAAAAACTTAGACTTTTACTGTAAAGTTAAACAAATTTGTGATTTTTACATAAAGTAAATTAAAATTACATAATTTGTGTAATATTCCAATAAAGTGTGTACAATTACAAAATAAAATGTATATAGTTACATATATAAAATGGATGAATATAAAACAAATTAATGTAAAATTAGTAACCACGCATGAGCAATGTGTTTTTATGGAATCTACGCGATGTGCAGGCGATACCTGTTTGCGACGCCATTGTCTCTTTGTGTGCCTATTACCAGATTAATCGCTGGCTACAAATGGACCATCGATAATCTATGTAATCGGCCTTCTCATTTCTTACAGTGTACCTACAAATACTCCCTGCACTCTTCATCTCAAATCTTTTTCGCTCGCCTAAAAACGGTTATGGCTCTCCCGATGTTATTTTTTTAAAGCTAGAGGTTTGCAAGACTGCGTTTTTAGGGTTCCGTGCCTCAAACGGAACCCTGTTACTGAATTTACAATGTCTGTCCGTCTGTCACAATGCTCAAACGGTAAAAGGTAGCTATAATTTATTATTTTATGCAATGATATGCATTGAAATTTAAATGCTTCTATGATTTCATATTTATTTAGCAGACACTGACGTAGTAAGTAAATATTGGACTTATTGTATTTTATTTTGATAAAATACCACATTGTTTTGCTTATCAAAATATTTCTTAGTGTCGAGTACAATTATTATATCAGTTGAAGTGAGATAAGAATGTAAATAAATAGTGTTTTTAAACAGATCTGTTCTACAGAACAAACAATAAAATCTATAATAAAAAAAACAGATAGGTATTAATTTTTTGTTTCAACAAGGTATCCTTGAAATGTAGGTATTACCACATTGGCAATGCATTATTAAAAACTCTCTGATTGTCATTAAATAGTAAATTGTATATCTAGTGACGCAATGAGGTATATTACTGACGAGTAGTGACAGTAATGTTTATAATCACGAATACGGTACAAGAAATAAGGAAAAATTAAAAATGAACACCAGCTCGCTAACTGTTGTAAATCGTGGTATCACTGACGCCATGATACGAGTGCATAATAAATTACCAAATCATTTGAAAAATATAAAAAATTGCAAAAAATTTAACTACGACCTAAAAAAATATTTGCTGTCAAAAAACTTATATAGCCTAAATGAATATTAATTTTAATCTTTTGTATGACTAATGTAATAGACTTCGGTCTCTCCTACAGCTAAATATATTATTATTATTATTATGTTAAAACGACCCACAGCGAGTTTTAACAGTTACACGAGTCATAGTATAATCTGGTTAAAGAGTGGACATTTTTATGTATTATTGTTGTAAATAACAATATATGAGTTAGGTAATTGTGGACAACAATATTATAATAATATAATAATTATTAATTCAACAATGAATTTTTAATCCACAAGGCATCCACTAGGTAGTGAATATTAACTATTCACTCACTACCTAATGGATGCCTTGTGGATTAAAAATGCATTGTTGAATTAATTAATAATTATTATATTATTGTTGTATTCATTTTAACAATATAAATTATTATTATGTGCAATTTAATAATTGGTACCTCTCTTAATGCACGTGGCTGCAAACATGCAATTTTTTTGCCTTCGAAGGTCATTTTTTTAAGAAACGCGAACAGATATCGTGCCTTCAAAAGCCTTGATTTTATGATGTTACTTTATCTTGGCGAGGGAACGAAATAATGGGAACAATTATTTAGCAACTGTTTCCGAAAAATAACATTATTAATTAGCAAGTTAGTGGAGAAAAAAAATAATGTCGAATATCATTTTGACGTGAATAACGTCAAATGTCTCATACTAAGGTGGCATTTTAGAAATATTAGATGAAACGGAAATAGTCGGAGGTGGTTGACATGTGAAACAAAACACAGCATGCATATCTTAAGGTCTCAGAGTCAGACACAGTAAGCCAGGTGGCAGTGCGAAAACTACGAGTCTACCGACAGGTACAAAGGTCAATCCCAGGATCGATTCCCGAAGGCTTTTAATATTTATTTTTTTAATAGCAAAATACTAGCACCTTTTATAATGAAAATATATAGGTATTGGATAACAATTTAAAATATAGAAAAAAATTATTTTATTTATTATATTTTATGAACTTTTGATTTTTAGTCCAGCAGTCAGATACTTTTTACCTGGAAAGTATTCCGAAGTTAATGATATTTTGGTATGTTGTTTGCGGGTACTCTGTGGAGGAGAATCTGAGTTTTCGACCTCGAGGACCCTGTGCTAACGTGGGGGGAGCCGAAAAACTACGAAATTTTACCACCTTTTTTGCTCTTTTCGAAATCTCTCAGAAACGGTCGACTTAAGCAATTCTTTCATTATGTAATGTTTTAAAGAGGATTACATTTCCTACAATTTTTATTCCTACAACTTTTCTGTGGTACTAATAGCAAGCGCGTTGCAGCTTCTTGAAAATCACCCGCTCGGCTTTTTGTAACCTTGGTAACCAATGGTTAAAATGTAATGTTCTTTTCAATGGTTTTATTTATTTTGTTCTTCATTAAACTTTAAATTGAAAATACACATGTTACACATTGGATACCAATGTTACAAAAAGCCGAGCCGGTGATTTTCAAGAAGCTGCAGCACGCTTACCATTACTTAGTACCACAGAAAAGTTGTGGGAATGAAAATTGTAGGAAATGTAATCCTCTTTAAAACATTCCATAATGAAAGAATAATTAAGTCGACTGTTTCTGAAAGATTTCGAAAAAAGCAAAAAAGGTGGTAAAATTTCGTGGTTTTTCGGCTCCCCCCACGTTAGCACAGGGTCCTCGAGGTCGAAAACTCAGATTCTACTCCACAGAGTACTCGCAAACAACACACCAAAATATCACTAACTTCGGAATACTTTCCAGGTAACCCACTTCATTTATTACCTGCCGCTTGGACGCTAATGACCTCAGTTGTCGAGCGTCTATAATTTACAATTCATTTACCTGCCGCTTGGACTATTTATATAAGATAAATAAAAGTGAATGTATTACTTTCCATGACAACGAATACAAATTATTTGTGTTTAACGTACGATAGTGATTTGGATTTACCTAATGAAAAACTGCAAAAATATAACACGTCGAATAACAAATCATAACCAGAGATGAGTCCGTGGACCCCTCGGATATACTTATATAGACCCCAGTTTAGGAAATGCTGCTCTATCTGATGATGCTACAAAAAAAAGTACCGGACGGCCCGTTTGTTAGTAAATTACTTTAAGTTAATTTGTACGGTTTGTAAATGAACGCCATAAATCATAAAAGGAGTGCAGTAAGTTGACATGTCTGACAATAAATAACATTGTTCTTATACTTTTATTTTTGGAGTATTCGTTTGTTTCTCGTCAGAGAAGAGAACGAGGCGGTGACAGGCCAAGTTTGTAACCGGATACATGTTATAAATGGGTGTAGCGTGTGACGGTTGCTACACGCTGATGCCGAGGCTGCTTATCGTCGTCAAGGCGGCTCTTCATCGACCACTGGATCACCGTTCTGGGGCTGTAGTTGAACTATAATGCCCCCATCTTACAGATAAATTAAGGTCGAGTGATATAAAATGCCTACATACAACCGCTTTTGCGCCTAAACAAAATAAAAATGTACCAGTGATGAGACGAAATAATAACAGGAATAATAACGGGAATAACAGGAATAACGAACTCTCATGTGACTATAGTTTACATTCGTTATACCCAAGAATTCGCTATAGACAAACATTTTGTTATGTGATGATAATATTTTTTGTTCAACACCCGCAAGAAAGAAATAATTTCGTGGCCCTGCTGAGCGTGGGCGAAATAATGAGTTCTCTGATTGTTGACGTGCAGAGTGGGCGAAATCCCATTTCACCCACTAGTGAGCGAAATAGCATTTCGCCCACGCTCATTACGGGGAACGTTTACGCAATCAATCAGGGCAGAGTGGGCGAAATCCCATTTCGCCCACTAGTGGGGGAAATAGTACCGAAATTTAAGGTATGTAAAGCATACGCGTCCCATACAAACTGTGCTTGTGCATGACTTACACCTTAAATTTCGGTACAACCACTGAGTTAAAAGATATATAGAGGAGACATACAAAAATACTTTACAAAATTGAAGCCAGGTTTGACGTAACAGGGCCGAGAAAACATGGCGTCACGGGATTTATTCCGGAAATATTATTCTCTTCTTTTTCTTCTCACATATAAAACGAGGGCCGAGTTGCAATGGCGACTGCCTTCACTTTTAAATGCTTATATATAATCCCTCTATATCTTTTATCTCAGTGGGTATAACAGTATAGAGGACAGTGTGGTGTAACGGTTATCGTAGCGGCCTTTGGATCACACTGTCGGGTGTTCGAATCCCACCTCCGCTCATGGGTCTTTTGTGATGTCATTTAATTTTAAGTTAGTTGTTATTTAATGTAATTAAGACGCTAATGACCTAAGTTGTCGACGCGTCTATAATCTACAATAAATAAAATAAAATATAACAGTATATAGACACGGTACGTATAGGGGCACGGCCGTATAGACAGATCTTGACATATTGCATCAATTTTGGCCCGCTGCAAAGAAAAGTTTGCTCTTCACTGGTTTAGTTAACCTTAATTCTTTACGAGAAAGCAGCTAATTGTGCACAGCCGATACGCATCAATTATTCATTGCACCACTGCGAATTATGTCCCTACTACAGCCTGCATAAATACTCAACTCACAGTTAAAGGCAGCCGTGTCGAATGTCAGCCGACAGTCTTCTGTTTTACAAACAGCGCATCCGGGATTTATCTACGTTCCATTTAATATATCGTCAAGATTTATAAAGGCTCAACTCCCTCAGGTCCGTTTTAATACCTCCTACGCTACACTGAAAGTCATTGTTCAGTTTCTAGTAAATGTCAATAATTCCCAGAAATAGTGGTATTTCTAGTTATGATAATAATAGTTCTTTTATGCGGCTGAAATGCAATTTAAGATTTTTTCGTTGGAGAGCAGCCAATTATATAATTGTTTCGAAACATATAGGAAACAAGCCGTGAGGTGGGTCGTTTATTAGGACTAAAGTGCGACCCTTGAGGTCCACACGACGAACTTCCCAGTTTGATAAATATTCAATAATAATAATTAAATTAGATATTACACAGAAAGTAATCATTTTAATCATTAAAACATCAATAATTAAAAAAAAAAAAAACGGCTGAACCGATTTTTATAAAATTTATGTCGGATCAAAATGACGTTAACACGCCTCGATTGACACTCTTACGAAGTCGATATAATTTTTTATTCGCGAGATATTGTGTAAAATCTACTTTTTTGGAGGTTATTTGGTTAAGAAAAAAGAATGGCTGAACCGATTTTGAAAAAATTTCTTTCAGATCATATTTACGTTAATACGCGTCGATTGGCACCCTAACGTAGTCGATATCATTTTTCATTCTCGAGATTTCGTCTCAGAAAGAAATGGACACATACATACGTACGTACGTACACACACACACACACACAGACATCTTTCTAAAAGTAGTGTAAAAATAGTGTAGTGACCTTGAAACATAAAATTTTTTTTTCCTTTTTGATTTCGATTTTCGGACCCATTACAATAACTTCCAGTGGGAAGTTAAAAATCATTTTACCAACCAGTGGTCACAATCAGGATTCTAACCTGAACCTTTTCACTTTCGCGGCGGAATGAGCTTACAATACTCAATCGTGACCACTGGTTGGTAAAATGATTTTTTCCTATATGTTTTGAAACAATTATATAATTGGCTGCTCTCCAACGAAAAAATCTTTTATTTCTAGTTATGTTTCCAGGAATTCTTGACATTCACTAGGAACTGCAAACATTGCCTTTTAACTGTTCGCAGGGAGTACCAGGAGAATTCCCAGTGAGTCAGTGGACTCAATAATTCCTAGAAATAGGTAGTGGTATTTCTAGTTATGTTTCCAGGAATTGTTGATTCTCACTAGGAATTGAACATTGTCTTTTAATTATTGTTGGAAAGGCGTACCGGGAGAATTCCCGGTGAGCGGATTGAATCACCATATTCTCAATCCTCAAAAGTTGTATGAGGTGGGCCCCGCTCGTGAGGCAGTAGGAAAATTTCCAGTCACATAATCCCCCGCCAGGATTCGAACCCAGTACCTACCGACTACGAGTCTAGGCTCTCACCTTTATGCTATCTCACTCGATGACGATTTTAAAATAATAGTTCGGCGAGCATAATACAATATAATACCTTTTTAATCATCTTCTAAAAAAACCGACTTCATATTTTATCAAATTGACACCGACCTCAAATTTTTATTATTTTCCTTTTTTAGTGATTTTTTTGAAGGAGGTTTTTTTTTGTTAAAAAGTTTTTTATAATAATAATAATAATAACAAGCCGTGAGGTGGGTCGTTTGTTAGGACTAAAGTGCGACCCTTGAGGTCCACACGATGAACTTCCCAGTTTGATAAATATTTAATAATAATAATTAAATTAGATATTACACAGAAAAGTAATCATTTTAATCATTAAAACATAATTTATATTTATTTTTAACAATATTTAAAAAAAAAAAAAAAAAAACGGCTGAACCGATTTTTATAAAATTTATGTCAGATCAAAATGACGTTAACACGCCTCGATTGACACCCTTACAAAGTCAATATAATTTTTATTCGCGAGATATTGTGAAAAATCTACCTTTTTGGAGGTTATTTGGTTAAGAAAAAAGAACGGCTGAAGCGATTTTGAAAAAATTTCTTTCAGATCATATTTACGTTAATACGCGTCGATTGGCACCCAAACGTAGTCGATATCATGTTTCATTCTCAAGATTTCGTCTTAGAAAGAAATGGACACATACATACGTACGTACGTACGTACACACACACACACATACACACACACAGACATCTTTCTAAAAGTAGTGTAAAAATAGTGTAGTGACCTTGAAACATAAAAATTTTTTTTCCTTTTTGATTTCGATTTTCGGACCCATTACAATAACTTCCAATGGGAAGTTAATAAATGTCTTTATTGTACGTATTTAAAAATACAGAATTGCGTCAAATAGATACTTTACAGATATTCTGCTAATTTATAAAAATTATTTTCTAAGAGAAAATTTTTTATTTGACATTTAAAGTGTTTGACATCGTTTGTGTCCCTTATATTTTTAGGCAACTTATTGTACACTCGAATTATGGCATTGTGTACTCCTCAATATTCTAGATTGGGTATGCTCTATGTCAGCGTTTCCTAAACTTTTCCGTCTATGGACCCTTTAGATAATTGTCACGGAAATTGAATGCGAATAATTTTAGGATTAGGTAACTGTTCGAGATGAAATTAATATCCTTACACTATTAACGACCATTACGTTATTTGCATAATATAATTTTTCAATTGTACTTTTTATGTGCCCACATGTAAGTTTTTGAATTATTGTGTAATTCTTTTCGTTATTTTGAAGGAAATGGTAGCGGGACGTAGTTTCTATAAGGCATATCGGAACTACGTTCTGTTACCATTTTACCAATCGTTTCAATTCTACTCGTATATTGTCTTAATTAAGAGACAACGCCTCGAAGACTCAAACAATCGTACAGGAATTAATTATTGTGTAATGCTAGCTTCTTTTTTTCATTGTTTCGAAAGAATTGGCAGCGGGACGTAGTAGAGGACAGAGTGGTGTAACGGTTAGCGTAGCGGCCTTTGGATCACACTGTCGTGGGTTCGAATCCCGCCTCCGCTCATGGATGTTTTGTGATGTAATTTAGTGAGTTGTTATTTGATGTAAAACAAGGCGCTAATGACCTAAGTTGTCGACGCGTCTATAATTTACAATAAATAAATAAAAGCGGGACGTAGTTTCTATAAGATATATCGAAACTACGCTCTGCTACAAATCTTTTCAATTCTCTCTTTTATTAAGAGACAAGCAAAACTAAGCAAAGCTTTAGTGCAGTAGTGCAGTAAATGAGCAATAGAAGTGAAAATGTCGGTTATAATTTCCTGAATCTTGTCCCTGGCTGTTATTTATAGATGAATTAATCCCGATTCAAATACAAACATAAATTTATTAACAAGACAAAATGGTCGTTGTTACGGCTTTGCATCCACTTTAAAGTTTGTTCAACAACATGCGCAAGTTGTGAAAAGGAATTATGAATTGGAACTTCCCACCTTTTAAACAATAAGCGCCATATTGTCTTACATTAAACTTACTTCCCCTTCAAACTCTATTATTATTAACCCAGCCATCTTCTTTTGCCCTATTACCAGTCTAATAGCGAATGGATAACGCAATTATATAATACTGAATTCGACACTACGACCTCAGAAACTCATACAAGGAAAATTATTTCTAATACAGTGCAGTGGCGGCACGTAAAGGCAAGAACGATAGACGCTGCTTACCCTGAACATTGGGAAACGAAACAAAACTTTTTTTGTGTTTTGTTTCTCAATTTTCTTATAAACAAAAAACTTTTTGAAGATTACAATTATTATGTTTGAGAAATTTAAATAATATTTTTTATCTATTAGATATATCTAAAAATGAAACTTATATAACACTATATTTCTTGATTTTTAATTCTGAGTACTTGAGGAAGTCTCAATAAAGAGACGAAACGTCTACCATTAGAAAATAAAAATCATTGATTAAATAAGTTCAAGTAGGTACCTGCGATTGTTTATAATACAGTAGAGTCTCACTAATCCGGCACTTCAGTAGTACGGTACGTCCAATATTCCGGCACCCTCCGCTCACGTCTCCCTCACCCCTCCCTACTCTCGTTCTTCTTCGAAACATGCGAGAAAAAGTTTTTAAACAAGGACTATAAGTTGCAAAAAAACAGACCTCAATTAAGGATTATTTTAAAACTAATTAGTTAATTGTAAGATATGTCACTGCTATAATTACTTGATAGTGTTATAATCACTGTTATAAATGTCACTGTTATCTTTTTATGAAATGCTGTATTTTATTTACATATATGAATTTTTCTATACAATCCAATAATCCGAACATTTCAATAATCCGGCACCCCCTAGTTTTTAATAGTGCCGGATTAGTGAGACTCTACTGTAATTATTTTCACGGTTTTTTAAGGTCATTAATATCTGGGGTTATTAGCATCAATTCATATTTTCAATTTATTATTTTTTATAATAATCCCATTGATATTTTTGCCGGAAAACTGGGGGTTTGTAATAGAGGAGCCATGAAAAAGCCGTATAAACAATGGCATAGCTACACGCTCTGCTACTCTTGTTTTCATTGTTGACATAAATTGGGGTGCATGATTTGTTAACACTCAAAGCTAGAATTTATTATTAACGAAATATTACATTGAATATGAAATAACCTTTTTTTCATATTCAATTTAAAAATTTCCGATCTAACTACATAGGGGGTTGTCATGTTTATTTTAAATTCATATCACTTAACAATACAAAAAAGTTACCTTTCAAGAGCTTTAAAGCTGCTGTTAGATATTTGTATGAAAGTTTGTACCTGTTCTGAACAATTCTCTTTACTTTTTGATGCGAATAAATAAAAGTGGATGTATTCCTTTCCATGACACTTGTGTTTAACGGTATTCACGTCAACTCTCTGTACCCGCGATGCAGACATACTAATTTTTTTCTAATAAAAATACAATCTTCTTGATAAATTTAGACTGTGATAAGTCAGGAAGATATTATTAAGTAAGATGAATAATGAATGGACATTCTTTAAGGAAAAACAATTTAAAAAAGTTTAAAACAAAAGTTCTCAAGGAAGTAGAAGAAGTAGTAAGAACCCAAGAAAAATTAGAACATTCATCGAAAAAGTGGACTAGGTTTAAAATTATAGCAAAATGGGAGAGAGTACTAGAAGTTTGTTTAGGAATTATCGAAATGGAAGAACTTTGAAGTATTTGCAGAGAAAAATATTTAGAAAATCCTACAAGTAGAGTTGGTCTTAAAATCTCTGGAGTGATAGGAAAAGAAGAATCGGAGTGTAGATGAAATAGCATCGAAGAAATAAAAGAAAGTAGAGAGAGATTTTCCTGGAAACATTATGGTGATAGAAGAAGCGAGTGGTCTTAGAGCTGAAAAATTAAAAATGAATAATTAGAAGATCTATATTACAACAAATACCTAGATGAGAGTTTGTGTCAGATATTATAACTGCAATCTAAAAGAAAAAAATATTTTCTCTCGCTTATCCAATGAGATATCTTATTTCCCTTTCACCGTGACCAATCAGACTTCTCCAGAAAGGAACAGAACTACTAAAAACGAATTGAGCTAGGAAGCATTTATCGAGCATCACCAATGATTAATATTGTAGATAGGTCCAGTACTACACGTAGATGAAGCGGATCGTTGTAATTTAATATGGTTAGTGTATAGTTCGGTATCAGTCATTGAACGCCTTACATAATTTTAAACTATGAACACATACCAACGTGTTAAACTTCCTCAGTCCGATAAATAACGCAAATGCATAATTAAAATTATAACGATAATAATAATTCATTCTAAATATTATACACACACAGGATATATGTTAGGTTGGTATAAATGGGTTATGGCGGGCTTGCAGTCACCTTCATACGTGTGTCAGTACAGTGTTGCCAGAAATATAAGATTAAAATCCCTAGACATTTTTCAGAAGCCATTTATATCTTTCAATATCGATCTAAAAATATTAAAATCCCTATAGAAATATTTCAGTTGTCCGATATCTTTTGAAATCTTCTTGGCTACCCCTAAAATTAAAAACTACATAAATATTTCAGAAGCTCATATTTCGTATCTTCTTACCATCCCCTAAAATTAAAAACCCCATAAATATTTCGGAAATTTATATCTTTCGACACCTTGTTCTAATCTGATAACACTAAAATCTCTATAAATATTTCAAAAGCTCCATATCTTTCGATACCTTCTTAAAAGCCTCAACAAATTATTATAATCTCCATAAATATTTTAGAAGTCCCTCTTTATTTCAACATTTTACATATACCTAATTTCGATTAAAATTAAAATATTTACGAAAAAATTCAAATCTTTCATCTCGAAAAATTTGTAACAAACTCCCTCTGTACCTATTTATGATTAAAATTTGGCATAATGGCAGTTAAATAAAACACAGATATCTACACATACACACATGTAACATAGCGACTGTGTAACAGTATAGTGAGGGAAGACGCGACGTGGCTACGTGCGTTCTGAACGACGTAACATTTGAACGACGTTCCATTCAAACGATTTTACACCCGTGCCTAAAGATGTTTCACATCAATAAATATATGGATGTTCAACTGATGAAACTGCAATTGAAATGTTATATTTTTAAAAAAAACTATATATTTGTAATTATACAGGGTGGCACATCTTAAACAATGCAGTGAAATATCTCGTAAACGGTACAAACTATAAAAAAATGTTTTATACTAAAGTTATAGAGTGTCAAGGGGGACAGAAGACTGTGATATCAGAATTAACATAGGTGGTGCTGTGAAGGTCAGGCGAAGGTCAACTTCGATTTTTTAATTGCAACAATGCATTTTTATCCCAGAATACGATACAGTATTTAATAGTGAACAGTAAATTATTAAGGTACATATGGGCTAAAGTTAACAAATATTGAGATATTTACAAATTAAATAGCAACTTTAATTTGTCAATTCGGTTCTTTTATGAATTGAATTCAAGTCAAGAAGGCCAGTGCGTAATATCATAGCTATCTGCTATGCCATAATTTATTTAATTGTCGCTCATTTTGGCCATTATTTAATTTCTAAATACCTCAATTGAATTGAATTGTGGATTATAGATGCTCGACAACAAAGGTCATTAGCGTCTGTTAAATACCTCAATATTTATTAACTTTAGCTGATATGTACCTTAATAATTTACTGTTCACTATTAAATACTCTATCGTATTCTGGAATAAAAATACACTGTTACAATTAAAAAATCGAAGCTGACCTTCGCCTGACCTTCACAGCACCACCTATGTTAAATCTTATATCACAGTCTTCTGCCCCCCTTGACACTCTACAACTTTTGTATAAAACATTTTTTTATGGTTTGTACCGTTTACGAGATATTTCTCTGCATTGTTTAAGATGTGTCACCCTGTATATATAACATTTTTATTGTCCGTAATTTAAAAGTTGTACAATCAGATACACTTTTAGGTGCTAGGAGTATTCAAATGATTTGTAATTAATAAGGTACTGCAGTGTACCTAAAATAAAATGTATAAAATACTTCTTGTCAATTCTTTTAGACAAAGCTTTAAAAAAAATCAGCAGATGTTTGGCCTTGAAAATAACTCTGGTTTATAAATCTGGCATCAATGCAGGTGTGCATGTATTCGGGATATATTTGTAAAGGAGTAAGAGGGACGCAGAGAGTGAAGAAGAAAGAGACGTGTGTATAATGGTTGGTAGCGGTGTATGTTTTCATCTGCCAACGCTATATTTTATGTAAAACAATAGCCGCGGAGCTATTTGAGCTGTTGGCGGTTTATACACACATACATATATCACACTAGTTCATAGTAACAAGCGAATGTGTTCCACCTAGCTCCTACATGTTGTGTGTATTATATACATACGCTATATATATACAAGGTGTGATTGAAAAATTGGAATCCTAACTAACAATATAAATGCGAAAGTGAGTTTGTTTGTTTGTTCCGCTTTCACGCCTCAACTACTTAACCAATCTCTGTGAAAATTTGCACACGGATAGCTTCCGTAATTAAGATGAACACAGGCTATTTTAACTAGCTTGCGCCTGGCTTCTCCCGGGTGAAAATCAAGGATAATCCCAGAAGACCGATTTCTCCATAACTACTGAACGGATTTTGGTCCGGTTTTCACGATTAGATACATTGATTCACGAATAAAGTTTAAATGTGTAATTGAAACTGGCCAGCCCGGTTAAGCTCGGTTGAAAATCGGGGCTAATCTCAGAAATTACTGAACCGATTTTTTTTTCAATGTTCGATAGGTGCTTTAGAAAATAGACTATAATAACTGGCCTTCCCGGTTTCGCCCGGGTGAAAATCAGGGGTAATGTCAGAAATACTGAACCGATTTCATTTTTTTTTCAATGTTCGATAGGTTATACTCTGCTTTAAGACACAGGTTATAATGGCTGGATCGAGCGAGCGAAGTGAGTTGGTCATGTATTAATAAATCATAAATTCATAGCACCCAGGGCGAAGTCGGACCGGGCCGCTAGTAGTAACATCAATGCCTATGTTATGTAACCATCTGTAATTGGAATCTAGCTCTGTTGATTGGTGAGATAAATAAATGCTAGTTGAAAACTGGGCTTGAGAATGGTTGAGAGTGTAGCGGTGCTGTTGTTTACATGGCGTTGCTATGGTTCCTCTATTAAAAGTCCCAGTTCCCGGGTTCTAACCCGAGAGCTGGTAAAAGTGTCAATTGGATTTTCAATTTATTATTAAAAAAAAAAATAATGAATTGAAAATATGAATTGGTGCTAGGCCCAAATAACCTTAGCTGTTGGTGATCTTTAAAACACAATTTTTTTTTTAGTTGAACACTATTGGCGTACAGTCGGTATCTTTACACATTGGCAGTTGCAAAAATGCAAAATGAGTGGAAAAAATTATTAGCGGAATGTTTTGAATTGTTGAAAAGATTTTCACTAAAAAATATGAATTTTAAATTTTTTGAATTGAATTGGACTCATGTTTGCATAATGATCTCGCAAAAGCAGCATTTTTATCAAAATTAAAAACTGGATTTCAATTTTAATTATAAAGTTAATATAAAATTTTATTTTGACAGAACTATTTTTCTTTCAAGGGTCGCTTGCCTAATGAAGCAGAAATGCGCCGAACGCACTTCTCTATATTTTGAAATATAAAAAATTTCCGACACTGAAAAATTTTTACTATCATTCAAATAACATATATCAGCGGTTCCCAACCTTTTTAGTTGTGCGGACCACTAATTTTGTAAAAAAAATTTGAGCCTCACTAACTAAATATACAAGTAAAAACTATAAACACACACACACACACTCGATTGTTCCCATCTCGACCCCTGAAGCTCCGATAATATTTATCTTGGCTTAGACACTCGACCAGCGCCCACGGTCCAGTATCACGTTGCCCGCGGCCCACAAGTGGACCGCCGCTCATGGTTTGGAAACCGCTGACATTTATGAGATCGACACGTGACAAGTCGACGAGAGTTTCATGGCACACAATGCATTATCGAAGTAATTTTTACTTCCCACCTCTATTATGGTAGGGAAGTAATGGATTTAGTCCGAAAAAAATATTTCGAGATTTTAACAGATCTTCACGTTTTGAGACCCTACCAATCGTTTAAGACCATTTTCTGACTGATGTATGTGTGTGTGTGTGTGTGTGGTCAATTTTTCGCCTTAGATATTTTAAAAACGGAACAACATACGGCCATGCCGATTGTTCTATTGCGTTTATCAGCCTTTAACTTAGATCTGATTAGATTTTGAGTCAAATCGGTTCAATGGATCCTGAGATATTAAAAAAAAACCTTCTCAATGTCACGTATTAACATATAAGTAAAAAAATATAAATGAATTCTAGATGTTGTAATATGAAAAAAATGAAAATTTTTTTTTCTCTAAAACGTACAGTTTTCGAGAGAAAAAAATATTTTACTAAAAAAAGAAAATTGTACGTACCTAAATCAAGGTAACCATGATTTTTGCTATATTACTAGCCATCAGTATAGATCACCAAACAAAAAAGAGGGCCATGCTTTTTTTCAAAGAATAAAAAAAGAGTGTTTATTTTTTGCAAATATTTACTAGGTGGGAAGTATAGGACTGGTCATCAGTCGAATTTTTTCATCTATACGTTTGAATAATTTTTTTGTCCAGTAAATTTCTTGAAGTGCTTTTGGCACGTCATGGCAACATTAAACATGTTTTGAAAGAAATTTGGACGTAAATGTGAAAATGTTCGCCATCTCTGGTCTATAATAATGATATTTAAGATGCCAGTTTATTGGTTCTTTCCTACACTAAACTACATGCGAATTCGCATTCAACTTGATCAAGTGCGTCTCTCAAATGAATACTTGAGACGCACTTGACCAAGTAGCCCTTGAATGTTAAGTATATACCTACCTATGCGGTCGGAACTCGTAACCTAAAACCCTCTGAACGCAACATGTGGGGTATTATAATTCGACCTTCGTATTAGGGGTGTGCACTGTGCAAGTACTAGATTTTTCTTTCAAATATCTTCAGTGGCGGCGCTAGGATTTTCTGTTAGGGTGGGCCAGTGTTGGGCATGGTGACCTAAAGGTGGACCAATAACATCTCCAAAATTTCAGTGCTCGGTAAAATTTTAACCCAAGTTACTTGCTATAGAATTTATAGGAAAAATTGCGGAAATTTCGGGGGTTAAAAACGTATTTAAAAAATTAGTCACAATATTGGATATTAATTAAGTACACATAATTATGCACATAAAGACGTAAGTATATATTTGAATAAATTTTTAAGGTTCGAATGTGTTATTAATCAGTTTATATTTCGTGAGTTGACTGATGATTTATATATGTTTCTATTATTTAATTTTTAAAATAATTTAACCTAGATTGGGGATAATGCCAGGGTGGGCCAAGGGATGAGCCAAAACAGTTTAAGGTGAACCATGGCCCACCCGCTGGCACCGCCACTGAATCTCTTTAAGAGTCTTCGATATCGGAAGCTACCCCCTGCACTCTTCATCTCAAATCCTTTTCCCTCGCCTAAAAACGGTTCCCGCTTTCCCGACGCTATTTTTAAAGCTAATGGGTTCAGGTAAACGCCAAATGAAAGACCGAGAATCACACTACAAATCCTACAGGTGAAAAATTGAAAAAAAAATTCCTGAAAAAGCTTATAAACATTTAAAAAAAAAATATAAATTACATAATCTTTCACACCTAGCCCAAATTTTTTTTCAAAAAATTCGTCTGTAGGATCTGTAGTGTGATTTTTGGTCTTTCATTTGGCGTTTACTCGAACCCTTTAGCTTTAAAAAATAGCGTCGGGAGAGCGGGAACCATTTTTAGGCGAAGGGAAAGGATTTGAGATGAAGAGTGCAGGGGGTAACTTCCGCTATCGAATACTCTTAATATAAAAATAAAAATAGGAAGAAATCCTTTCCAAATTTTTTTTTTTTTTATGTGCGTAATAGAATAGTCTTAATATAAAATTCATGGAGTGTCTGTCTGTTTCCTTTCAGAGGTTTTTTTTACTTCCCACTACTATCTATCGGAACGAGGCAACCTATACTCTACAAACCTTGGACTGAAGTGATGTTTCTATATTTATTTTACAGACACTGTAAGCCGATATATTAGATTTTGTGTGAGAATTATTTACTTTACGTGAAATAAAGCAATAGTTGACAGATCACAATAAAGTTCCTCTTCTATTATATCAAAGAGGATGCACACGTCTTCGTCTTCGTCCACTTTTTACTACAGGCAGCGTGAGAGCTGGCTTTTGTATTTGCAAGAACCGTTCGCCAAACTTTGTTTTAACTCCAGGGGAATACTTTGAAGATATTTTATTACTTTTTATGTGAAACTGAAGTATTTGTTGCATGAAACATGAAAAATAAAAAGCGGTTACGTACTTTATTTTAACTTCGGAAAAATGCTTTTCTAAAGAATGTATTTTATTACTTTTTAAAACTCAAATTTATTTACTTATTATATGATTCTGCAGAATTATTGCCCGGACATTTTTATTATATTGTATTTTTACGGTTTATGAAATTGTATTTTAAAAGTAAAATTTTAAATTGGATGAATATATCAAGGTCAGGCCCGTTTCTACTGATTTTGAGGCCCCGGATCAAAATTTAAATGTGGCCCTGTCGTTAGAAGACTCGAAAAATATTTTACAATTTTTTTCGTTTCCTAAATCAAATCTCTAAGCCTAAATCTTAAAGAAAATTACTCTAATATACCAGCTACCACGTCCAAGATTGCCCCCTAGTTGATTGAAACTATAAAAATAAAGTATAAAATGCGACCTTAACAATATAGGATGATTCAAAAATAGAGACGGAAAAAAATTCACAAATCAAATAGACTCAAATAATTACTATCCTAAGATATGAAAGACATCGGTAGGTTCATTTTCGAGAAAAAAAAATGAAAAAGTTTTAATTGTACACGCCACTGGCGAATTCAATTTCGTTAACAAACCTATTCTCACTGATTATGTAACTGCTATAAATTTTGGATAAAATGCATAATTTTATAATCAGTTATTAACCGATTGCCCTGTGTTGATATTCATAAAACAATATGGCACCGTAGACGCTAATGACCTCTGTTGTCGAGCGTCTATAATCTGCAATTCAATATGGCACCGAATATTGAAAAACTAGACTTGATTTTATTGTACGTTGAAACTGACGGGTATTCTGGAGAAGCACGCAGACGGTATTCTAACCGTTTTCCCGTGCATCGTGCCACTTAATGAAACTGTGCAGCATATGTGAGTTTGTGGATTCCATTGTTAAATAAAGTTTTCTGTAAGTACATATCATTCTGTATTATTTTTTCTTTTAATTTTGCGTTCGTTTTAAAAGTAAAAATACATTAAATTACTACGGGTCAAAGTTTCTCAGAGTTTGGAAAATGTTTTCGTCTCGTTTTCGATAA
This sequence comes from Mongoloraphidia duomilia, assembly GCA_039654895.1. Taxonomy (NCBI): domain Eukaryota; kingdom Metazoa; phylum Arthropoda; class Insecta; order Raphidioptera; family Raphidiidae; genus Mongoloraphidia; species Mongoloraphidia duomilia. The sequence goes on from CM077523.1 coordinate 9,545,544, forward strand.
TAAAAATAAAACAAGTCCTAATTCGATAAACGTGAGCATGCTTTCTTTTTAATACGTTAATTAACGATTATCTGCCGTTTGAACAAAGTAGTTTTGTCGCATTAGCTATATTAACAAAAAATATCAATAAATCACTTCAGTGTAATTTCCCCCTCTATTTCAATTCTTAGTTTCTTGCGTTTTGACAATAAAAAGAACTTGATCGATTTCGTAGTTAAGAAGATCTCGCACATCGATGGATTCTGCACGGCGACAACGGACAAACCGTACAGATCGAAAAAATCTATCGCAAAACGTTTTTTAGAGTCTAAATAGTCAAGATTGTTCAAAATCTGAATTTCGATTTTTTGCACGATTACATTATTTTTCTTTCACCGAAGGTGATGAAAAGTAAAAGAAATGCTGTTGTTTTTATTACTTAACTACTCGTCGATTACTTTGTACTTTGAATTTATGAAACAGAAATAATACAATTACATAATTTTTAATTGTTTTCTAAGTGATTTTACATTATTATTTATTTTTACACAGAAAACTTCATAAAAACTTGGACTTTTACTGTGAAGTTAAACAAATTTGTGATTTTTACATAAAGTAAATTAAAATTACATAATTTGTGTAATATTCCAATAAAGTGTGTAAAAATTACAAAATAAAATTTATAGTTCCATAATATATAAAATGGATGAATACAAAACAAATTAATGTAAAATTAGTAACCACGCATGCGCAATGTGTTTTTATGGAATCTACGCGATGTAGCGATACCTGTTTGCGACGCCATTGTCTCTTTGTGTGCCTATATTAGCAGATTAATCGCTGGCTTTAAATGGACCATCGATAATCTATGTAATCGGCCTTCTCATTTCTTACAGTGTGGCACAGCAATCAGTGTTTTTTTTGAGGACACGTTCCTTATAGACATGCGTTCAGATACAATAGAGGGCAGTATAACCTAATGATTAGCGTGCTTAGTGCCGCAACCTCTGGACTGGACTGCCGTGAGTTCGAATCATGGATGTTTTGTGATGTTATTTAATTTTAAGATAGTTGTTATTTAGTGTAGTTGAAAGACGCTAATGACCTGAGATGTCGACGCGTCTATAATCTACAATAAATAAATAAATAAATAAATAAATTCAGATACAATACTATATAAGAATGACACCGATAACGGCTATTGTTCCGGTCAGAAGGATCAGTTATCTAACAGTCAAAACCATTAGAGAGCAGCAGAGAGGGTAACGGTTGTCAAGTAGACAGTCAGTTGCCAATAGGTTGATAACGTCACTGTGTCATTCTAAGGGTAAGGATATAGTTCAGAAGTGGGATGCCGTCTTTCAAATGTTTTATTAAAATTATTTTTTCTTGTAACTATAGCGCGTACGATAATTTAAGAAACCGGCAATAAATCAAAGAAACACTCGACTTTGAGGACTGCTATCTCTTACTTATAATATACTTTTAAAGTACGTACCTAGGTACTTATGTTTTTCTCAGATGGAAATATTATGCTGGTTTTTATTACGTCAATTTTTATGTGTTGAAATTTTCCAGGAATACTTTTGTGTACTTAGAAAATTGACTACGCAGTAATAATAATAAAAAATAAACATACTGTGAAATGCGAGTTATAATAACTGTTTACAAAAATTATTCAGTACACAAAAATGAAGTATCAAAGTAGGCTACCGGTGAATATTTACAAAGAAAATGACAAAAGGCTGTAACAGCTTCGTTTACATTAAAATTTTATGCTTTTAACAATCGAGCTTTTCAAATTATATGCCGGATAACGGATGTGTAATCTCAGAACGTCCTAATTGTAACATATATAGCACTGCTTTCAATTAATTAACAAAATATACAGTCCGTTTGATCCACTCGAGCGGATGAACGCACACACTGCGTTCGTGCGCTCAACTCCACTCTCGTGGGCAATAGAAAACTTACCGCAAAATTTACTATTATTGTCAAAAATAACCTCAGTCACGGTTTTCATGGACTGAGCCTACTATTTGATACAACTTGAATTCAATGTAAATGTTACGGATCACTCTGTATATAAACGACAGGCAAGAGTTCTAAGAAACGGGGTCCGCTTACTGTAAAAACTGGTACCTGCACGAAAGTTCTAGAGAAAGCGAGAACACACTAGGCTTATGCCACGCAGCCTATATAAACAGCAGTGCGAGTGAGTGAAGGTCACGCAGTCAACTCTACGATGGATCAGTGATATAAATAATGCCGTGATATAAATAAATAGATTGATAAAATAAATACTAGTGTAGTGGAAATAATTACGAGTTATTAGTTAAGTGCGAGGGGTAAATATCTGCCCAAAATTGTGTACACCATAAATCCTTTTTGGCAAATAAATCCTTATAAATCCATATAAATCACCAATAAATCCTCATAAATCCTTATAAATCCTCGTAAATCCTCATAAATCCTCGTAAATCCTCATAAATCCTCGTAAATCCTCATAAATCCCCATAACTCATCGAATGTATAAACAATAACAAACCTGTGTTTACCTTATTAATCCAGTCAAATGGTACTTTTAAATTGCATTAATAAGAAGTTTGATGAAATTTTCCGCAAGGGGTGGCCGCCATCTTGAATTTAAGGGATGAAATCATGTATCTTGGTAAATACTGCTTGTACGTTAAAAATTACTATTACAAAAATTGTTAAGGAGGATCTATCCAACAACTTTTGTTTAAATTTTTTTTTGAAATTTCTTATTATTCAAAAGTTATAAATTTTCAAAAATGACACTGTTGGGGGTGGAAACGGTTTTTTCGATTTTACAACAAAACGGTCAATCGGGGCGAAAAATGGTTAAAACAAAAGTTGTAGCTTTTGAGTTTCTCTACAATATGCATGTGTTCAACATTTTTTTTTGCTTGCTTGGTGCGAATATAGAGGGCGCCAAAAGTCGACCGGCGCCAAAATTTTTGAAAGTTTTTGAATTTTGCACATAAAAAATAATTCAAGTCATAGCATTTTCACCAAATACATGATTAGGGGGTTTTAGGGGTCGCTAATTAAGAATCCGTTATCAAATTTTCAAAAAACAAAATGGCGGATGATGAATTTGGTGAAAATGCGATGAATTTAAATGGGAGACGTCCGCCATATTGGATTCGCCATTTTGTTTTTGGAAAATTTGATAATGGTTTCCTAATCAGCGACCCCGAAAACCCCCTAATGAGTATTTGGTGAAAATTCGATGACTTGAATTAATTTGTTACGTGCAAAATTAAAAAATTTTCAAAAATATTGGCGCCGGTCGACTTTTGGCGCCCTCTATATTCGCACCAAGCAAGCAAAAAAAATGTTGAACACATGTATATTGTAGAAACACTTAAAAACTTTTGTCGTAACCATTTTTTGCCACGATTGACCGTTTTGTTGTAAAATCGAAAAAACCGTTTCCATCCCCAACAGTGTCATTTTTGAGAATTTATAACTTTTGAATAAGAAATTTCAAAAAATTTTCCAAACAGAAGTTGTTGGATACATCCTCCTTAATAATTTTTGTAATAGTAATTTTTCACGTACAAGCAATATTTGCCAAGATAAATGCCCTTAAATTCAAGATGGCGGCCACCCCTTGCGGAATCCGAGGGGGGAAACTTGGCTGGAGTGTTCTAGTGGCACCCCCTATCTACAATTAAAATTTCATCAAACTTCTAATTAACGCAATTTCAGACCTATTTTTTCGACAATTTGATTGGACTATATATATTATAACAATAAAGCAGAAGAGTTTGTTTGTTTGTGTGTTGGTTTGAACGCGCTAATCTCAGGAACTACCAGTCCAATTAAAAAAAAATTTTTTTCTTAGATAGCCCGTTCGTTGAGGAAGGTTATAGGCTTATTCAAGTTTTTAAAATTCAACCCCAAAGGGGGTAAAACTTGAATGTAGGATTTTTTTTACTATCTATACTAATATACTATACTAATATTATAAACTGTAGGTAAGTAAGTTTCTGATATAATCAGCATCGAGTTAGTAGATAGAAACGTACATTCATAAAAAATATGACGTCATAGATTCGTGGAGCAAAAACGGTTATTAGCGAGCGGGGCTCACATAAATATTTCAAAAATTATTTTTGAGCTAATTTGAAATAATAATTAAGTGATTTAAATGTCATTTTGTTCAGAATTTGCTGCTCTATTAATATAACACAAAAAAAATTTTTAGTCAAATACCCTATTGTATGTGGTACAATAATGCCAACACGAGATAAATATTATAATAAACTTACCTTGGAACTCACACAAACTTGCATGACACCACCAAAAACAAATTTTATTCACAATGCCGCCGGTTTATACGGTCGGGCAAATTAAAAAATGTTACGCGCACGCGCATAACATAAACAGCTGATTTAATTTTTCTGTAAATCTTCGATAAATCCTCGATAAATACTCAATAAATCCTCAATAAATCCTCATAAATCCTCATAAATCCCCATAAATCCCCATAAATCCTCATAAATCCTCATAAATTCTTATAAATCCTCATAAATCCTCGTAATTCCTTCACGCTGTACACCATAAATCCTCAGATATTTACCCCTCGTTTAATTGCTATTTATTGTTTTGATTTGCTTTGTTTAAGAATTACTGTTTAGTTATTGTTTACTTGTGTTGATTGTTAGAACTGACTTTTCGTTGTTGCATTCATTATTATTGTGTTTTTAATTATTGTAAATAAATATTTATTCCGCCAACTCAGAAAACAGTTTTGTAACATAAATCAAAGTGATATATTTCACATGTACATAGGTTGAAATCAAACGCACCGTATAAAACTCTAATAATCTTAGGCGCATAAAAATCTGTATAACGACTTAGACCAGGGCTGAAGCCTTTGAAAATGGTAAAAAGTGAAAAAAAATAATAGTAGGATGAAACGCATTGAAAAAGGAAGAGAATATAACAAAAATGAAAGGAAAAATAATTTACGGGCGATCTGAGGTTGGGAAGTGGTAGGGGGTGAGTTTTAAGGGTAAAAAACGGTTTATCTCGATTTCCGGCTAAACTACAAGTCCTATGGAAAAAAGTTTAATAGCAAAGTTGTAGGTAATAAAAAGATCTACAACTTTTGTATAACACTTTTTTCACATAACCTCAAAATGTATGTGAAAAATTCAAATAACCAAGTTTTTGATTTTTTATTTTTATCTTTTACAAAAAAAAATTTTTTTTTCACGAAATTCGGTGTAAACTTACCTTTTTATGTCCCAAACACACTGTAATTTTTTTGATTTAAAATATTTATTTTTTCACCTTATTTTGACTTAATATCGAAAAAGCACCCTAATTTTCAATCGAAAATTCTCACGTCAAAATATCTGCTTTTTTTGTTCGTTGAAATCTCTACTTTATGATGGTGTAAAAAAATATACATTACTACGGTAAATGTTCTCAGAAAATGCAAATGAAAAAAGTGTGATACAAAAGTTGTAGATCTTTTTATTACCTACAATTTTGCCATTGAACTTTTTTCCATAGGACTTGTAGTTGTGCCGGAAATCGAAATAAACAGTTTTTTACCCTTAAAAACTCACCCCCTAACACTTCTTAACCTCAGATCGCCCGTAAATTATTTTTCCTTTCATTTTTGTTATATTCTCTTCCTTTTCCAATGGGTTTCATCCTACTATTATTTTTTTTTTGGTTTCAAAAATTATCGACCCTGGTCTAGACTGTACAATTATTAAATAAGAACGGCTTGTGTTTCCAAGCCTACCAACAGAAATATTTCAAATGCGCCCCACGTTTTTATTATTATTTTATTCCGCTGACGCAGCGACACAAAGTGCCCCTTGGTTTGTGTTCTAATTATTTTCTAGTTTTTAGTACAGCTGATGATTTAAAATAAAACCTTTTAACTTGAAAGTTTTTTTTACCTATTTTTTTTTTTAAATAAGGTTTTAGCTAAGGAAAAATAAATTTTTATTTAAAATGTACTAAAATTAAATCACCTTTACGTCGTCTTCGGTAATTATCGTTTAATGATCACAACCTAGGCACCTTCCCTTTTAAAACTGACTTGATATGTTCCTGTAAGTATATATAGGTTGACTTATCAACAAGTTTATAGGCATATAAGTACCTACCATTATGGACAAAAATAATTTTGACATCAAATTTGTGTTTTAAAATCTAAATTCTATGTCAAGACGTGCTCAAATTTCAACATTCCATCACTCAAAAAATTTTAATTTTGTTTTCAAACCGCATTAAAATCGAATAAAAACTTACGCCTTGCGGAAATAAAAAAATAACTCTTACACTAGTAGTATGCGAGACAACAAACTAACCGGTAAAAAATTGAACTGCATTTCTTTTGCACTACGCGCATGCGTTGGTTAAAGCTTAATAGGGCGAGAGCTAGTGACAGTTTTTTGGTGTTATTTATTCAAAGCCTTATTTTTATGCAGATGTTGAGGGAGGCATATTAAAGTGTCCTGAGTAAGAGATTTTGCTAGACAGCGGTATGGGAGGGATGCAAACCGCCCCAAGCATGTAACAAAAAAAATGGTCACAATTATTATTGCTTCAAGGCTGAAATTGTTTGTATAGCTTGTCGGTGACCCAATAATGCCATTATATTTGCAGGTCGATTGGTCAGTATTAAAGTGGTGGCAGATCACCCTAAACGTGTCATGTACCCGACGAAATTTATATTATTAGTTCAAGGTTCAAATTTTAATATGTTGTTACGGCGACTGTTTTATAAGCATATATTTCAATTTGCAGAACAAAATGTCGGTAATAATCCCCTTGCAGAACGATATAAACACCTAGGCGAGAAAGTTTCCCTCTAAGAGAGGGGGTTAATATACCGACATTTTGTTCTGCAAATTGAAATATATGCTTATAAAACAGTCGCCGTAACAACATATTAAAATTTGAACCTTGAACTAATAATATAAATTTCGTCGGGTACATGACACGTTTAGGGTGATCTGCCACCACTTTAATACTGACCAATCGACCTGCAAATATTATAATGGCATTATTGGGTCACCGACAAGCTATACAAACAATGTCAGCCTTAAAGCAAAAATAATTGTGACCATTTTTTTTGTTACATGTTTGGGGCGGTCTGCATCCCTCCCATACCGCTGTCTAGCAAAATCCCTTACTCAGGGCACTTTAATATGCCTCCCTCAACATCTTCACAAAAATAAGGCCTTGAATAAATAACACCAAAAAATTGTCACTAGCTCTCTATAATAATAAGTTTCTGTAAAAGTGCTACGGGATCATTCATTTATCTCAAATTGTAAGTTTAAATGCAGGAAATATTTTTACAGAAATTCGTCAGAATATTCAGATTGTACAACAAACAACTTCGAATGAAGGTCAAAGAACTAAAGAAAAGCATGACCTACCTTTACTAACTATATTATGCTTCATTTCTGCTCTGGAAAGAAAAAAATTACAGTCTATTTTATTTTATTTTACGTGGCACCTAATAATATAAAAACGGTAATATCGCCCTTCCTATTTTGAATGCAATATCATGTTACATACATGGAATGTTTTATACTTTTTTTCCGCAAGCAAAAATAACATTTTTTTAATTATTTTTAAAATTATATAGATAGTGCGTTAATACGTTGGATGAATATAGTCATGAAATATAAATAAATTATTTAAAAAAAACTCGACCGTAAAAATCGAAAAGATGGAAATAAGATCAAATAATAACATGCAGTCGGAGGCATCAGATATTTTTGTTCAATTCATGTATGCATTCGACTACATGTTATGTTTTGATCTTGTTTCCGTCTTTTAGTTCGATTTTTACGCAGTTTTTTTTAAATAATTTATTTTTATTTCCTTATTTCTTTTAGTTGAATCTACTCATCAAGCCTTTTCATTTGATCCCCACACAAAAGGTTTAACAGATTTTTTGCGTATTCATTTATTTTTTATTTATTTATTTATTTATTTATTTAATCATTTATTTATTTATTTATGTAACCAAAAGGTATAAACCCAATAACAGGCTACAAAAAATAACAATAAAAAACAATATCAAATTCAATTGAAAATACTTAATACAAAAAACTAAGAACAAAACATAAATTAATTCAAGTGCCATAAAATAACGTTAAACAAATTATACATAAAAATGAGATATTGACAAAATGGCGTCTAGCATCCGCCATATTGAATTTTCCGTGAAATCTTTTTAACGAATTGAATCTTTCTTTTGATAACCATATCGATTTAGAAGGAAAATTACTTTTGCATTCTAACACAATGGCGTTTAGAGTCCGCCATATTTTTTTTCCGTTACGTCATACATCCAGTAGCACTCGTGAGACTATAAGGAATCTATAGACATCTCAGTTTTCATAATTCGCGTTTAGGCTACAGAAGGCGCCGACCAAAATGTCACGATACATAGATACATACCTACATACACCCGAAAAACATTACCCTCCTTCGGCAGTCGGGTCAGAATATCACTAACATCAGGGCCGCAGTAAGGAAATCTTGCGCCTGGGGCCAACATTTTAATTTGCGCCCCCTCCCTCAAACAAACAAAAAATGCATGATACGAGATTTTTATAAAAGATTTCAACATAAATAATTAAAAAATGTTCACTAATAACTGCAAAATAAACGTTATAAAAAAAATTACCTAACTACGGTCTACGAAAAATCAAAATTTCACTTTTCTGGCCTTCAATTGAGCAAATTGGTTTATTAAACGTTCATAATTCAAGTCTTTTGCTATAGATATTTCTATAGAAATTATCGCCAAATATTTCATAATTTCTATCTTTAGTAATTATATTTTGCAATATTTTTATTTTTTATTTATTGTATATTTTATGTTTTGTCTAGTAGTAATCAGCCTGGCACATAAAATACTGGCGCGCCTTTGGCGCCCCATAACTTGATGCGCCCGGGGCCGTCGCCCCCTCCGCCCTACCCTTACTGCGGCCCTGACTAACATCATGAAATTTGGTACAAATATTAACAAATGTACAGGGTATAAAAAACCATCGAGATATGTCCGAAATATTTCGGCCACCATCTTGAAGAATGGCAGTCGAAAACTTGTTGTTTTCTATTAACTTAAAAACGGTAAGGTTTAGGACCAAAAAGACTATTTATTATTTTTAAAGCGGATAACATTTTAAACAAACTGGCATCTTTTTTAAACGGTTTTATTTAGCTTGACTCCGTATATTTGTATGTTTATTTGTTTCAAATCTTGCGACCGATTTTTCACCCAGTTCCCGTGATCCGATTGAGTTGAAATTTTGCACACATGTGTAACTCCGTTTACAATACAATATTATAGTAACTAGATGACCGACCCGGCCGTCCGGGTGCAAATCGGATTTTTGAATTTTCATAGGCAAAAAGTCTTGCTCCGGTAACGTTTCAGTGGATCGGATAAACGTAATAAAATCAGACTAAGCAAATAAAGCACACTAAAAAATTAAAAATAAAAATAGGTAAAAAAACTTTTAAGTTAAACGGTTTTATAAATGTACTAAAAAGAAAAAAATAATGTTTAATTTAGGTTCATAAATATAAAAGCGTGGATCGTGACTGTAATAAATAGTTTACGACCCACGCTTTTATACTTATGAACGTAAATTAAATATTATTTTTTCTTTTTAATACATTTATAAAACCATTTAACTTAAAAGTTTTTTTACTTATTTTTTTTAAATATCATAACGGCCGTTACCAAACTAGAGAGCGCGAAAAAGTCGCCAAGTTTATGCAAACTTGATGATATATCGTGTCAGTCAGTCAGTCACAAGCATCTATACAAATAGACATTATAAGATAGATACGAGAAGATCTTTTCTTAGAGAGCGGAGACTTTACACTCTCACTCTCTCTGTCTTCTGTTCTCACCTTCAATTTCCAGTTGATTCCCTCTTTATTATTTCCATCTCTTTTTCCCTCACATTCTCCTTTTACCCTTTCTGTTTGCATTGCTACGATCTACCTTTATATGTGTAGACCTGTTTAAAGAAATTGTGCGGAAAAAATTGCTTTGAAATTGTTAAATTCTGCACTAAATGTTTATTAAACACAAAATGTAGGTGATTTTTAAATTCGAATGACAAAGCGTTCAAAAAGGTTTCTTATTTACTTATGTACTAGCTATTATACCCGGTGTTGCCCGTACCCTCAATTTTTAGCATGATTCTTATTTTAAAATGGCCAATGTAAAAATAATAATATGCGATTAGATTAATTATGAAATTATTAGTCCTATCCGTAAATAAATTCACACATTAGTGAATAACACAATATATTAGACGACATATTATCGCCATGATATTTAATAGAAGGCTATAATATAAGAAAAATGTAAATGCCACTGTCGGGACTTGAACCCGAAACTCCCGATTACGCGTCAGGCAAGTTTCCATTTACTCCACAGTGTCAACAGTAGACAATTTTAATTTCTCTTATACAGGGTGAGTTCGACCACCCGTATCAGTAGTTTTTTTCGAAAACGGTTAGTCGTAGAGAGTTGTGTCAAAAATTTGTATTATAAAAGCCCTAATAAAGAATCGAATGGTGATAATTTTTTTTTTCCGGGAAGATCGGATTCCCTATTAGTTTGCTCCAGAATGTCCAGAACTCCGGAATTATAAATGTAACGATAGGTCGAAAGTGGTACTGTTGAAAAGATCTTTAAAAAATAAGCAAGTTTTGTAGGAAATTTTTTTTTATTACTGCCACCCCTGTACATTTCTATAAGTATAAATATAAATTATTATATGTTCAAAACTCCGGAATTTTAGAAAGCGCGATAGGTTGAAAGTGGTGCTGTTGAAAAGCTCTTTAAAAAATAGGCAAGTTTTGTAGGAAAAATTATTTAATTACTGCCACCCCTGTTAAGTAACAATCGTTTGAAATTATGAAATCAAAATTTCTTAATAACGATCGAAGTCAGCATTAAAAATCTAGCAACCTTAGACATTGTCACAAGTGTTCAAACTGTCTTCCATTTACTCTTTAATACATACTACTGAGCTCTTCTGGTTATACTGTGAGTGTATTTCTTCAGTGTTTAATGATCGATAGATAGGTAACTAGATTTTAAATGCGGACTTTTAAAAAGTTCGTTATTATGACATTTTAATTTAGTAATTTCAAACAAAAATTACTTAACAGGGGTGGCAGTAATAAAAAAAAAATCCGTACAAAACTTGCTAATTTTTTAGAGATCTTTTCAACAATACCACTTTCGACCTATCGTTACATTTATAATTCCGGAGTTCTGGACATTCTGGAGCAAACTAATAGGGAAGCCGACCTTCCCGGAAAAAAAAATTATCACCATTCGATTCTTTAGTAGGGCTTTTATAATACAAATTTTTGACACAACTCTCTACGACTAACTGTTTTCGAAAAAAACGACTGATACGGGTGGTCGAACTCACCCTGTATATGCACAGTGTATCGCAGAAAAGCGCTTACTGCGAGAGCTATTTTTATTAATGGCTGGACGCCTTATTAAATCAAAATACAGAATATCTGTAGGTTTATCTGTAGGTTTTTTTACCGTAAAAAAACCTACAGATATTCTGTATTTAGATGCGATTAGATGTTGTATATAGAGTCACAATAGTATAAGAATGACAGCGAGACGTCATCCGGTTATAACGCAACGGCTCCAGCAATAGAAATGCTAAAAATCATTAGAGAGCAGCAGAGAGGGTAACCATTGTCAAGCAGACAATCCGTTGCTAAGTGCGGGCGGTGCTATGCCGCCAATAGGCTGATGACGTCACTATGTCGTTCTATAAGAATAATCGGGCTATAGCGTATTGTCTAGATGCGTAATGGGACATATTACGGCGAGTGAGGACAGTATGTAAAAACGAGCGATAGCGGGTTTTTACAGTCACACGAGCCGTAATACCATTACGTACGAGACATAATATAATATGGTATTTTTTATCATACATACTACAAAATACCTACTTTTCACGTCATTTTCAAAAAATTCTGACAGTTCATTTGCGTCACCATCTTTCTTTCCAGTGTGCCGGGAAGTTCGCGGTGCAAGTAAGTAATGACAGGCGCACGCATGCGTATAGAGCGAATAAACAGAAGCTGCTATGGCAACCGTTATTTTCTGCGCTAGTGCAGAAAGTAAAACATTTTCCGCACAGGCCTGTCTGTTAAATGGGTCATTAATGGCCGCTATATATTCATCGAAAGTAGCTATTTTGTAGTGGGTATGGCAAAAAATATATTAGTAAACCATTTCAAGGTTACGCGCTAAAGAAATTATTACATTACATTGATCTTACGGTGTAAGACACACTGCGGCGAAGCGAAGTTTGACGATCTAATACATGCGAATAAGTATAATATTATCTTTTGTCGCGACGTACTGCGTTACGCTCTAATGCCCTTCGGATTTTGCGTGGTTTAATAATAATAGTAGGTACGTAATTCCCCGAAGTGCATCAAGCATTAGTCTCTACCATCCACTAGTAAATTAAAAAAAAAAACGGGCACTTTAATTACGATTGTGCCGCAACCGAAGACGTAGAACTACTTCTATAGTTCTATAATGACGTCACATCTGTCAAAAAATATTAAACACAAAAACACAAACAAACTATGACGTAACTATGCTAGTTCGCGTCACACATTTGTGTAACGCATCATTTTACCTCCCTTTACTGCAGCTGGCAAAGTCGTGTTCTACATCAAAAATTTGCAAATGAAGAATGCAAGCGATAACAGACGCTAATTTGACTTTAGTTGCCGGGCATATTTAATTTTCACAGCGCCTCTATTAAAAATTCGATTTTCGGCACCTGTTTAGCGGATTGAAACTTTTCAGTAGGTAATCGGTTTTCTCTGTTTTTTAATGTTGTTAACAAAGAGATAGAGCGATTGAGTCGTGCCAATTTCAATTCGCATATATATTCGAAAACATCAAAATAACAGACATAACCCCACATAAATTTCACATACCTGGATCTGACAGATCTAATATTTTTGCGGCTTTTTTGCACGCCCAAATTGCAGGCACCTTAAATAGAATTGTCAATTCAGTTGTTGTAAAAAAATTATATGCATTACTCGGAACGAAACAGCGAATGCAACGCGTGTGATTTGCTGCCATCATTCCTCGGGCAGCACAGTTCACACTAGTTGCAAACGCTGTGTTTCGTCTCTTGTAATGCAATATACTATTACAATATCCTATCCTAACAGACCAGGATCCAACATTTTCAAAATTGAGCTAATTAGGAAGTTTCCCTTTTTTATTTTTTTAGTCTAAATCATAGTTCTAATAATTACAAAATTAATGGCGGAAGAATTTTTGAAATATCTTTAAAAACAACAAAGTTATGCTACTTCAAAGTTTGAATTTGACAATTCTCCATGAAATTCAGTTTTCAGTCCGGGTGACGTCACGCGACACGATATTTTTAAAAGTTATTTTTAGTTTGTATGTGTGGTAATTTAAGATGGTAACTTCCGATAAATCTCTTTCTTTAAACTCGTAAATTGTTATGGAAACACTAAAAACAAACCACTTGGAGACGGACATATCTAAATTTTTGACAGTTAATTTTAATCTACCTAATATAAATAGAAAAGTTTGTATTACAACAAAATAGTTACTAAGTAACCTCGGTTCTAATTAGTCGCAAAGCTAAAAAACAGCAAAATTGTACCGCGTGACGTTATATTCAAAAATCAGTTCGTTTGCGACCCCATCGTACAAGAAATTGAATATATCAAAATAATTCTTTCATAATTTTTAAAGTTACCTTCATTACAATGATGTGACAGTATCATAATTCGTATTTTCGTCCAATGGAAACTTGATAATTACATAATAAATCTTTTTGTTTTAGAAAGCATTTAAAATTTTTGTAATAATTATTATTTAAATACAAATTAGTATTCCTTCTACAAGTTAAATAATTTAGTTATTTCCCGAAAAAATGGAAATGAAATTATTTTTTTACTTGAAAAATTAAAACAATCTCAAACTACAATACGCGACCTTATATAATCTTTCTTCCCCTGCACTCTTTATTAAATGTAATTATTTTGTGGATTTATATTTAAATTATAGTTATCAAGTGTTTGCACTAACTCCTTTAGCGTAATCTCTTATGGGGAGAATACTATGCATTAAAAGCATTTTCCGTGTATATGTGTGTGTGTTTAGACTATACCAAGTATCACGTGACTATACAGTTCGTCCCTTAAGAACTAAGAGTCCCGCATAACGTTATCCATTAAGAGAATATTCTAATTTGCATCCATTTTAATTAAGGACTCGGTGAAGTGAACCTGAATTTTCTATTTTATTTCCATTCATTGCAGACGATTAACGAACATGTTTGACGAATGCAGTTATTCTAATTGTGTGTTTTTTCAATGTAATTGCTAATTAGTACTAGAATAAAAATTAAACGTTGAAAAGCAGCTCTTTTGTTCTATTACATAATTAATTAAAAATATAGTCGACATTTTATGTTATGCGATTTCTCACTTAAGCGCCACGCGCAGCGGATTGTTTGTATATTTTGTTTGTGCTGACACGTTTGTACTACAAATAAAACGCAGCAACATGTATGTGCATACAAAATGCTGAAAGTTGTTTGTACAATTTGTATGAATGTGTAGGGAAGAAACATATTGTTGGTATTGTTTGTATATTTTTTTTGTGCTGACATGTTTGTACTACAAATATTACAACTACACACGTAGCTATTTGTTTGCACAAACATAATAGCACAAACAAATCTTAAAAAGAAATCACAGGAAGTTGATTTAAAAAACGCAATGGTTGTTTGTACAAATTTGTATGAATGTGTAGGGATGAAACATATTGTTGGTATTGTTTGTATATTTTGTTTGTGCTGACATGTTTGTACTACAAATATTACAACTACACACGTAGCTATCTGTTTGCACAAACATAACAGTACAAACAAATCTTACAAAGAAACCACTGGAAGTTGATTTAAAAAACGCAATGTTTTCATCTCTGTTTGTACAAACAAAACGCAGCGACATGTATGTGCATACAAAATGCTGAAAGTTGTTTGTACAAATTTGTATGAATGTGTAGGGATGAAACATATTGTTGGTATTGTTTGTATATTTTGTTTGTGCTGACATGTTTGTACTAGAAATATTACAACTTCACACGTAGCTATTTGTTTGCACAAACATAACAGTACAAACAAATCGTACAAAGAAATCACAGGAAGTTGATTTAAAAAACGCAATGTTTTCATCTCTGTTTGTACAAACAAAACGCAGCGACATGTATGTGCATACAAAATGCTGAAAGTTGTTTGTACAAAGTTGTATGAACGTGTAGGGATGAAACATATTGTTGGTACATTTTGTATGCACAATAAATCGTACACACATTCCGCTGCGTGCAGGGGACGCTTAAATTCGATTTAATGAAAGGCGTTGCCAGGAATTGAACATCCCTACATAATAAAATGAAATACCCTCTTTGCGTTTGTGTGTCTTTAAAACCACTGGACCGATTTCAATACATATAATAAAATCGTAGACGCTTTTTTGTCTGTTTATCTGTCTGCAATGGCTGAACCAATTTGGATGTGGTTTTCACTGATGTATGAGATAAGCTTGAGCTAACAAATTATGTTTGTTTTATTTCAATCGGTTGACAAATAAAAAAGATACGTCAATTTTAAAATTAGTCTAGCGCTCCTTGTGACACCGTTAATGCAAATGTCAAAACGTAGGGTTAAACATATAAACTGTTTATTTATGTGACACCCTTAATGCAAACTATTTCCAAGTGACTTAAAGCCCGACTTCGCTACGCAGCGGGAGAGATTCTCGCGTGGGAGGGGGGTAATAAATCATACTTCGTTTCGCAGGGGGAGAATTTCTCGCGGGAGGGGATAATAAATTAGCAATATACTAATATACGTGAGCCACGGGTAGCCGCTAGTACATAATATAAAGTAGCTTATAAAAGTTCGAGCTGCTAATAAAATACTACCATTAAGTTTATAAATCAAGTCCAGTATTTATTGCTTTCGTAACGACTTCAGAACTATTTTAATATAATGTAATGAATAACTTTATATACATATATAAGTTGTATACAGTCAAAGCATGTAAGTCCTTTAACTATCTGGACCTTTTATTTTATGGTAGCTGTTAAACCCGGCTTTGCCCCATCATTCCCATTTTTCATAATTGTAGCAAGAATTAGAATTTTTTTGCCAATGGCAACAGGATCAATAAAATGAAATATTGATCTTAAAATATTTGCATACATTCACTAACGTTTTCGCATCCTCAGATTGTTCACAATAAAAATCTTTGCAAAGTTTTTATTGTGAAACAGTAAATTACTGCATCCAAATAAAACCATAATAGACCGAGTTAGTGACAATTTTTTGGTGTTATTTATTATAATAAGGGATTTTGCTAGATAGCGGTACGGGAGGGATGCAGACCGCCCCCATTATAGATACATATTTTCTGTTGTGTAAAATACAATTAAATTCGTAACAGGTATGATTACTTTATTTTTCGAATAAACACACAAAATGGAAGTTATAACAGATCTTTTAACAAATGATCTTATAATTTAGCGTCAAAGCATTTTAATTACATCTTTATTATGTTCCGTAGGTAGAAAAATAGATACAAATAAAAGAAAGCAAAGTTACTGCATCTTTCTGTTTGTTTGCTAGAAAGTAAATTTCTAAAGGAGCGTTGAGTATATTTTTTGAAGTTATACTTCTTTTGGCGCGTTATGGAAAAATGATGAGAGTGAATTTTTACGTTTAACACCATGAAGTTAGTCGGTAGTAACACCATGGAGCTAGTCGATAGTAACACCATGAAGTTAGTCGATAGTAACACCATGAAGTTAGTCGATAGTAGCACCATGAAGTTAGTCGGATGTTCATGATTATAATACCCTATTATCACCAGTCAGTTTTGAATAACATTAATAAAAGCTATTGCTATACAAACGCTCGTTTATGCCGCTTTCGTTAAATATGAATTCGTACTCCAACACCTGTACTTTTTACATTATTATTTAGTAAATACTAGATATCACCAATTATATAGCACTGCTAAGTAAGATGTACCTAGCGTAACGAATAGCACCGCCGCGTCATACACAATAGGTCTCGGGTTCGAATTTCAACACAAACATGCTTTTTTTTAATAAATGATTAGATATAAATAATATAATAAATAAATATATTTAATAAATTAATAATTTATTAAATTAAATTAATTTATATAATATCTTTATTTTATTATTTTATTGTCTTTTTTACAAACGTTTAGTACTGGCACGCGGGATAAAATTTTTGGAGTTATTTTTGTTTTGTTACGCCAAAGAAGTATAACTTCTGACGTGCGTACACTCTTTTTTTTGACAAGGGAGCAGTAGACCAAATAAGTTTGGGAATCTCTGCTGTAAACAGGTAAATAAGTTGGTAGGTATTATATTGTTACCAACATAAGGATATAATATATTATAATAATTAATAACAGTTAGGGTATTACATGACTTAATGACTTCACAGTGCCCTTGTTATCTCCCAACGGATTGTTGGCAGGGCAATAATGAAGGGCACAGAATAGGTAAACTTGGCAGAGATCCAAAAGACAGTTTCAACAAGATGTTCTCTAAATATGAAAACTTTAGTAAACAGTTTAGAGTTTGAGCTCCAGAGTCATTATCTCTGACGCAGGACGCTTGAAATTAAGTTGAGGACAAAATTGAGAACTCGACACACTTAACACAATCGCCAATTAATGTAGATAATTCATTGAGGTGAAACAAATGAATTGACATATTCAATTATGAGAACTGAACTATAATAACACTGGAACGTGTGAAAATGCCAGTGAGGAGCACCGAGCAATTTGACAGAGATATAGTTGCTACTAGTGTTGCCGTCTAGATCTACTTTCTAGACTCTTGTCTTGTCTTGTCTAGATTTTCAAGACAAGACTTGCAAAAGTCTTGTCTAGAAGTTTTTAAGACAAGACAAGAGTTTTTTAATCTAGACTTAGACTTAGTGAAGTCTTGATATTTCAAGACAAGACAAGACTTTGAAAGTCTTGTCTTGTCTAGACGGCAACACTAATTTAGAAGGAAAATTACTTTTGCATTCTGAGAAAAAGGCGTCTAGAGTCCGCCATATTGAATTTTCCGTGACGTCATATACCTTATTTCTAATCTTCTCAACAAAACCTTTCTTTTTATACCAATATCAATGTATTTAGATTATAGTGTTGCCGTCTAGATCTAGACTTTCTAGACTCTTGTCTTGTCTTGTCTTGTCTAGATTTTCAAGACAAGACTTGCAAAAGTCTTGTCTAGAAATTTTCAAGACAAGACAAGAGTTTTTTAATCTAGACTTAGACTTAGTGAAGTCTTGTCTTGATATTTCAAGACAAGACAAGACTTTGAAAGGCTTGTCTTGTCTTGTCTTGTCTAGACGGCAACACTAGTTGCTACATACCTATATACGTATGTAGCCGGTCGAAAGAGAGGGAGAGAGAGAGCGTCTATAATCTACAGTCTCCCTCTCTTTCTTGGCCGGCGTTCTTTAGCTCTGTGTTATATGACGATAGTGATAAAGCTTTCTTTTATGACACTGTACCAGAACTGGGAATATCACGTAGGTACCTTAGATACCGTTTGTATCTTGGGTACTTCTTGGGCTTGAGAATAGCCGAGCTTGTACAAATGCTGTTGTTAACTTCCCACTGGAAGTTATTGTAATGGGTCCGAAAATCGAAATCAAAAAGGAAAAAAAATTTTAATGTTTCAAGGTCACTACACTATTTTTACACTACTTTTAGAAAGATGTCTGTGTGTGTGTGTGTGTGTGTGTGTGTGTACGTACGTACGTACGTACGTATGTGTCCATTTCTTTCTAAGACGAAATCTCGAGAACGAAAAATGATATCGACTACGTTGGGGTGCCAATCGACGCGTATTAACGTAAATATGATCTGAAAGGAATTTTTTTAAAATCGGTTCAGCCGTTCTTTTTTCTTAACCAAATAACCTCCAAAAAAGTAGATTTTACACAATATCTCGCGAATAAAAAATTATATCGACTTCGTAAGGGTGTCAATCGAGGCGTGTTAACGTCATTTTGATCCGACATAAATTTTATAAAAATCGGTTCAGCCGTTTTTTTTTTTTTTTTTTTTAATTATTGATGTTTTAATGATTAAAATGATTACTTTTCTGTGTAATATCTAATTTAATTATTATTATTAAATATTTATCAAACTGGGAAGTTCGTCGTGTGGACCTCAAGGGTCGCACTTTAGTCCTAATAAACGACCCACCTCACGGCTTGTTTACATGGCATTACTATGGTTCCTCTATTACAAGTTCCCGGATTCTAGCCCGAGTAAAAGTGTCAATTGGATTTTCAATTTATTATTAAAAACAATAATGAATTAAAAATATGAATTGCTAGGCTCAAATAACCTTAGCTGTTGGTGGTCTTCAAAACACACACAATTTGGGTAGTTCTTGTGTTTTAGATTATTTGAAAATCAAAATAATAATCAACAGATATATTATGATTAGATTCCTTACCGCAACTAAGGGTAAGTTCGAGTTTGCACTCGATTGATCGAGCTGAGCG
Organism: Mongoloraphidia duomilia; assembly: GCA_039654895.1. NCBI lineage: Eukaryota > Metazoa > Arthropoda > Insecta > Raphidioptera > Raphidiidae > Mongoloraphidia > Mongoloraphidia duomilia. The sequence goes on from CM077523.1 coordinate 9,565,247, forward strand.
AGCAGATTTTTGGTCATATGACAAGCGAGCAATTCGAGCAATCTAAACAATTTCGAACGTAAGTAACTAGTAAATTTTTCCAAACGTCAGAATAAAACGGTGCCATTAAATCAAATTCTTATTACTCCTCTTTCAGTAGAGTATTTCAGCTGAAAATGATACCTTCCCGGTATTTCACACACGAAAATAATAATTGGATTTATTATTGACATTCAATGTTCATATACAGGGTGTCCCAAAATTGCTGGGACACAGAGCTACCACGTGTAGGTCAAAATAAGACCATTTGACCCAATTTATTTATATACCAATATGTACCTACCGTTTGCCCGTGAGAAGAGTATTGTTTTTAGGGTAAGTTTGAAATCATCAGAAAAATTTGCTGCCTGCAATATCTCTTCAACTCTGTGCAGGCGTTGAAGTAAATGTCTTACAAGAACACCAAACATCTCTGTAAGGGAACTACTTGGTGTTCTTGGAAGGCATTTGCATCAATGCCCGAACAGAGTTGCAGAGATGCAGGCAGCAAATCTTTCTGAAGAATCGAAACTTATCCTTGTTTAATTAGAAAACAAAAGATGCTTCCAGTCCAATTATACCTTTATTTGTATCGATATTCAACAGTTCTAGATAATAATCAATATTCATATAAATACAACAATGAGTTATTTTTTGTGGTTATAATATAATAATTATTAAATAGACAAAGCCATTCCACAAGCATATACTTTTCTTAACGTAATCAGTCGGCAACCTGCCATCGTGATGTTAAACGTCAAACAATTAAGATATACAAGGAAAAAATCAGAAGCCACTGTCAGGACTTGAACCCGAAATTCCCAGTAATAATTAATATTCATATACATTGTTTTAACACGAGTTAAAGACATATCGTGGACTATATTAATATTTTATATACAGAATTTTTTATAATGCTTATGTGTGCATTAGTATATGAAACACCCATTTGGTATGACGTAACATAATGCTGCAACATGAGGAAAATTCATTTTTCAAACCTGTGTCACCGTAGGGATTCTAACCTTAAACTTTCCACTGTCGCGGCGGACTGAGTTAACAATTACTGGCACAGTGACACATTTTCGAACGACTAACTATTTCCCTTTGAAGCATTCTGTCACATGAGAAACCACTACATGCGAGAGTCGATAATTAACTAAGGTGCTATATAACCGTACTATCTTACATGTGAGAGCTAATCTCAAACGGGTGAATCTAAGATGACAAATCCATTTTTCAATAATATTGTTTCTAAAATTAACCTATATTGAACTATTGAACTATCATCTGGAATTATACGGCGTATTATGCTTGGTACTCCAAACACATTTTCTTATAATATTAAGTTGGTATATGATAAAATCAATCGATTTAAAACCCCTTATATCTACATCATATTATTCACATAACAATTAGAGGTGAAAATAATAAATATCTCAGACAGCTAGGCTGCCATGATTTTTGAGCTATATCTAAGAAAAAATCAAATGACCACTGTCGGGACTTGAACCCGAAACCCCCGGTTTCCGGCTAGGTGAGTTACCGATTTCTCCACAGTGCCCGAGAGTGGAAACCGATCTCTTCTTATATATAGCAATTTCACGTTGAAAACACACTACATGCGAGAGTCGACTATTTAAATAATATTAAGCTCTGTGACTTTTTGATCATTCTGTAGTACCTATGTTGTATGCGTTTAGACGACACATCGCCCGTGTCAACATGGTGATGGGATCTGGGGAAAACCTAAGAACGAGAAGCTGTGCCCTTTTAACGATCACTCTTGCCCTAACTACTTTCGTCGGGCCGGTGCGCCGTCTAGGTACTATATGTCCATGGCCACAAGGCAAGATTGATTATGTCAAAAAGTAGTTGATATTCATGAACGCGTTAGGGACGTTTTACAGTAGTCCTCTAGAAATACGAACATTTTTAGCCTTGAAGCAATATAATAATAATTGAGGCCACTATTTTTTATAATGAATAATGAATAGATACTACTTCTAATCACTTGTGTATGAAATTAATATGGTTGATAAAGAAAATCCACACAAGATAAACTGTTGAAGAATAACTTTTGTTCAACACCCGCAAGAAATAAATCATTTCGTGGCCCTGCTGAGCGTGGGCGAAGTAATGAGTTCCCTGATTGTTGACGTGCAGAGTGGGCGAAATCCCATTTCGCACACTAGTGTTGGAGATTTTACGACCAAAAATCACTTCCACCATAATTGTTCCTGTTCATTAATTGTTCACAATTCGTTTTTACACTGTTTTAATAACCTGAATTTTATTTTATTTATCACCAAAAACAGAGATTCTTCTTTTTAAAAATTTAAGTTCACGATATAGGGGGAGGGGGGTGGCCACCCTTGAACCCACGGTCAGGGGCTTCGCCAGCTGTATCCCGATCAAGGGCTTTACCTCTGGATCCGTCTCTCTTGGATCTGACCCTTAACCTCTCTCTATAACTAGTATTTCATGACAACTCTGAGGGCGATAGTTTCGTCAATCAATCAGGTCACCCATTATTTCGCTCACGCTCAGCAGAGCCACGAAATGACATATTTCTTGCGGTAGTTGAACAAAATATTGTGTGCGACTATTGGTCGAAAGAGGAGATTCCATTCGTGTGTTTTACCGCACTCGAGGAAACTCCTCTTTCTCCCACTAGTCGCACAATATACTATTATTCAACTAGCGACATGTTTCGACATTTTAATGTTATCCTCAGGCTATATGAAAGTTACCAATTTTTTTGTCACTTAGAAACAAAATCTGCCAATAAAATTATTAATGTGACCAATTTATAGAACATCTGTTTAATAAAATAATCCACAAAAACTTAAAAAGCTTAGATGTTGGTTAAAAAATTATCAATGTGCTGGGGGTGTTCGCAGCATCATTCGCATACCGCTGTCTGACAAAATCCTTACTCGGGACAATTCAATATGCCTCCCTCAACATCTTTACAAAAAGAAGACCTTGAATTAATACTTATTCACTGAAAACTGTCACCAGCTCTCCGACTATAACGTTAAATATTTAACCGCAAACGTTAAACGATCCGAAGTCACAAAAGAAGTTACACTTCAAAAATATAATATGTATAGAGTAGTGTTGTTTAGAGAAGATAGTAGCGTAAATCTGCGCACAAACGAGTTTCGGGTCTATGTTTTCTAGCAGGGAGTGGTCAACGGTGCTTCTCGACTGGCGACGAAACGAGGCACTGGTTTTAGGCACCAGTCCGAAAGGGCGTGGGTTCGTATCCCACCGCTGTCACCATGTAGCGTATTGTGTTTCGGGTCTATGTTTTCTAACAGGGAGTGGTCAACGGTGCTTCTCGACTGGCGACGAAACGAGGCACTGGTTTTAGGCACCAGTCCGAAAGGGCGTGGGTTCGTATCCCACCGCTGTCACCATGTAGCGTATTGTGGTTCTTTATAATTTTAATATTTTAAATAGCTTTTATTATAAGTTTTATTGGTGAATTGATTACAGAGAACGGCCCCCGTCTGTCGTGCTCTTGTGTATTTATAGATAACATTATAGTTACGTAATAATAAGTTAGTAATGTAGTACGTTTACATGACATGACCATATTCATAGGACCACATCTTGTTAGAAAACAGATCCGAACCTCGTTTGTGTGTGGAAATGACTATATAGTCGGGCCGCTTACCAGATGGAGCAATGAAAACGCATGATCACTGCGTGATCACTGTGTGCAAAGTACCTGATTGGTTGTTTGAACGTTCGGGAACAAAACTATATGCGAAGGCCACGCCTGCGGCGCAAGCTATTCATGTACTTTTCATGTGATCACTCCATCTGTTAAGCGGGCCGACTATATCTTCTCTAAGCGATATACTAGTCGCCACTTTGCCTTGTGAATATACCGTAAAACGGGGCTACTTTGACTTCCCGGGTTACTTTGACATGTTACGGGGCTACTTTGACATAGCCTGTTTCAACACGCTGTTGACGTTTTTAGGTTATGTTTACTTTTGACAGTTGTGTAATAGTTGTTACTGAGTTGTGTAACCATGGTTAGAGTGTATAAAAGAAAGCTAGGGGCCCGTAATTATAAGAATTATACAGAGGAAACTTTACAAAACGCGTTACGTGACATAAGGTCCGGCAAATTATCTCAAAAAGCGGCTTCAGAAAAGTACAAAATTAACAGAACCACCTTGTTGCACAAAATTCACAAAAAGTACGAAGGAAAACCAGGCCATCCAACAGTTTTAACCGAAGAGGAAGAAAAACTTCTTTCAGACACGTTGGGAACTGTCAGCGATTGGGGTTTTCCAATGACGAAAGCAGATGTACGGAGTGTGGTGGAAAAGTTCGTTAACAAGCAAGGAAGGGTTATACCACAATGGAAGGACGGTAAACCAGGCTTGGATTTTGTAGAAGCATTTTCTGACAGAAACGGCTTGTCCACTCGCATCGCAACGAACATTAAGAGACAAAGAGCAGAAGTTGGTGCTCTTCAAATAAAAGAATATTTTGACAATCTGCGCGACGTGCTCAATGATATATCGGCAAGTGATGTTTATAATTATGATGAGACAAATATAACAGACGACCCGGGTTCTAAAAAAGTTCTTGTACCAAGAGGTCGTAAACGAATTGAAAGAGTCCAAGAACACACGAGAACATCAATAAGCGTGATGTTTTGTGGCAATGCAGAAGGTGAGTTGTTACCACCAATGGTCGTGTATAAGTCCAAAAATCTGTATGAAAACTGGACACAAGGTGGGCCTAATGGAACTATTTACAGCCACAGTGATTCCGGCTGGTTTGATATGAATATTTTTGAAATGTGGTTTTTTAAGGTTCTTATCCCACATATCAACAAGAACAGAGAAGAAAATAAAAACATTGTGGTCATTGGTGATAACTTAGCATCACATTTTTCTCCTGATGTTATAAAATATGCTGTTGGCAACAACATTTATTTCACCGCCTTACCACCTAACTCAACACACATCCTGCAGCCTCTGGACGTTGCAGTGTTTGGTCCCCTTAAAAAACAGTGGCGAAGCATTTTAGACAAATGGAGACAAGAATCCAGACGAAAAGGAAGCATTCCGAAAGAACAATTCCCCCGTTTATTGCAAAGATTATGGATAGCGATTGGTCCAAAGATAAAAGCAAATTTGCAAAGTGGTTTCCGTTCAACAGGGCATCATCCATTTGATCCAGAAGTCGTGCTTAATAAACTTCCATCTGACCTGAGTGCTTCTGGCAGATTCCTAGATAGCAGCTTGTTGGAATTTTTAAAGGAATCAAGAGGCTACAGCCAAGCTCAAGATCGGCAACGAAGAGGTAAAAAAATTGCTGCCAGACCAGGATCGCAAATAACATTAAATGACATCCGTAAAAAAACTCAAGCTTCACCTGAGTCTTCTGAAGCCGCAGTGGTGACATCGAAGGGAAAAAACAAAGCGGTGATTCCTCAAGATCCTGAATCAAGTGATTTTTCTGAAGCTGAAGACCTCCAATTCAAATCGATTGCTTCTTGCTCTAAAACAACAAAAACTAAGCAAAAGACTGTTAAAGAAGACAACTTGTGTTCCATTTGTAAGTGTGACTATCGCTATTACAAATATAAATACGATTGGATTTGTTGCGTTGTCTGTAAGAAGTGGGTTTGTGGTGTGTGCAACGATGGATCAACCAATCCTTCATATGAATGTAGCAGATGTGAAGATGATGACTGATGAAATGTGTTTAACTTTATTTTCAAGTTAGATGTCAAACTTGTGTTTATTTTCTTTTTATGTTATAGTTATAGTCATAGAAAAACAAAGAATGACAGTTATTTAATTTTTATGAAAAAATACATTTTATGTTGTGTTAATGCGCTTAATAAAGTTTATTTACAGCATACTGTTGTCGTATATATTATTTTTTTAGTTCTAGGGTGTCAAAGTAGCCCCCTGGCTAGCATAACTTTGATTTTCAACGTAATTAAAGGGACTGTCAAAGTAACCCCGAAGTCGGGGTTTCTTTGACACCAAATTGTCTATTTTTTTTTTGAAAAACTATGGTCACGAGGCAAAATTTTAAGTTTGTTTCTTAAAGCAGAAGGACCAATTGTTCTGATAGAAAAATTTTCAAAACAATAGTGCAACAAATAAAAAAGTTACACAAAGAAAACCTCCGAAACCATGTCAAAGTAACCCCGTTTTACGGTATGTATTATATTATGTATTCGCTTCGTAGTTCCGTACACCACGCAGATGCCTTAAATTGCTTCTCTACAAGACGTTTTGCATATATGTAAGGCGACTGGTAAGGCATTGTAAGTCCAGGTTAATTTTATATCTGAACTCGAACGGCAGTACTACTTCGTTTCCTTTTTGATTCACTCAACTCACTTTTTTTCTCAACATCATGTTCCAACAATAAAAATATAAAAATCTCTTTTTGACGTGAATAACGTCTTAAGGTACGTGCAGTATGGAGCTGGGATTCTAGATGGTAGCGTAGATCATAGCAGGGCTTGCTTAAATTAATGCATTGTTATATATGCGAGCGTACACAACGAAGCAGTGAGTGTAGCAGGTATAAGCGCTGTTACAAGAGCTGCTAGATTCAAGAATGTATCTCACCATTCTTTCAGCGCGCTGACTACTACAATCAACGTGTGACAACTGTCAAATGGCCGTTACAAGTTTCGCAATGGATGTGACTAGTTTAATAAGTGAAATTTTGCCAGTTTTTATTTAATTTGTTTTGAGTTTTTTCTAAGACGTATTTAAAAGGTTAGGTTCCATACGTAAATATTAAAAAAACCGGTTTGGGTAAAATTTTAATTCTTGGTATAAATGATGAAATTCGCCTTGTTTAAATCGTTTTCTATTAGTAGAGTGGACATGATGGCTCCTACCCAAATTTGTATTTAAAATATACCACTTTGTAGCAGAAGAACAAAAATATTCGTCTTCGCTATCTGACATTTCAAACGCGACTTAAGCTTGTATCAATGCTAGTATCAAAGCTTCGTTGTGCCAACCTATAAGCTCTTATAATTTCAGCCACCATCTACCATACATGCTACCATCTAGAATCCCAGCTGAGTACTGCACGTACCTTAACGTCTCATAGAAATCTTTATTACATAGTATAAAATGAAGTCGCTTTCCGCGTCTGTCTGTCTGTATAACCGCTAACTCCTTTTAAACCTCGCAACGGATTTTGATGCGGTTTTCACCATCAGTTAGATAATTTTTCACGGAAGGTTTATATAATATATAGCGAACGAACGAAGCGAGTGAGTAATTCAATTATAATATTCAAGCGAACGAGCGAAGCGAGTGAGTAGTGTATTAAATAAAACGCAAATAGTCAGAAGTAGTTGACATGTGAAACAAAACACAGCACGTATGTTAAGGTCTTAAGACACAGTAAACCAGGTGGTCGTGCAAACGCTAATCCCAGGTTCGAATTACGAAGGCTTTTAATATTTTCTTTTTTTTTGAAGTGAAAACTTCTTTAGGCACGCACTTTGCGTTCTTTCTGAATAGTGAACGAAAGTGAACCGTCACGCTCGGGTTGGTGACGCTGAATCAGGTTTACTCGGCTCCACTCGACATCAAGCACGCTTGGGTTTACTGTCTAACAAAGAGTGAATCGTTTCAAGAATTACGTCATTATTATTACGTATTATAATAATAAAATAATATTATGCAATAATATGTATAATCAAGTTTTCACTTCTGTCGTGTCATCATAAGCACACACCCACTTTTTTTAAACCTCAAAATATTTGTATACAAAGTTAGTTCTATAAATTTGTAAATCATCAAATGATTTTACTATTGTAGTACAGTATGCTAATGAGTATACATCTTATTATTAATATAAAATATTTTTTTAATTCATAAATACAGTTTTTCCACATTTCATTAGAAAATAATTCGCTGTAAAGCTCGCTGTAAAGTAAGTTTTACAAGGCAATAAGTGACAGTGTTTAATGCCATGATATTAGAAAACGTCGCGAATTCCATTTTCGATAAACTTTTTTGTTTATTTTACTTGTTTTATATTTGTAATAAACAATTTCACGATAAATTTGCACTGTTAGCATGTAAAATTTTCCCTCGTTTTGAGTACAATTTTGTGCCACCAGATGTCATATGCTCATTTGACGGATCCTAATAAGTATTGTATAATAATTTGTAATGTTAAATAATATCTAAGAATAAAAAGAAAAATATTCGGAATATCAACATTTTTTTTTGTCAACATTGTCTACTAATAATCGATTTAAAAACTCTTCATGTACACTGTACAGTGTGTTTCATGATACATTTTGCCTTTATAAATGGACCAACTTTCTAAGCTTAAGTGTGCTTTTCACTATAAAAAGTTTGCTGACAGCGTTTTGATGACTTAAATTAGCATATAGTGCCACATTTCTACAACTGAAATGTTCTTAGTAAAGTTTAAAACAAGTTGGCTGTTTTTTAATTACTATGATAAATGAAAGATTTGTTTCTACAATATCTTTTATCGTTATGATATGTGCTAAAAATAAAGCATTAAACTAAGAAGTACCTATGTATTGTAATAGACAATTTGATTTATTTATTGTAGATTATAGACGCGTCGACATCTAAGGTCATTAACTTAAAAAACTAAATAACATCACAAAACATCCATGAGCGCAGGTGGGATTCGAACCCACGGCAGTCCAGTCTAGAAGTTGCGGCACCAAGCATGCTAACCACTAGGCTATACTGCCCTCTGTAATAGACAGTAGATTGTATATCTAGATGTGTAATGAACTATATTACGCAGAGCATATTAATTTTCACTGGGCGGCACTTGAGTTCGAGAATTAGGTCCATTAAAAAAATGTTGCAAAACGTCAAGGATAAATAAAAAATACGTAATTTTAAAGCATAGTACATTTTATTATAAGGTATTTAATGAATTAAAAACTAAAAATTATAGTACGTGGTGTCGTTTGCATCTTAACCTGCCTACCCCTCATACTGTAGTGTGCAGACTGCAGATACAATATATTATGCAGAAAAATTAAAATTATAAGTCTTGTGCCGCCTGCAAAACCGACTGTCACTAGGCGACACAAACTCGTCACTAGGCGGCACCAGTGCCGCCTACTTTATATGTCATTTTATGCTCTGATATTACGACGAGTGATGACAGGATGTAAAAACGAGCGATAGCAAGTTTTTACAGTCACACGAGTCGTAATAATAATAATATTTACAAATGAATGCAAAGTTTGCATTCGTGTTTAAAACACCCATCGAAAATGACGTAACAATATATGATGCAACAATGGAAAAATTCATTTTTCAAACCTATGTCACCGTCGGGACTCTAACCCGAAACTTCCACTTTCGCGGTGGCTGAGACTTTAATTGTATAAGCCGATTTTAATACATATATTTATGATTAAACTGTGTGATTAAAAAATTATATATGTATATATTGTTACAAAACTGTTTTCTGAGTTGGCGGAATAAATATTTATTTACAATAATTAAAAACACAATAATAATGAATGCAAAAACGAAAAGTTAGTTCTAACAATCAACACAAGTAAACAATAACTAAACACTAATTCTTAAACAAAGCAAAACAAAACAATAAATAGCACATAACTAATAACTCGTAATTTTCACCACTACACTAGTATTTATTTTATTAATCTATTTATTTATATCACGGCACTATTTAAATCACTGATCCACCGTAGACTTGACTGCACGACTCACCGTTGACTGATCTCCTCCCTCACTCGCACTGGATGTTCTATATGTTGCGTGGCCTAAGCCTAGTGTGTTCTCGCTTTCTCTAGAACTTTCGTTCAGGTACTAGTTGTTACAGTAAGCAGACCCCGTTTCTCAGAACTCTTGCCTGCCGTTTATATACAGGGTGATCCGTAACAATATATTTTAAAATTAGAAAATCTGAAGTTTTCACTTCTGTCGTGTCGTCAGAGGCACACACCCATTTTTTTTCGTATATTTTAATTTCTATTTCAATTAAGCAATTAAATATAGTAGCAGAAATAATTAATAGCACAATTGACAAACACTTTATTTCTCGACGTGTCTTTTATAATATTTTCGCCTATGTATAGTACAGGGTTGTTACGGATGCAAAAATTTAGACATCCGCGGATGCAGATGCGGATGCGGATTATTAGAAGTTCACATCCGCGGATGCGGATGCGATGCGGATGCGGATTTTGGGATTTTAAAAGGATAATTATTTAAATTTTAAGTGCATAAATAACTGAAAATCAATTTAATTTTAACTTTTTATTTATCATCAGTAAAAACTCCGCATTGATTGATGCGGATGTGAATGCGGATGCAGATGTCTGAATTAATGCGAATATTCCGCATTTACGGATGCGGATGCGAATATTCGTAAATCGTAACACCCCTGGTATAGTAAAATAAATGAACATCAGACACAAATGTTGGGACTTGGAAAGCATTAATTGTAATATTCAACTTATTGTTGTAAAATGTAAAACGTTTGGAGGAAGGAAGAATTATAAAGACAGGGAGAGATTATAATAACTAAAATACGACAACATTTTGATTATGTAATAAATGGGAATCACTAACCATATATGGCAGAGGGATCGAATCAAAACAGTGTGCTTTTCATTTTTAGGGTTCCGTACCTTTGAACGGAACCCTATTACTGAGCTTACGCTGTTCATCCGTCCGTCTGTCACAAGGCTCTCACAAACGGTAAGAGGTAGTTCGTTTAATCCTGACAAATTACTTAATTAGAATCAAATAATCAATTGATTTTAATAAATTAATGTTTTTTATTTTACTACAACACTGGATTCCGGCGTACTTCTATACTGTACTATAGAGTATAGATTCACTGACTCTCTCAACACGACACACTCGCTGTTTATATACCTGCGTGCGATGTACGCTCAGTGCGTCCTCGTATTCTCTAGCGTTGTCTAGAATCTTCGCGTAGGCACCAGTGTGTTCAACGTCAGACACCGCTTCTCAGAATTGTTGCCCGTCGTTCATATACAGGGTGATCCGTAACACTATATTATTTATAACCCGGGAGGTTTTAGGTTAAGCTACCTAATTAAATTGTTGTAACGGTATACGACACCCTCGTAGCGCGAGTTCTACACGCACTTGGTCGGTTTTTTTAAAGCCACCAATAGCTAGGATTATTTGGGCACATCGCCAACTCATATTTTAAATTTATTATTAAGTAGCGGCCCCGTCCGGCTTCGCCCGGGTGCTAAAAAATCCCGAGTGCAATACACTACTCACTCGCTTCGCTCGTTCGCTATATATATAAACCTTCCATGAAAAATTATCTAACTGATGGTGAAAACCGCATCAGAATCCGTTACGTGGTTTAGGAGGAGTTAGCGGTTAAACAGACAGACAGACGCGGAAAGCGACTTCATTTTATACTATGTAGAGAAGATAGATAGACGGATTACTACAGGGATAGTGACATCGGACGGAATTCTGTAAAGCTATGAGCGCAAACTAAACCAAAAAAAATTATAATTATTGTCAAAGAAAGAATATAACAAAAATAAAAATATATAAATAAATATCATGTAGAATTTAGAAAAAAAGCCAAAAATTCTGCGATGCCATCAGTTTCCGAACCCGGGTCCCTGTGTATAGAGCGCTGCGATGTAACCTCTGTGCTACCAGTGGAACAGTTGAGTACGGTCGTTTTTATGATATAAGTATGTTGCGAATTCTTACGGTCGGGATACGAATTTAATTAATTAATTATTATTATTTATTAACTACGCTACATATATAAACCTTCCGTGAAAAATTATCTAACTGATAGTGAAAACCGCATCAAAATCCATTGCGTGGTTTAGGAAGAGTTAGCGGTTAAACAGACAGACAGACGCGAAAAGCGACTTCAATTTATACTATGTATAGAGATTAGTAATGATAAATTGAAAATTATATTTTTACCCAGTTCTCGGATCAGAATTTGTGCATGGAAACGCCGTATTAACAACGGCATCGCTACATGCTGGGCTATTTTCAAACACAATATGGTTTTCAAACTTGAAGAGGTATTTGAAAAATCTGTGACGTCAAAATTCGACCAAGTGAAAAACTATTCTTTTTTTGTTCAGTGTATTTATTGAAAATTTGATTAAGATTTATTTTAGAAAGCTTTTGATTTGGATGAACTGACAAGTTTCGGAAAACATTTTCGTAGAACGGTGGTCCCTTTTTCTCAGAAAACGTTTAAGTTAAATTTCGATCAAATTCACTTCGTTTATCGCACTTTGACATCTATCAATTTCATTTGCTGTCTCATCTAAATTACTCTTTTGTCTGTGATACTTGCCTCCATATTCTATAACATTATAGAATATAGATGAATAGAAGGTTAACGATAGAAATGACGAAACTCGTTAATTTTTGGAATCGGGTACCCGAAACAAATGTTCGAATTAGATTCGACTTGAGTAGTTCCTAACCTGCATAGGAACTTCTTTCTCTATCGGAGACATTTCCTATTTTTTAACCGACTTCAAAAAAAGGAGGTGGTTCTCAATTCGGTTGTATTTTTTTTTATGTTTGTTACCTCAGAACTCCGTCATTTATAAACCGATTTGAATTGGTCTCATAGAAATTTCATCAAAATCGGTTCAGTAGTTCGGATGATTTTAATAAAAGTTAGTAACGGCGTGTGATTCCTTAAGGTAAATGTCACTTTTCTTTCTAACAATAAAAAACCTCCTTTAAAAAGCCACTAAAAAGAGGAAAATAATGAAATTTTGAGGTCTGCGCCAATTTAATAAAATATGAAGTTGGTTAAAAAGAAGATATTAATCACTATACTATACTTTTTAATCGACTTCATATTTTATTAAATTGGCGCAGACCTCAAAATTTCATTATTTTCCTCTTTTTAGTGGCTTTTTGAAGGAGGTTTTTTTTTCGTTAAAAAATTTTCTTTAGAACGAATCTGAGCAGCTCTATATACTTATGTTAAGTAATTCCGATTTCACCAGCGTTCATAATAACAATTGAGTCCACAATCGATTCGGAGTTTGATTTTACAATCGAAATGTTCGATTGTTCAAGTCGATTATTTGCTACATAGGTTATAGCAATAGCAGCGAATGAGAATACATATAATGGTGATTCAAGGTTATATGCTAGTCGACTGACGTTCACGTGATTCGTTGATTGTTCACTGTTAACACTGTTCAGTCGGTACTCACTACTTTGTGATCTCTTCACTATTTGAATTCGTATTACGCGATTACTGCACAATCGACCATCGACTCGACCACGCAGTTGTTGAATGATGAACGATTGTATATTATGTGGCTCTTGACAGTGTACGATTCAGTACAATGCGACACGGTCTCGGTGAACTATGAAACAACAACAATCGAGGCCAAGTGACAACCATCGAGAGTCATCGAGATGTTTGAACAATCGAGACAATCGACTAAAATATCTCGTAATAGCGCATCACTACCAGCGGTCACTGTGTTCGTTCACTTCCATGAAAATGACTGACGTGATCGGTTAAACTCGGCGCTTTACGAACATCTGAAATTCGCTGTTGTTATGCATCTGTTTTGGCTTTCTTTTCAGGGAGTATAAAGGTTAAAGAGAGGAATCTGTATAGATAGATAGATAGATAGATAGTTTATTTAGTCATATTGGAGATACAAGTATCTATATGACGGGTCAGATTACAAATAAAATTACATGTTAAAATCTTTGATATTGTATAGACACGCTTCAGTCAGAGTTTTTTTAATTTTATTTTTAAAAACATTGTCAGGTAGATCTTTAATTGTTTGGGGTAAACTGTTGTAAAATTTTTGCGAAAGGTAATAAAAATCGTTTTATATACATTAGACATTAGACACGAACCAATTAAGTGAAAAAAAGTATTTTTGAAGTGAAAACTTCTTTAGGCGCACTTTACGTTCTTTCTGAAATAGTGAACGAAAGTGAACCGTCACGCTTGGGTCAGTGACGCTGAATCGGGTTTACTCGGCTCCACTCGACATCAAGCGCGCTCGGGTAGGTGACCACGTTCACTGTCTAACAAGGAGTGCATCGTTTCAAGAATTACGTTTTTATTTTTACGTATTATAATAAATAGCCCAAATAACCTTAGCTGTTGATGGTCTTTAAAACACACAATTTTTCGTATTATAATAATAAAGTAATATTATAATATTATGTATGTTTTGCATATAATCAAGTTTTCATTTCTGTCGTGTGGTCATAAACACACACCCACTTTTTATTAAATTTAACATAATGGCAATACGACTAGGTATACTTTTTTCTCTTTTTTTTTCTAAGTAAATGAAATGTAAAACTCAAATGATTTGGAGAAAGTACCCGTTGCCGAAAATGATTAAGTGTCGACGTCGTCAACCTATCTATAGATACGTAGATAAGTAAATACATACAAATGGAAAGTCAGTAGGCTACCTTTATGGAGTCTGCTCTTTGTACAAGTTTATCAGGCTTAAAACCGACTAACCGCCTTGTCTGTGATAAGAGTTTAATTCAAACTCGGCTTAGAGATTAACCGTTACAAAAGCACTAAAGCCTAGACTGTTTTATTAGTGCTAAAGCTATAGGGTTATCAACTTGGTATGCCAAAGAAAACAATACTTATAAGTTTTTATTAAATATTTATTCATTATTTACAGTTTTGACTTAAATAATAATAAGACAATATTGTTTTTACAACAATAAGTTGAGTTTATGTGGTTATAATATATATTTAATAATTATAATATTGTTTTTGCCATTCCCACTACAAAATAGCTACTTTCGATGTATGTATAGCGACCTTTAATGCGTCATTTAACAGGCAGGTATGCGGAAAGTGTTTTACTTACCGCACTAGGGCGGTAAGTAAACGGTTGCCATAGCAACTTCTATTTATTCGCTCTATACGCCTGCATGCGCCTGCCATTACTTACTCACGAACTTCACGGCAGTGTAGAAGTAAAGATGGCAACGCAAATGATTTGTCAACATTTTTTGAAAATGAAGTGAAGAGTAGGTATTGTGTAGTGGGTATGGCAAAAAATACCATATGTAATATATATCTCGTACGTAATGGTATTACGACTCGTGTGACTGTAAAAACTCGCTATCACTCGTTTTTACATACTGTCATCACTCGTCGTAATATTGTCCTGCATTACACATCTAGATATACAATCTACTATTTATATTTTTTGCCATACCCATTATAAAATAGGTGATTTAAATGCATGTATGTATGCATGTAAAGTGACTTTTGACAGGCCGGTGTGCGGTAACGTTTCTTTCCCACACTAATGTGCGGAAGCAAACCATTTCTATAGTGACTTATGTTTATTTGCCCTGATCCGCCTGCTATTACATACTCCTGTGCTGGCCTCAGCCTACTATAGGAGTGAAGTTGGCGACACAAATGAACTGTCAAAATTTTTAGAAAATACTGAAAATGAATTGAAAAGCCGCTATTTTATAGTGGGTATGGCTAAAAATACCATATATATATGTCGTGCGCAGATAAAGATATTATGACTCGTGTGACTGTTAAAACTCGCTACCGCTCGTTTTAACATACCGTCACTACTCGTCAGTAATATGCCTCATTACGCAACTAGATATACAATCTACTAATTCAATAGGTACAGTTTTGGTATTAATATTGGCAGCCCTGATTCGCCAATCGATCGCTACAAAAGACGTTATTTATATCTCATTGTTGATTGTATATAAATTCGGTCTTTGTTTCTACTAAATCAGAATTATTGCTATTTAAGGACCATTATTGCAGAATAATTAATCAATCATTGAATATATATTTGAATTGATCATTGTCCATTCTAATTACAAAAAAATTCGCAGCGAGAGATTTTAATTAATTAAATTAATTACTACCAAACATTCATTTACGAAGTAACTCACTTTAAGTTCATGTTTTTATTTATTTCTCTCAACAATTACCCATTGTTTACCGTGGAGCATTATTTCAAAATAATACATGATTACAGTTTAAGTCTAGGACCTAGGTACGTATTACAAGGTGTTAAGAAGTTACACTAACAAACTAAGGAATTTCCTTAGATCGTCTATTCTCAACTTGTGGGTCGCGACCCCCCAGGGAATCGCGGTGACGTATCAGGGATGTCGCCTCACCTTGTTAGAAAATACAAATCCATACAAACTAGTTGATATCTTCAGTGTCTTCATACCAAGGGTTCCATCCTTCTTGAGGACAGCTTGGTGTAATGATCAGCATACTGGCTTTTGAATCAAACTGTCGTAGGTTCGAATCTCACCTAGCTCATGGATGTTTTGTGATGTCGTTTAGTATTAATTGATAATATATTTTGACTAATTAAGACGCTAATTACCTAAGTTTTCGGGTGTCCATAATCCACAATAATAAAAAAAAGAGTTTGTGTGTACTTATGTACGCACTTCAGAAGTTATACTTCTTTGGCGTAACAAAACAGAAATAACTCCAAAAATTTTATTCCACGTGCCAATACTAAACGTTTGTAAAAAAGACGATAAAATAATAAAATAAAGATATTAAATAAATTAATTTAATTTAATAAATTATTAATTAATTAAATATATTTATACTTATCTAATTATTTATTAAAAAAAAGCATGTTTGTGTTGAGATTCGAATCCGAGACCTATTGCGTATGACGCGACGGTGCTATCCGTTACACCACGCACATCTTACGTAGCAGTGCTATATATAATAGAGTATTATAATCATGAAAACAGTACGAGTGTTGGAGTACGAACTCATATTTAACGAAAGCGGCAAAAACGAGCGTTTGTATAGCAATAGCTTTTATTAATGTTATTCAAAACTGAAAACGCTCTTGTCACATTGCGACTGGTGATAATAGGGTATTAATCATGAACTTCCGACTAACTTCATGGTGTTACTTTCGACTAACTTCATGGTGTTAAAACGTAAAAATTCACTCTAATTATTTTTCCATAACGCGCCAAAAGAAATATAACTTTAAAAATTCCATCCTTCTTCAGGAGATCTACTAGTACTTTAAAGTATAGGGTGATTTTTACCCGACTGCGATCGGTTTTAAATACCGTTCTCGACAAAACTGACCTGAACGCAAGCGAAGCCGTGAGTAATAGCTAGTACCTACATCTGTAAAAAATGTGTTTCAATTTGTATCGTTTAACGCTACCCCAATGCAAGGCAGAGCCTGAGGGGTTACTCAGTAAGTGTATGTAAGCTGCGCACATTATATTATGCAAGGAATGTGGTAATAATACGTCATAAATATGGCCACCCCAAGTCCAAGAAGGAATAGATAAATTCCATATGATGTGATTTCTGTGGCAATGCGAAATGGAGTGTGTACGACCTACGTTATGTCTCAGTACTACATCATCGATTGAGTAGCTCCCCTTGTCTGACATTCGGGAAATTGAACTTCCCGTTGGACTATCTTTTCATACCACATAAAATATAAAATATAGTATGTGTATATCTGTGTCCAAAACTCAAAAATGCTTATGTCAGTCCCGATATTTTTGGGATAAAAGATAACAGCCCCGATCTCGGAATTTTCCATGACAGTGAAATAAAATTGACCGTTTTTTAACTGTCAACCATTATTTATTAAACAAAATATCAATAGTTATTAAATTAAGGAACAAAAAAAGAATCGACGGAAATGGACGTAGAGCAGCTGGCAACTCAAGACTGGATAGAGTAAGGAACAGCACTGTCGCAGGAAAAAATGAAGATACAAGACCATATACAAAGCAAACAACTGATATGGTACGGGCTTATAAAAAAAATGGGGAACGAAAGGTTGCCAAAAGCAATGCTGGACTGGAACGAAGAAGGAGAGGCAGATCACGCAAAAGTTAGAATGCCGGAATTACAGAGGCAATAGAAAGCCGAGGAATGGAAAAATAGAAGATGGAGAGTGGAACAATAGGTTGAACTGGGAATTGGGACTCGGAAGACGTCATCAGACGTTATAACACCGGACATATATTTAAATAATTAATAAGGAACATTATTGTTTGAAAATACGAATAAGATCGTCTTAAATTAATAATTATAAAGCGGCCAATTCAAATACGTTTGACCAATTTCTGTATGTATTTACGAATTACAGAAATGTAATCCCGATCACAAAGCATGCTTAAAATCAGTCGAGATTTCGGGAGTGGAATGCCTATAGTCTAATTTTTCAGAATATTTCTATATCTTCAGAGTCTTTAGACAGATTTTTACTTACCACCTCTTTATAGGTATGGTAGGGAATCAGTTCTAAAATTTTTTTTTGGGGAATTTAATAAAACTTCAAGTTTTGATACAATTGTTTGAGATCATCTTATGACTGATTTCTGTGGGTATATGTGATAACATTTTGCTCCTTCCATATCGTAAAAATAGAACAACATTCGGTCATGGAGGTTTTTTGTTGTATTTGTCAGCATTTACCTAACTTAGATCTGATTAGATATTGAGCGAAATCGGTCCCACGGATTCTTTGAAGAAATGTTCTCAAGGTCAAACAGTAAGTCCCCGATACTCTCACTAGAAGTGTAAATATAAAGATTCGATTACTCGGCATTTAACTTAGATCTGATTAAATTTTGAGCGAAATCGATCCAGCGGATTCTTTGAAGAAATGTTCTCAAGGTTCGAATACGATGGCAGCTACATAATATATAGCGTCAAAAAATTTTGATAGATGGATAGATGACACACCATTTCTGTACATTTTACTGAATCACTCTACGAAATTTTTTGGAGAAGTGGCGTTAGTAAAGATCAAAATTCGACATAAGCGGTTTTGCCTTTTCACCATAGATTATGTAATGTCCGTACGTTTAGAGATATCATAACATGGTATCCTTGTTGCTCCCGCGGATTCTGACCGAGAATCGGAAGGCCACCAAAACCGAACGGACTAGTCTAGAGAATTCTGCACGTCTGCTGCTGCTGCTGCTGCTGCAGTTGTCGACTTCTTCGCGAAGAAGTCGAAAAAAAGAAAAACATACTCAATCTGAATTTATTTCGTATCGAGAAGACATCGGCGGAGATGTTTTTTGCAATTTATGGCATGTACACCAACGTTTTTCAATTTATTGAGTTAGATGAAAATAAAATGGAAAAAAGTACAGTAAGTTTCGCTTCAGCGGATGTGAGATAGTTTGAAGGAAATAATAAAATAAATATTAGTAAAAAACATTTTTTAGAGACAAGCTTTTATTTTTTAAATGCACTAAAAAGGAAAAAATAATTTTTAATAATTTAGGTTCATAATTATAAAAGCGCGAGTCGTGACTAATAAACTATCATAGAGTTCACGACCCACGCTTTTATAATTATGAACCTAAATTATTAAAAATTATTTTTTCCTTTTTAGTGCATTTAAATAAAAGCTTGTCTAAAAAGTTATTTTTACTAATATTTATTTTGTTCATTTTAGTCTTTCAAAATTTTACCCCCTTTTGACACCCGTAGGGGTTGAATTTCGAAAAATCCTTTCTTAGTGGATGCTTACATCAGAAAAGGAACCAACTGTCCAAATTTCAAATTTCTAGCTTCAGCGATTTGGCCTGGGCGTTGATTAGGCAAAAAAACCCTACATCCCCGTTTGAACCCCTTAGGGGTTGAATTTATTTCTAAAAACGATTTGTTCGTATATTGTCATCGGGAATACATATGTGTACAAAATTTCAAATCGATCGGATACGTGGAAGTCGTTCAAAATTGACTTGCAAGTTTTGACCTAAACAAACACACAAAACAATAACATTGCAAGTTAAATAAAAGCTTGAAATAAAAATAGAAGCATGAAATATCAAATACACCACAAAAACATGAGAACTTTATTTTTGTTTGATTATTTCCTTACTCTATTTGACATAAATCTGTTAATATTATAATCTATGTATATCTATTGTTATATAAATCTCACAATAATTATTAATAATATCACAAAAAATATATTGCAGCTTGCAGCTTGGTCAATAGAACATACTATCTTTTGAGTTGAGAAATTTATTCAATTTAATTCAGTCATTGCTGGCCGCCGAGATTTCTGGAACTGTCAGCTCCAGATTTCTTTCTCTGGAACTATTTAAAAAGTAGAGTGTAATAGCCCCAGAGATTTATAAAAGCTGAAAACCAACAAAAGAAATGAAATAATTAATACTATTCCATCAACCTGTTACGCAAAATTTTATCAACCGTTTAGACTTAGAAAAATGAATAACCGAAGATGGTGGTTATTTGCGGGACACCATATTCAGAACATAAAAAATCTTCCATCCATCAACGTGTATCTAATCATAGCACCCGGGCGAAGCCGAACGGAACCGCTAGTATTAATATGTTTCCCTAGTTATTTTATATTTTAAAAATTCATAAAATGTAAATTTCCTGCCAAGAGTCAGGACAATGATTAAATACTCCAAAATTCAGGATGTCCTAACTGAGAGGAACATAAGTCATTATTAGCTTGAAATCATTTGATACCTTCTTTTTTATTTATTTTGTAGATTATAGACACAGTCGACAACTTAGATCATTAGCGTCTTCATTACATCAGATAACAACATCACTTAAAACTAAACGATATTATAAAACACCCATGAGCGAGGTGGAATTCAAACCCACGACAGCTTACTCCAAAGGTCAGCTCGCTGACCATTACACCAAGCTGTTCTCTTAAATTGATACCTCCTGCCTCTTATGTAACGCCACTGTGTCAATATTATTACATGTGAATACGGTGAAATGTGTTTGGAATAGAGATCACTTCCTGCAGCTCTATCCGACGCGCGATTTCCCCCTTCAAAGGGCGTTTTAATATTCACGTATCTGTCTCTATTTAGCCCCTGTTTGTGCCATTTAAATCTGTATCTACTATGTTTAGTCCTATAAAAAGCTTGAGGTCTTTAAATTTATATGCCTTTACTTCAGTTATGTCACTCTTTAGTGAAAATCTCATTTTTTTTTTACCCGACTGCGTCATAAGGAGAGTAATGTTTTTCGAGTGTATGTATGTATGTATCTATGTATGTATATTTCTTATCACGCTCTGTAGCCTAAACGGCTTGACGGATTTTGAAAAATGAGGTGTCATTAGATTCGTCTGAATCCCCAGAGTGACATAGGGTATATGACGTCACGAAAAATTCAATATGGCGGACGCTAGACGCTATTTTGTCAGAATGCAAAAGTAATTTTCCTTCTAAATACATTGATATAGGTACCAAAATCAAAACAAAAGAAAGGTTTCGTTGACATTTCAAATAGGGTACATGACGTCACGGAAAATTCGATATGGTGGGCGCTAGACGCCGTTTTGTCAGTACGCAAAAAATCGGTAAAACTTTGTGTGTGGGGTATCAGATGAAAAGGCTTGATGAGTAGATTCAACTAAAAGGAAGGAAATAAAAAATTTAGTAAAAAACAAAAAACCCAACTGCGTGAAAATCGAACATAAAAGATGGAAACAAGATCAAATGATAACATGCAGTCGGAGGTATTTCTGTTCAATTTGTTACTACTATGCCTCCGACTGCATGTTATCATTTAATCTTGTTTCCATCTTTTATGTTCGATTTTTACGCAGTCGGGTTTTTTGTTTTTTTAATAAATTTTTTATTTATTGAAACTTTCTCTATTTAGGCTAGTAGTTCTTGAATACAGTTAAATCCCCTTATGATGCACCCCAATAAATTCGAATTTAAATCGTATTAAGTAAACAGTTAATACTTGAAGCAGAATGTGTAGCAATGCCCACGTTCTAACCCGAGAGCTAGTAAAAGAAAGTAAAAAGAATGAAAATAATAAATTAAAAATATGAATTGGTGCTAGGCAAAAATAATCTTGAGAATAACAATCAATATGCTTAGATTCCTAGCCGTAACTAAATTCACTATAGGTATTAGTGAAATTAACATAAGAATAAAATTAAGAAAAATCGCAGGATAGTGGACAATATAATTTGATTTATTAAATTAAATGTACGACGTTTCGTCTATAGATTTAGACTTTTTCAAGTACATACATGCTATGTGGGACAAACAAAACAGTTATTAAAAAATAGAATTTATCAGCACAAAATGGACTGTAGAAACATAAACTTATTAAGTGATAATAAGACGGCGTTGTCATCTCATCATTTCGACACTGGGCATAAATTTCTTTTCAATGAAGTTAAAATATTAGATAAAGAGTCAAATTGGAAGAAACGCAATATGAGTGAAATGTGTTTTATTAGAAAAAACAATTCAATCAATTATAGAACAGACACTCAAAATTTAAGTAGTCAGTACAATTATATTATGAAATTATGCTAACTTTTGTATTATTATTATTATTATTATTGATTGTTAAAATTTATAGTCAACATAATTTGTTACCATGTTTTTGTCTTATGTACCCTATCTTATGTTAATTGCTATGGTTAGTAATTAATATTAATTTTCATAAATATTGTTATTTTTATGTATGTACTTGAAAAAGTCTAAATCTATAGACGAAACGTCGTACATTTAATTTAATAAATCAAATTATATTGTCCACTATCCTGCGATTTTGCTTAATTTTATTATAATCACGATGGACACGATTTCTAATATAAATTAACATAAGAATATCAGACGAAGTATCGCCATGATATTTATATAGAAGGCTATATAGGAAAAATGTAAATGCACCGCCGGGACTCGAACCTAGAACTCCCAATTTCTCGTCGGGAAAGTTTCCAGTTACTACACAGTGCCCAACAGCATACATTTAATTCTTCCTATATATATAGCAGCGATGGCCGCAGATCCATTAACTGCGAGAGCTATTATTTATAACAACATTAAAATGAATGCTGGCTTTCTCAATGGCCCGGACGCGCCTTATAATCAAATTATAATGAGAAATTTACATACGGTTTTTTATAATAACAATCAATATGATGTTATTCTCATGTTTATAAAAAACCGTATGTAAATTTCTCATTATAATTTGATTTAAAAATAGTCTTAGTTGTTAGTGGCCTTAAAATTTTTTTAAAAAAATGGTAAAAGATAAATTAATTACTGTTATGTTTTCTTACAGTGCAACATGGGCACGGTTCTCCCGGCACCGTTGTGGAGCATGTCCCGTACTGGGAGCAGCCGTTCTCACAGCCTTACTTCGACAATTCAACACGTCGCGAAATGACTACTACGGTCGGACAGACAGCCTACCTCCACTGCCGTGTACGAAACCTTGGAGATAGAGCGGTAAGCAAACTTATTATATACAGAGTGTTTCCTAAAAACTTCGGAGGATATGAAGAGTATTTGATACCGGAAATTATTCCCTGCACTCTTCATCTCAAATCCTTTCCCCACACCTAAAAACGGTTATGGCTCTCCCGACGGTATTTTTAAAGCTAAATGGTTCGGTTAAACACCAAATGAAGAACCAAGAATCACACTACAGAATAATATACTTTTTGAAATGTGTATAGCAAATTTCAGCCGCTTTGGAAATTTTGGTTCATTTCGCAGATCTAATAATAATAATAAATGTCTTTATTGTACGTATTCTCGTACGTATTTAAAAATACAGAATTGCGTCAAATATATACTTTACAGATACTCTGTTAATTTATAAAAATTATTTTCTAAGAGAAAATTTTTTATTTGGCATTTGAAGTGTTTGACATCGTTTGTATCCCTTATATTTTTAGGCAACTTATTGTACACTCGAATCATGGCATTGTGTACTCCTCGACGTGCCACTTCTAAATTTGGTTTATCAATTTTAAGAGAATGTTTGTTCCTGGTGTTATGGATTGGCAAATTTATTTTAAACAGGTCCGGATTTGTTTTTATAAACATGACACTTTTTAAAATGTACATGTCCGTCACTGTTAAAATCTTAAAGTTTTTAAATATGGGTCGACAGTGCGTGCGAGGAGCAACACCTGCCATGATTCGAATGCACAATTTTTGTGTAATAAACACTTTATTCACATAGGTTGAGTTTCCCCAAAATTGTATTCCATAATTGAGTATGGAAAAGAAATGTGCATAGTACACACTTAAGAGCATATCCCTATCAACATATTTTTTCAGGGATTTTATTAGATACAGAGCACTGTATAGCTTCGGTAAAATGTATTCAATGTGACTTTTCCAGTTGTTGTTAATATCAAAGTGGATTCCCAGAAATTTTACTTTATTCACTGTTTCAATGTTTGAATTTGTTATAGTATTTGGTAATGTAAAATAGTTACCGAATTTGATTATCTCAGTTTTATCTAAATTAAGTTTTAGGTTGTTGTTCCTGAACCATTCATTTAACGCAGTTATACAGTGCTCTATGTCTACAAGTAGCGACTCTCGATCCTCTGCCTCGCATATAACAGCTGTATCATCGGCAAATATTAACCGGCACTATTATATTGTGTAACTGTTTGATCTAAATCGGTGACTTTTTGGAACACCTTGCTACTATCATATTGATTCTAGTTGATATGCTACATACATGTTGTACGCGTATATATTCTTTCTTTATCAAAAATTGATAGTTTTGACCGTATCAAATTTATTGTACAGACTCTGCAAGTAATGTAGGTACCTACTTGCCAACAAACACGTATTTTACTTTTTATGAGAGAAAAAAACTACGATAGAAATAAATAATTAATAAAAAGCGGCCAAGTGCGTGTCGAACCATAGTGAACAGTTCCGTAATCGGGAAGAACGTTCACAGTTAAAATTCTAAGTTAATAATAATTTATAGTCTTTTATTTTAAGTTGAACATAGTTTTTCAAAAATAAGTTTGTATTTCTCAAAGACACTGTGAAAAACAAAGTTATTTCTGCGGTTGCTAAACTTAAAAAATAGCGTGTAACCGAAAATATCCCATATCTCAAAAACTACTCAACATATCTTATTCAAACCAATTTTCGTTGGAAGTGTTTTTAAGTTCTGCCACCTTAAATTTTTTCAGAATTTTTCACCCCGTAGTTGAAAAGTTAGAGGGGGGAACACCACTTTTTACGACTTTAGAAGCGCTGCATATCTCACCAACTATTGACTTAAATAACGAAGTAATTTTGAAACTTCTGTATCTTTTTTTTTTTTGAAGTATGAAGAGTTGAATTTGATTTTGGGGGTTAGTTTCGGGAGGGTTAGAGAAAATGCAAAAAAAAAATTTTTTTTTCAAGGTTATCGTGTGGTATCAAACGAAAGCTTGTCAAAGCGTGAGTTTAAAAAATGTGTGTTTTTAATATAATTTTTTTTACATTTTACCAAAAAATCTCTTAAATATCGCTGTCCCCGGCCATCCTATCTGAAAAAATCAAGAATAGGTATTAGGTATTGGTAATGAGGGCTATATTGAACGAAAATTATTATCAGCATTATTATATATACACACTGTAAGAAATGAGAAGGCCGATTACATAGATTATCGATGGTCCATTTGTAGCCAGCGATTAAACTGATAATAGGCACACAAAGAGACAATGGCGTCGCAAACAGGTATCGCCACATCGCGTAGATTCCATAAAAACACGTATTGCGCATACGTGGTTACTAATTTTACATTAATTTGTTTTGTATTCATCCATTTTATATATGAAACCATACATTTTATTTTGTAATTTTTACACATTTTATTGGAATATTACACAAATTATGTAATTTTAATTTACTTTATGTAAAAATCACAAATTTGTTTAATTTTACAGTAAAAGTCCAAGTTTTTATGAAGTTTTCTGTGTAAAAATAAAATAATAATAATAATGTAAAATCACTTAGAAAATCGAGCAAATTCTACCTTAACTTTCAAAGTCCATTTTTTACAGTGCATAAGATAATTTTTGGTGTATAAATTAAATTTGAAAAATCTTAATACTGCGGAATACTACATAGAAGTTTTTTTTAATTATAAATACTAAATTCCTGTTCTTTGATCATTAAAAAAGTGAATGAAAAAAAATCTCCTTCGAGCCGGATTTGAACCAGCGACCTATGGATGTCTATATAAGATACCTCTACAGTCCACCGCTCTACCAACTGAGCTATCGAAGGTGTACTTGTTCAAGCGATAATCACAAAATACTGTGACAATTGTTAAAAAGAGAAAGTTAAAATGTAACGACTGTAAACATGATTAGCAAAATAACATTTTAATCAGCATTGACCTCATAACGCCCGTCCACACACGGTCTGAATTTAGTTCGCTTCAGCAGCAGCCACTACAGCAAGAATATGTTTGTACCTATCTCAATGATGTAACCACTGCAATTCATATTATAAGACATAATACTGCTTTTTATTTTTTCTTAAGACCACCAGCTGCCAGACTTATCTGGGCCTAGTATTAATTCACATTTTTAATTTATTTTTTTATCGTAAATTAAAAATCCAATTTAAGCTCGATTTATATTATCCGGTCAGACACGGTGCGGGGACGTAGCTTTTACGGCAAGACAAACATTTTTACATGCATTTCAAATACGAGTACTTATTGATACGTATCTGAACGGACGGGATCCGCTATAAGGGACCATTCAAGTATTACGTAAACACTACAGGGGGCGAGGGGGTCTTTGCTTTGCTTATTTTTGATGACATGGGGGATGGGGGGTCTGGATGGTGATTACGTCAGCAGTATTTATTTTTTTACTTTTTCGGATATTCTACAAAATTTAATTGATTTTGGTTTGAACTATGGCAACCCTACTTGTCTATGCTTGAAAACGAAATGCATTTTCAGGGATTCCCGAAAATAATGGATACGTTTACTCGCTTAGAACCGAGTAGGGAAATTACCGCGCGCTATTCATTGAGCAGCAAACATCCAATGTCATCGAAGACTTAGAGTCATGGATTCGTATGTCATGGACTGAGGACTGTTAATTTGAATTAATATACCAACATTTTAAAAGAAGTTTGTTTTGTTCGTTAATATATTAAGATTATAATAACTGAATACCATGTCAATAAAATTTGCTTAAATAAATATTATGTGCGTTAAAGTCCTCTATTCCAAGCCTATTCCTTATTTCTAGACTTATAACTGCTGCTCATCAATCAATAAAGAAACCAGAACACATTGAAAAATGCATGTACCAATGTTTACGTAAGCATGGGAGGGGGGGTAAGAGCTTTGCTTACTTTTGCTGACGAGGGGGAGGAGGGGGGTTAATAATTGCAAAAAATCTGCTTACGTAATACTTGAACGGCCCTTAAGTATAAATATTCGTATTTGAAATACATGTAAAAATGTTTGTCGTCAGTAATATATCTCATTACGCCACTAGATATATACAATCTACTATTATCAAGTAAATAATTTTTGGAAGCGCGAAATCAGAATCTTACCCTGGACGCCGACACTAGACTGTTGTAGACGCTGACATAAAAATCTATTCAAGAAATTTACATTGTATGAATATTAGTGAGAACTTTTGTAAATTTTTAGATTGACCGTGACTAGTCAACTGTGTCAATAAATAAACGACCTTGAATATTGCAAACTGTCAATTGACCTTTTAGAATTTATTTAATATAAATTGATAGGTATACGGAAAAATTTTGAAACACTAAAAAGAACAAAATAAAATTTACCTAAGTAAAAAAAAACTTTAGCTTAAATAAATAAATCTGTTAATTTTTTACCCCTACCCGTGGTGTGAATATAACATGGTGTGCTACCTCGGGTACCAGTTTTCGACCGCTTTGCGCAATGACGTCATATAGGGAGCAGATTTGAACTTGAGAACGCTATTTGGGGAGGTTCCACCGCAGTAATTTTGAATATTTTTGGTTCAGAGTATTCCAACCTGATACACTTTCGATAATTTTGCGAAAGAACGAGATCTCGAAGTTACCAGTTACTCGATTTCTAGAAGACTTTTAAGAGGTAAGTTGCAGGCCTATTAGAAAACATGAATATTGAAAATGGATATACAATACTTCTATACCAACTTCTCATAAGCCTTAAAAAACAATTAGTAAACAAATTTTGTCGAAATTCCCATTATTTTTTCACAAAAAACGCCAAAAATAATAACTAATCACCAGGTACTGTTCCCTACGTGACGTCACACGGCAAGAGCGAGACGAACGTATCTCACATACTGGCTGCGCAAGAGCACACCATGCTATACTCACACCACGCCCCTACCTATCACCTTATTTTTATTATTGTACGGAACCCTCGATACGCGAATTTGACTCGCACTTGGCCGGTTTCTAATACCTACTTTATTATTTCATTGAATAATTTAAATGCAAAAAAGTAACAGTTTAATTTTCGTAAATACGTGATTAAATTAAGTTCGTATTTTTGTTGTATAACATTTCATTATAAAGGTTATTATATCCACTAATTAAAAATATTTTTAATTAGTTCTTCTCTGAAAGTTTTTACTACATTAATTCAGGGTATAATATTTTAATTAAAGAGTTTACATCAAAATCCCAAATGACTTAATATAAGAAATGTTGTATGGTACAGTTCGAAAATAATTGTCAGTGATTCATACACTTAGACTTCACAATATAAGCGGCACAGTTTTTATGCATGGGACGGATATGCTTTACACTGTTTCATTGCTTTTCTGCCCCGTTAAATTTGTTAGTAAAGTATGTATGACTCCCTGACAATTATTTTCGAGCTGTAGGTATACTATTCAAAGTTATGTACTATTGTCGTTTTATTCCTACGTTATAGCAGTTTTTTAGTGTATTTGCCATATGGCACATACACTATTGGCGTCGGTCGGATGACGGGACCTAGGGGTCGGACCAAAATTTCTCGACGTTTCATAACCTCCTGAACACTTTGGCACCATTTTTGGAAATGTCTATTTATATATGTATATATATATTTATATATATATATATATATATATATATATATATATATATATATATATATATATATATATATATATATATATATATATATATATATGTGTACGGGCTATAACTTTCGAAAGAGTTAATTGATTTTGACGAAATTTGGTAGGCACGTTGGAATCCATCACCGCACGAAGCCTATTTAAAATGGGTCCAATCGGACCATTTTAAGGGTGGTTTTTAGGGGTTGAAAAATGTTTTTGGGCCCAAAAATGCCGAAAAAATTTTCAGAATTGTTTCAAAATTGAAATTTAACCCTTTAGTAACGATTAAAATGTGCTGCTAAAATTTTAATAAAATCGGCCCGACAGGACCGGACTTACAAATTTTATGAAAACACTAGTTTGCGGAAAGTGCTTTACTTACTGAAGGGAGTATTTAATTTGGTACCGAGGTTGCATTAATAAAAATATTGAAATTAAGAAAAAAAAATATTATTTTAAGGGATGTATTAAGGGGTTAAATTTTTTATTTTGTTCAAAAACAAACTTAAGTTCACATAATAAAGCCACAAGGCCTGTATTAGCAAATACACTATATTGTCGGCAGGGTTTTGGCACTGCGACCCGAGTTTTTTAATTTTATAATAAATCATGTGGGATATCATTTAAAAGGACTTATGAGGAAAAAAATAGTTTTTTCATAATTTTAAAAAATGCTAAAATAAGGAAAATAACGCCATACTTAATAGGTTAAGAGCCAGCGACGAATTTTCTTAAGTGTCTACGTAAGGCAAAATAATCTCACCAATCCCTGTATAAGTGTTCTTCATTTGAGAATCTGTAAGTCTGGCAGCCTTTCTCCCTTGCGTTTTAGGTGGCAGATATATACAAGGTGTTTACTAAACATATGGCAAAAATTCAAAATCATGAAAGGACAAAATATTCTTAAAATTACCCAAGGAATCATCCTTTAAATTTTGGCCGTATGTTTAGTAAACACCCTGTGTTAATTTCTCCACGGTACCCATCTAAATTTCGTTTGTTATATTTTTTATTATTAGAAAGAAAGAATCTTCAATAATTTTTTTCGAAGTGTTCACATCAACATTTTTGTCTGGCATTTTAGAATTGCAATATATATGTCACCATTAATTATGTAAAAAATATGCCAGACCTTACGTCGATACATGAAAAAAAATTTTTTTAATTATAAATAAGTCTAACGACATGATAAGAATGACCAATCGAGCAGGCAAGGATATTTGATGTATTCTAAATTATTACTCATTAATATAGAAAAAAAAGTGTTGGGTACATATTAGCTACATGAAAAATTCATATTTTACCTGTCTAATTTCTACCTGCCACCTAAAACGCAAGGGAGGAAGACTGCCAGAATTACAGATTATAAAATGGGGAATACGTACACAGATATTTTAATATAATTTTGCCTTACGTAGACACTTAAGAAAAGCGTCACCAGCTCTCAGAGCCTATAAAGTTTATAGAAAAACTATAATAACGAAAATCCTACTTTTAACTATTATTTGTAATCAGTTTGCCAGTGCAACGTATCTCGAGTATATTTCGTCGACGCCTTCATCTTTTCCACCTTCTTAATATTTAAGTTTGTCGGCATTATCTTTTCGGTAAAGAGGGCTTTGGCCAACCGCGCCGCGCCGCCCGCCCTCACCTCATAATAACTCGAAGAGCGTCGCGTGAAAATTACGACGCGCCGGGAAATAAATATGTCATGTTTTTGTCATGCCACATAATTTATCGTTGTAAATTTACAAATTGTACTTCCCAATTCTCGCCGCACGGTTTTCTGCCTCATTGCTAATATACAGGTAGTTTCAAGAAAATCAGAAAAATTTATAAATTACTTACGAATTTACATAAAGATTAGCTTTCTATAACCTTATCGTCAGGGGCGGATTTGAAGTCTTGGCGCAATGCTATAAGAACCATGTCGCCTTTTTAGAAGTCGGAATCATTAAACATTCACTTCAAAAACACAAAAATATCGTATAATTAATAGGCTAATAGTAATTTGTTTTGTTCCAATTATTTATTTAGGTAAGTTTGTGAAGATATATAGACCAAGAGCTAGTGACAATTTTTTGGTGTTATTTATTCAAGGCTTTATTTTTGTGAAGATGTTGATGGAAGCATATTAAAATGCCCTGAGTAAGGGATTTTGCTAGATAGCGGTATGGGAGGGATGCAGACCGCCCCCAACATGTAACAAAAACAAGCCGTGAGGTGGGTCGTTTATTAGGACTAAAGTGCGACCCTTGAGGTCCACACGACGAACTTCCCAGTTTGATAAATATTTAATAATAATAATTAAATTAGATATTACACAGAAAAGTAATCATTTTTATCATTAAAACATCAATAATTAAAAAAAAAAAAAAAAAACGGCTGAACCGATTTTTATAAAATTTATGTCGGATCAAAATGACGTTAACACGTCTCGATTGACACCCTTACGAAGTCGATATAATTTTTTATTCGCGAGATATTGTGTAAAATCTACTTTTTTGGAGGTTATTCGCTTAAGAAAAAAGAACGGCTGAACCGATTTTAAAAAAATTCCTTTCAGATCATATTTACGTTCATACGCGTCGATTGGCACCCCAACGTAGTCGATATCATTGTTCGTTCTCGAGATTTCGTCTTCGAAAGAAATGGACACATACATACGTACGTACGTACACACACACACGCACACACACACACACACACACCAGACATCTTTCTAAAAGTAGTGTAAAAATAGTGTAGTGACCTTGAAACATAAAATTTTTTTTTCCTTTTTGATTTCGATTTTCGGACCCATGACAATAACTTCCAATGGGAAGTTAAAAATGGTCATAATTATTATTGCTTCAAGGCTGAAATTGTTTGTATAGCTTGTCGGTGACCCAATAATGCCATTATAATATTTGCAGATCGATTGGTCAGTTTTAAAGTGGCGGCAGATCATCCGAAACGTGTCATGAACCCGCCGAAATTTATATTATTAGTTCAAGGTTCAAATTTTAATGTTGTTACGGCGACTGCATATATTTCAATTTGCAGAACAAAATGTCGGTATTAACCCCCTTGCAGAACGATAATATAAACACCTAGGCGAGCAAGTTCCCCTCTAAGAGAGGGGGTTAATACCGACATTTTGTTCTGCAAATTGAAATATATGCTTAAAACAGTCGCCGTAACAACATATTAAAATTTTAACCTTGAACTATAATAATATAAATTTCGTCGGGTACATGACACGTTTAGGGTGATCTGCCACCTCTTTAAAACTGATCAATCGATCTGCAAATATTATAATGGCATTACTGGATCACCGACAAGCTATACAAACAAATTCAGCCTTGAAGCAATAATAATTGTGACCATTTTTACAAGCTTTTATTTAACTTGCAATGTATGTTAGTTAGTTAGTTTGCGTGTTTGTTTAGGTCAAAACTTGCAAGTCAATTTTGTACGACTTCCACATATCCGATCGATTTGAAATTTTGTACACATATGATTTCCCGATGACAATACATGAATACATCATTTTTAGAAATAAATTCAACCCCTAAGGGCTTCAAACGGGGATGTAGGATTTTTTTGACTAATCAACCCCCAGGCCAAATTGCTAAAGCTAGAAACTTGAAATTTGGACAGTGGGTTCCTTTTCTGACGTAATCATCCACTAAGAAATAATTTTTCGAAATTAAACCCCTACGGGTGTCAAAAGGGGATGAAATTTTGAAAGACTAAAATGAACAAAATAAATATTAGTAAAAAAAAACTTTTTAGAGACAAGCTTTTATTTAAATGCACTAAAAAGGAAAAATAATTTTTAATAATTTAAGTTCATAATTATAAAAGCGTGGGTCGTGACTAATAAACCATCATAGAGTTCACGACCCACACTTTTATAATTATGAACCTAAATTATTAAAAATTATTTTTAGTGCATTTAAGTAAAAGCTTGTCGCTAAAAGTTTTTTTTTACTAATATTTATTTTGTTACATGCTGGGGGCGGTCTGCATCCCTCCCATACCGCTATCTAGCAAAATCCCTTACTCAGGGCACTTTAATATGCCTCCCTTAACATTCTCACAAAAAGAAGGCCTTGAATAAACAACACCAAAGAATTGTCAGTGGCTCTCGGTCTATTTGTCTAGGAGTAATAATAATAAAAATTTTAGAAAGAAGGTCTTCATGTTAATTACCTATTTTAAAAGAAAGTTTATCTTATTTAGGTATATGGGCTTGAGAATGACCGAGAGTGTAGCAATGCTGTTGTTTACATGGCGTTGCTATGGTTCCTCTATTACAAGTCCCCAGTTCCCGGGTTCTAGCCCGAGATCTGGTAAAAGTGTCAATAGGATTTTCAATTTATTATTAAAAAAAATAATGAATTGAAAATATGAATTGGTGCTAGGCCCAAATAACCTTAGCTGTTGGTGGTCTTTAAAACACAATTTTTTTTATTTAGGTATTTTGCGAGGTATTTTGCTTGATACCAAGTCATGATTCATCATTTTCTGATTTTTTCTGTCTATGAAATCAATCCATCCATCCAAAGTGCCATATCCTATACAGGACTTTGGCAATCACACCTTTCCAACATTCTCTGTCCCTTACATAAAACAGCAGACTTTTCAGAGACATATTCGTCCACTTTTTAATGTTGTTTAACCAGGTTATTTTCCTCCTACCCCTCGAGACCTTTCCTTGCAATTTGCCCAACAAAACTAATTTTTGGAATTCTAGTTGCTGGCTTCTCATAAGATGCCCGAAATATGCCACAGTTCTTTTTTTAATAGTTAGTACGAGATTTTTTTCTATTTTTATTTTATTTAAAACTTACAAATTAGTCACAAAATCTGTCCATTTTATTTTAAGCATTCTCCGGTAGCACCACATTTCGAAAGATTCCAATCTCTTCATAATATTTCTTTTTAAAACCCATGTTTCACACGAATATAATAAAGATGACCACACATATGATTTTAACATTTTTAGTCTGGTTTTAAGATTTAATTTCCTGTTTGTTAGATATTTGCTCATTTTGTTGAAATTTAATTTTGCCATAGCAATTCTTTTTTTAATCTCGATGTCATGATTATTGTCGTATGTGAACGTTTTACCTAAGTATTTGACTTGACTAACCTGTTTTAACTCTTTATTATCACATATGATTTCGGACGTTTTAATGTTTACACTTTCTTTTTAAAAAAACATACATTTTGTTTTTTCCGGATTTATATTAAGGCTGTACCGTTTACTAACTTCGTTTACTTTTGTTATTAATTTTTGAAGGCCTTGATCACTATCTGCTATTAACACTGTGTCATCAGCATATTTTAAATTATTTATTATTACACCATTTATTTTAATACCTTCGGAGGTTTCACTTAATGCTTCCTCCATTATCTGCTCTGAATATATGAAATCAATAGTCATATAGATAAAAATTATCCGCTTATCCTCCGCCTAGGTACGGCCCTGACTGTGTAAATAAATCAAATTGTATCGTGGTTTTTTTTTTGTAAAATGTATTTATGTTTTCATTTTTAATTTTTAATAATAAATGTTGGTAATAATAAAAGTAGGACATTGTTAATGGATCATTCTGTAAATTAACACGTTTGTATTACACTCGGTGAGTACAACATAGGTCAGGTGTGGACAACCTTTTTCGGCTCGCGGACCACGTTGCTATAATTTGTAAACGTTCCGTTGACCAGGTAATCCAATTGAACTATAATATTTCATTTTTATTTTTCCTTTAATAATAAACCCGCTTTACATTTTCGGTCTTTATTTTTCTAAAAAAAATAATGGCAATTCTAATTTAGTAAATGATAACTCAGCCGCCGAGATAGTGGAACAGTCGAGATTTAGTCCTGACGGTGACGGTTTTAAGTGATTTTTTCTGGAATTGCATTGTAACTGTTACAAAACTGTTTTCTGAGTTGGCGGAATAAATATTTATTTACAATAAATAAAAACACAATAATAATGAACGCACCAACGAAAAGTCAACTTAACAATCAACACAAGTAAACAATAACTAAACAGTAATTACAAAGCAAAACAAACAACTATATACAATAATTCGTAAGAATTAACTATATACCTGGAATATTTATTTCTAGTTATTTATGTTTGAAATATTTATATTCACTGTATTTATATCAGACGCACTATTTGTCGCTCAGTGTTCTCCATTGACTGCTTCCCTCACTCACTCGTACTGCTGTTTATATATGCTGCGTGCCGTAAGCCTATAGTGCGTTCTCGCTTTCTCTAGAACTTTCGCGCAGGTACCAGTTGTTCAGTAAGCAGACCTGTTTCTCAGAACTCTTGTCTGCCGTTTATATATATAGGGTGATCCGCAACATAACGTTATTCGGTGGGTGTTTCTAACAGTAATGCTAACTAACAGACATATTTGTTTGTATCAAACGTATAGACCGAGAGCTAGTGACAATTTTTGGTGTTATTTAGTCAAGACCTTATTTTTGTGAAGACGTTGAGGGAGGCATGCCCTGTGTAAGGGATTTTGCTAGATAGCGGTATGGGAGGGATGCAGACCGCCCCCAACATGTAACAAAAAAAAATGGTCACAATTATTATTGCTTCAAGGCTGAAATAATGTTTGTATTATAGCTTGTCGGTGACCCAATAATGCCATTACAATATTTGCAGATCGATTGGTCAGTATTAAAGGGGTGGCAGATCACCCTAAACGTGTCATGTACCCGACGAAATTTATATTATTAGTTCAAGGTTAATATGTTGTTACGGCGACTGTTTTAGGCATATATTTCAACTTGTAGAATCAATGTCGGTATTAAGCCCCTCTCTTAGGGGAAAAAAACTTGCTCGCCTAGGTGTTTATATCGTTTTGCAAGGGGGAATATTGACATTTTGTTCTGCAAATTGAAATGTATGCTTAAAACAGTCGTCGTAACAACATATCAAATTTAAAACTTGAACTAATAATATAAATTTCGTCGGGCACATGACACGTTTAGGGTAATCTGCCACCCCTTTAATACTGACCAATCGATCTGCAAATATTACCTATAATGGCATTTTTGCCTCACCGACAAGCTATACAAACAATTTCAGCCTTAAAGCAATAATAATTGTGACCATTTTTTTTGTAACATGTTGTGGGCGGTCTGCATCCCTTCCATACTGCTATCTAGCAAAATCCCTTACTCAGTATAATATCCCTTCCTCAACGTCTTCACAAAAATAAGGTCTTGACTAAATAACACCAAAAAATTGTCACTATCTCTCGGTAATTATACTTATAGGCATATCTTTCAATCTCTTTCTGGTCGGCAAATTAAGCGAATATTAATGTTAATCTTTACTCTTTTCATACATTTCGGAATTTCTTCAAATTAAAGAAAAGTTTTTATTTTAAAAAATGTAAAAATAATTT
This sequence comes from Mongoloraphidia duomilia, assembly GCA_039654895.1. Taxonomy (NCBI): domain Eukaryota; kingdom Metazoa; phylum Arthropoda; class Insecta; order Raphidioptera; family Raphidiidae; genus Mongoloraphidia; species Mongoloraphidia duomilia. The sequence continues at coordinate 9,601,647 of CM077523.1, forward strand.
TTCATACATCTGGAAACTAAAAGCTTTGGGCTTTGAGGCGGTCAACTGAGCAAATTAACTATAAGGTGCATTAACGTTATAAGACCGCCGCATAAAGCTTTTAGTTTCCAGATGTATGAAAATTATTTTTTCTCCTACGTAGGCCGAAAGTTCGTACTTTCGTCCCTGCCAAGCGGGAACAAAGTCGCTCTTTTTTCCCGTGGTACGGACAAGTGCGCGTGCGCAATAGTACTTATGCCGGCTCTCACGCACCTACTTCTGTCTCCTACACATTAAAATTATTTCCTTTAAAATTATTTTTTAATTTTAATAATTTTTTTTTCAATTTTGCGAACTTTCGGCCTGGCAGGAGAAAAAATAGTATGCGCAACACGGGAGGAAATGTAGCACTTTCCTCCCTTGTGGCACAATGTACCATTTTTTTAGTACCTACATTAAATAAAAGATTTTATTATAAATTTTATTTTTTACTTTTTAGTCTTTAGAATGATGTCACGCATAGCTTATTGTATTTTACTCGTCTAACCCTTTCATTTGATACCGATATTAAGGGGATATACTGGCCGCACAAAAATGCTCGGCCATACCTGACATAGGTATGTACTCTACATACTGCATATACATAGCATGTTGTGTTTGAAGTGTGTAATGCGGCCCGTGAACCGAGAATGTGAGTAATTGATCACATTTTAAATTTCTTCATAAATCACTGCATAAGTTTTTCGCGTTATAAATTGGTTTTTCGTGTTTACCGACACGCCTAAATTGAACGCGCAATATGTAACGGATATTCTAAATACGTGCCTTTACTTATTTAAAGCTTCGTGTACACTGTGGCGTGCGGCTAATGCAAAACCGAGTCACATCGGATGTATTGAAAACAGCACATCCATGTGTGTAAGCTTCCGCGGCCGGCATTGTTCCAAATCTTAATAGTTTCCGGGCTTGTAGACCGTTATTCAATGGTATTGTTACGGATCACCCTGTATATAAACGGCAGGCGGGAGTTCTGAGAAGCGGTATCTGCTTGCTGTAACAACTGGTCCTGCACGAAAGTTCTAGAGAACGCTAGAATGCGCTAGGTTTGAGCCGCGCAGCATATATAAGCGTTCAGTACGAGTGCGAGGGAATCAGTCAGTTAGTCAACGGCCGAATCAATCAGTGAACAGTGAGTCGCGCATTCAAGCCAACGGTGAAGCAGTCAATGGAGAATACTGAGCGACAAATAGTGCGTCTGATATAAATACAGTGAATATAAATATATGAAACATAAATAGCTAGAAATAAATAGTCCTGGTATATAGTTAATTGTTACGAGTTATTGTATATAGTTATTTGTTTTGCTTTGTAATTACTGTTTAGTTATTGTTTATTATTGTGTTTTTAAATATTGTAAATAAATATTTATTCCGCCAACTCAGAAAACAGTATTGTAACAGTATTTTCGTCTATAACTGCGGTAGACATTTTCAAAGACGATGTGGCAGCGGTCGAAGTGTCCTCCTTGGCGACTCACAGCCCACAGGTAAATCTAAAATGGACGAATACGACCGAGCAGAGAACTCACGCACACTACTAATTGACCAATCACATCACATCAGTATCGCCGCGTTTTCTTGTTCCTTATTTCAAGATTTCCTCTTCAAAATTTCACACCTGTAAAGTAATAATCAGAGCCGGAGCGAGGGGGGTGTGGGGTGTGTGACCCCCCCCCCCATGAAACCAGTCGGCAAGCAAAGGTCCAGGCGGCAATATCAAGTCACCGCCCCCCCTTCTTCCTCTTCGACCTTCGGCCCTCTTAGTCTGTAATTTGTAGATCTATCCTTAGTCGGTAATTTGTAGATCTACATCTCCCCATCTAAACCCACTTTGTTAAGACCCTGGTAATAATCTTTCTTAAATGTTTTTTCAGGTATCGTGGATCAGAAAGCGCGATCTACACATTTTAACCGTTGGAATTCTGACATACACAAACGACCAAAGGTTCCAGTCGTTACATTCGGACGGGACCGATGAATGGACGCTGAAGATCAGCTCACCTCAGACCAGAGACACGGGGATCTACGAGTGTCAAGTCAGCACAGAGCCTAAAATATCACAGGCTTTTAAACTTAATGTCGTAGGTCAGTGCAAATATTTTACAGCAATTTCACTCAAAATTAAGTTTTGAAATTCTGTTTATAAGATAGTAAAATCTCAGGGGCCCGCGACGTCTTGGAATCCTGCCAATACTTTAGACATTTTTTTGTCAAGTTTTACATACTAACATACCTAATATTTTGATTTTAATTTTCTGCTTTTATTATCTTCAGTTTGTCTAAAATATCATGAAAGCCACGACGCAAATAATTGTGGTTTGTGGTCTTTTTGAGTGAATCACAACAGGTTGTGGCTGTTTTTACAAATACCACAGTACGAATATCACGTTGTGGATGATTTAAAAAAATCACAACGCGTTGTGGACGTTTTTTCGCTCAATGAGCGTTTTTGTTCTTTGAGCCACAGTTTAAAAAAATATCTTTGAAATGGTTTAAGGATCCAAAATAAGAAGCAAATACTGTTAGTATTGCATTTATTAGCTAACGTTTCGAGAATTATATTCTCATTCTCAGAGCTCTGTATAAAAATTTTAAAATTGTGTTAGTTAGGAAAAATACTTAAAAAATAATGTATAACAATTATTGATTAACTTACCAAATGCCGTCAAATGTATCATCAGGATCACCAATTTTCTGTTTTTAATTAAAACAGTTTCTTCACATCTAAAAAAATATCGTTTCAGTTGGATAAGTTATTTTTTGTACATGATCGATTTCAAATTTTTTAGGAAAGTGTTTGGTTACAATATAAAGTCATCGTCAAATCAGTTTTTTTGGCGATGCGTTCGTCAACTAAACTACATACACTAATGCTGGGTTGCAGAAAGTACTGTCAGAAATTCTGATTTGAAAATGGCCTTAGATTGTGACCATTACTCTATAAAAAAAGCATTGCAGAATTTTAAATCGATGCTGCTCGAAAAATAATTGAACGATTGAAACGATATTTTTTTAAACTGTGCATATAGGTATCTATTTAACATAATTTTTTTTACAATTTCCACTTCGAAACAACATTTTTCTACGCATTTAGATCAAAATGTAGCTTGAAAAGTGATATTTTTCTATGTAACTCAATCATTTCTTTTTGTATGTTTACTATCTAGATTCTTGACACACTGCAGTATGTCAGCCAAGCTCGGCAAACACTGACTGTGTGTATATTTACACGAACCATTTGGACCTACTTTCACCCCCCCATAACTCAAAAAATATTAGACCTACACCCTTGCAATTTTGCATGACTAAATAAAGCCCTCTTGAGCACCTAGAATCCCAAATTTCATTAATAAACCCGGTATAGTTCATGAGTTATTAAGGTCTGAAAAGTGCCATTTTTATCACTCACTCACTCACTCATTCATCAAAAACCTAGTATAAATTATAAAGATCTTTTTGACGTTATTTAATAAAATAGTAGATCTTTATATTATAAAGTTAATAATAAATAAATAAAACACAACAAAATTTGATTTAATCAAGACGAGTCTAAAATATGTCTGGTCACAACAAGATTATAATTTTGATTAACTAGTCTGTTTCAAAAGCGTAGTTCATAGAAACTGTCAAAACAAAACAATGTTGTGGTCGACTATGTAGAGTATTAATGCTGACTCAAAAAGACACAGCACTAGACCACTTCTAGATGATTTTTTTTTTATTATGCGGGTTTTTTGGCTTCTACGCTTATTTACGTAATTAGCCACGTCCGAAAAGATGACTTAGAAACTTGAAATTTGGTATCAAGGTAGATCATTAGGCGTATACAAAGTAAAAAATCTGAAAACTACAAATTATTTCAATAACAAACTAAAAAACGAAAAAAAAATGTGGTGGAAGAAACGGTTTGGTGGGAGAGTGGGTTTCCAGTAGTCAATGTATTTAATGTAACTTTACAAAAAGTATAATATCCCACCAAAAGGCAAACACATAAATGTGAAAAAAAGGCCAAGTTCGGTACAAAGAACAGCTTCGCCGAAAAAAGATAAATAAATCGTGTGTCAAAACTTGGCACCAACTTAGATCTCAATTCTTTTTTCATCGAAGCTGTTTTTTGTACCAAACTTGGCCTTTATTCACAATTATGTTTTTGGTGGGATCTAATAATATTCTACATGACAGAGTTTCACAAAAACTGTAATTATATTATCACAATCTAAAGTCTTTGTCAAATCATTTTTTGACAACGTTTTCTGCAACCCAGTATTATTTAACTAATTTTTTTCTATATGTTTCCAGTTTCGAAAGCGAAAATAATCGGAAATCCGGAACTCTACATAAAAAGCGGTAGCGACATCAATTTGACATGCATAGTACTTCAAACACCGGATCCACCGAGCTTCATCTACTGGTACCGCGGTGGCAACGTGATCAACTATTCACAAAGAGGTGGCATTAGTGTCGTCACTGAGAAACAAACAAGAACAAGCAGACTGCTTATATCTCGAGCATTGCCCGATGACAGCGGCAACTATACCTGCTCACCGTCAAGTAGCGATTCGGCCAGTGTACTTGTGCATGTGCTCAACGGGGAACACCCTGCCGCTATGCAACACGGCAACAGCAGCAGCAATAGTGATGCCATCTATCATAAACTTAACACACTACTGTTTGTAATTATACTATTGGTCTCCAGGTGACTTACAACGCCGCGCTACGAACTGACAACAAAGTCACCATAAGATTCGTATTGTCTGTGTAAATTTATTAGTGAATTAATCAATAACGGACCTTTTGTGTAATTAGTTTCATGAGCAAGGCCGATTTCATAGTCTGTACATAACGATACACTAATTTTCACACGGTGGGCAGAAATTTTTATGTTATGTATATACCATGATCATAGCTGGACTTCAACTTCAAATACAAGTCCGACGCAAACTCCGTCAACTTTCTTTTCACTTTGCATTTTATTTCGTTTTCAATAAATTTAAATTTAAAATTGAATCACTTCGAATATTTTATCAGAATTTTATCACAATACCGTGTTAATGAGCGTAGATTGTCTACTGTGAAAAACGGCGTAGCATATCTACTATCGACCTACGTTATTTAACGTAGCTCGATTAGTACGTAAATCAACACAGTTCGACTTCTACGTTAATCAACGCTTCATTTATCAACTTGGCTCAACTACTTACTACTTCAATCAACGTAGATTGTCTATAACGTAAATCGATGCACCCGTCCACTACATAAATCAACGTAGCTTGACTAATACGTTAATTAACGTAGCTCGTAGACTACTTTATATTATGATATAGCGCGACTGCTACTTTAATCAACGTAGTGCGTCTACTACGTCAACTAACGTAGCTGAGTTATTACGTTAATCAACATAACTTGACTACTACATACCTATAGTTACGTAAAACGACGTAGCTCGACTAAAAATTTGATCAACTTTACTCGTCGACTACTGTATAAGACGTAGGCGTGACAGCTACGTTAAGTAACGTATTACGTAACGCGGGTACTATGATCATTAACGTAGCTCGTGTACTACGCTTACTAATGTAGCTAGTTATTACATTATTCAACATAGCTTGACTACTACATGTAACAAAGTAGCTCATTTCTTGCGTAAATCGACGTAGCTCGACTATTTTGTTAATCAACGTAACGTCGACTACTTTATAAGACGTAGCGTGACTACTGCGTTAATTAACGTATTACGTAACACGTGTACTATGATCATTAACGTAGCTCGTGTACTACGCTAACTAATGTAGCTAGTATTACATTAATCAACATAGCTTGACTGCTACATTTAACAAAGTAGCTCATTTCCTACGTAAATCGACGTAGCTCGACTATTTTGTTAATCAATGTAACGTCGACTACTTTATAAGACGTAGCGTGACTACTACGTTAATTAACGTATTACGTAACGCGTGTACTACGATAAATAACGTAGTTCGCGTACTATGCTATCTAATGTAACTAGATATTACATTAATCAACATAACTTGACTACTACTGACTACATATAACAAAGTAGCTCATTTACTACGTAAATCGACGTAGCTCGACTACTTTGGTAATCAACGTAACTCGTCGACTACTTTATAAGACGTAGCGTGATTTCTACGTTAATGAACGTATTAATCAACATAACTTGACTACTACATTTAACAAAGTAACTCATTTCCTACGTAAATCGACGTAGCTCGACTATTTTGTTAATCAACATAACTCGTCGACTACTTTATTTTGTTAATCGACGTATCGTGACTTTTACGTTAATAAACGTATTACGTAACGTGTGTACTACGTTAATTAACGTATTACGTAACGCGTCTACTACGTTAAATAACGTATTACGTAACGCGTGCACTACGTTAATTAACGTAGCTCGTTTACCACGCTAACTAATGTAGCTAGTTATTTATAATGTAGCTAGTTAATCAACATAGCTTGACTACTACATTTATAAACTTAACTCATTTACTACGTAAATTTCTCGTAGCTCGTCGACTACCTTATAAGACGTTGCGTGACTACTACGAAAATTAACGTAGCGTGACTACTTTAATTCCTAGAATTGCCGGTCTACCGCGTTTATCAACACCGCGAATCTACAATATATAGTCAATTTAAATGTTACTTGTATATCAATTAAATTGAAATTTGGATCATTTAAATTTTAAAATATCTGTAAAAAAATGTTTGCTATTATTTTTATACGGTGTTGTGACTTCTTTATTAAAGATGTAGTATTTTGGTTAACATTGGCATAACGTTAAATATTTCTGTCCACCGTGTACTGTGTGCTTTATATACAATTTCGTGTGCAAATTGCAAATGGCATTATGCGTGTTTTTGAGAGAACAAGCTTTGGAACAAACCGATTTCTAAAGTTTAAACTAAAATCTTGAGAATATTTTACCATCACGGGCGTAAACTGGTCTCTTAAAATCATGGGTGTTTGATTTTCAGGGCCGAATTTAAAGGATGTGCCCAAGGGGATAACAAATTCTAGTCCATCAAAAGAATTTAAGTCAATTTTTATTGTATCTGAACACTGTTTAATGTATTTATGGACAAGTAAGTCCAAAGACTCCATCAAGTCAGCAATAATACGAGCGTGAGTTTGAGGGCGAAATAATTTTTATTGGTTCTTAATATCGGAGCGAAAAAGTATTTGGGGAGTGCAGTTTTAGAAATTTGTTGAGACCCAGCGGCTATAACTTCGGTTGCCCTCTCATTTGACTTTGTCTGATTTCACCAATAAAGGAACAAGTGGGATGTAATCATGGAAAGTTAGATAATTATTGTTCGATAACACGGACTGGAAGGTCGTGCGTACCAGAGATGAAGAAGGTTGGAAAAAGTATCTTGATACAAGATACCAAACATTCAATACTCCAAAGGATAAAAGGAATAAATTAATGATAAATTAATAGATTTATACGGCTGATTTGCAATTGAAAAATTTTTATTGGATAAGCAGCCAATTATATAATTGATACCAGACATATCGGAAAAAATCATTTTACCAACCATAGTCACAGTCAGGAATCTAACCTGAACTTTCCACTTTCGCGGCGGAATGAGCTTGCAGTACTCAACCGTGACATGATTACTAAACTAACATTCTCCTTATGTGCTTTGGATCAATTGATTTCCACTGCATGCTACATGCTACCTAGCTATAATTAAATAACACTCGACATGGAGTGAAAATCAATTGATTCCGAAGCATATAAGGGGAATGTTAGATTAGTAATCATGTCACGGTTGAGTAATTGTAAGCTCATTCCGCCGCGAAAGTGGAAAGGTTCAGGTTAGATTCCTGACAGTGACTATGGTTGGTAAAATGATTTTTTCCGATATGTCTGGTATTAATAATTATATAATTGGTTGCTTATCCATTAATTTTTTTTTAAATAAATGATATTTCACTACCTATCAAAGATAATAGGTACTCTAAAGTAAAGTCGGTATCTAAGATAAGTATCTAAGATACTTTTCAAAAGTATCTTCATTTTCGAATATATAGATATACAATTAAATGTATCTAAGAAACAAAACATTATCTTAGATACAAGATGGTGCATAATTACAAATTTTGTCTCAAGGATACGCATAACAAACTCACGTCGACGGTCGATCAGGAAAAGGCCTGACTATGAAAGACACATTACTGCTCCGAAATTTAGACTGATTTCAAAAAAAAAATGATAATACAAATATAATATATTTTATAATAAATAAATAAAGGAAAGATAGTAACATTGTAGAAGAAAAACAATTTTGTCTTAAATGAAAATTTATCAAATTTTATATTGAAATGTGCAATACTAAAATATGTGAGATAAATGATTTTACATAATGTAATATAAATAGTTTAAACATAATTACATATTTAAGACGTATGGCCTAGTATTATAAGATATAGTTATTTATAATAAAAATATGAAACAACAATGCTGATGTATAAATTGTAAAAAGAACAATATTAAAATAGATTGAATTAAATAAAATGTATACTTAAAAGATATAAATCAACACAAATTGCTTGTTTTCTTTTTTAACGACATCAAAAATGAAGGAGGTTCTCAAGTCGACTGTTTACAGGGTGTCCCATAGCTTAAAGACATGTTATTAAAGTCGTTTTGAGTTAAAATTGCTTAATAAACATAATATCCCGAAAATGCTTCCTAACAGAATTACCTACAACCATTGATGAAATGTAAAAAGAAATTCATTTAAAAATATTTACAATTTCTGTTCAAAATTATTTTCTGCAGCTTCAATACAAAGGTTGGCCCTGCGTAAAATTGATCCAACAGCTCGCCCCACATTTTTTACATTTTAGCACTTCAAGTTTCAATGGTTGTAGTTCTGTTACGAAGCATTTTCGGACATATGTTTATTAACAATAACTCGACTTTAAGCTATGGTCATCGAGTTATGGGACACCCTGTATAAAATAGCTGTTTTACATGCATACATGACGTATAAGTACATGTAAAGTGACTTTTGACAGACAGGTGTGCGGGAACGTATCTTTCCCATACTAGTGTGGGAAAGCAAACCATTTTCATAGTGATTTATGTTTATTCGCCCTAATCCGTCCTGTTACCTACTGTGCCTACTATAGAAGTGAAGTTGGCGATACAAAATGAACTGTCAAAACATTTTGAAAATACTGAAAATGAAGAGAAAAAGCAGCAACTTTATAGTGGGTATAGCAAAAAAATTGAAAATACGCCCAACATCAAACGGAATTTAGTGATCTATTCGATTCTTAGTGATCTAGGTCGAGTTAAAAAGTATTTGTGAAAAATCGATCATTTTCCCTTAGTTAGTAGGTACTTATAGCAAGTTAATAATCCACGATGAGAACCCACTGCGGTACACGACAGATAATTTCTATGTTTTTAAGAAGCTAACATGCCAGGTAATTTTTAAAATAATTTTATTTTTATTCAAAAAACAATATATTTTTTCGACGGAAAACATTGAAATATTTTTAAGACAAGTTATTTTAAAATTTGTTAACCGGGGACCAGAAAGACGTATCGGTATTGCTGATTGGTTAGTCACGAATGAAATACTTCTGAATTAAGGCTCTGCCGATGTTTTGTAACATAGTCTGAAGGCTATTATTAGACTACGAAAATATAGACTGTTCTGTTATGCAATTCCTTACCAGCTATTTATACGGGTTGGTTCAAAGAGAGTATGTCAGTGCGTGTTAATATTACACATAGACATTTATCTATATAATATTTATTTACATCTATTAAAATATTCGACATTCTGAGAGAAATCAATTAATTGTTTTTAATATTATAATCATTTCTTTGGTACTACAATCTAAAAACGACACTTAAGCAAAATTTTGCAAAAGCTCTGTTATCATTCGATTAAAATTTATTGAACTGGGTTAGATGATCTAACTAATTTACTAATAGGTATTCTTTGCGGGAAATCAGCTATGACGTTTTTCACTCTTTCAATATTCTAAATACAACATGTTTTGAAACAGCCTTTAAATAGAGCAATGTTGTTATCAGGAGAACAGTGTTTAAAAATTTGTATTATGTAATATTTATTATCTTCTGAAGGCGGGGTTTATTATTAAATAAAATTATTGAGCAATGAAAGCCTTCTGACGTTATCTTGAAAGTCGGCTTAGCCTCGGTTCAGAAATATTTCATTGGTGACCAACAAATCATCAATACCGATTCATCTGTATGTTTTCCTGATACAAAGTTTTTGAAAAATATGAATTGTTAGATCTTACTGAAAAAAACATTTGTTATAATATTTCAATCCAAAGTCGCCAGTTAAAAATATAAATAAAGTAAAGCGTCCCTATAGAAGTAAACTGGGGTAACATCAGACGCGGATCCGGCTCTCAAAAAAGGTTGTGGTCACGGCTTTCCGAAAATCGGCCAAGTGCGAGTCGGACTACTGACTCGCTCACGATCTATACATTGCATTCCTACAAAGGAGACGTTAATGTATGACGCCCCGGCCAAGACATTGTACAGTGTATAGGTTCACGCGGGCAAAGCCGCGGGGCGAACACTAGTAAATTAATAAACCTGTAAAATGTTAATCTGTTTGCTCACGAAAATTACAAAAATAAATGTGTGTTTGTTTGCACATCACAATATCACATCTAGACTCCAAACTACTGAACCGATTTTGATGAAACTTTTACAGTTTGAAAGCATATCAGATTTTATATTTAATTAAAAGTATACATTTTACACTGAATAATTTTATTTAGGCGCTTACTTACTTTACTTACTTTAGACCCCCTTTTTCCAAGTTTGTTTGATATTGTTTTGTTCGTGTACAAATGTTTACAAAGATTTCGAGGTTAGGGATACTTTGAGTGAAAGAGAAGGGATATATCACTGATCGTTCTGAAACCTCACTCGGACTCGGTAGGATTGTTATCCTTTTCTAACATATATAGCTATTTTAAGCATTTGAAAGATAGAGCATTCTAGACCACTTTTATCTCATTCTTCCTGATAAGTTAAAAAAAGACAAGTGTGCTCTCTTTTGTAATATATGAAAAATGAAATATCATATAATCATATTATGTATAATGAAAAAGTAAGAATTCTCCGCGGGCTCAACTGACCCGGAGAAATTGACGTAAAACACGGAGACCCGGAGATCGCCCCCGAAAACCGGAGTCTCCGGGTCAAACCCGGAGAGGTGGCAACCCTAAGTGTGGTCCAGTGGTTAGCGTCGCGGCCTCTGGATAGGACTGTCGTGGATTCGAATCCCGCCTCCGCTCGTGGATGTTTTGTGATGTCATTTAGTTTTAAGTGAGTTGTTATTTAATGTAATCAAGACGCTAATCACCTAAGTTGTCGACGCGTCTATAATTTACAATAAATAAATAAATAAATACTCTCTGCCTACTATAAAAGTGAAGTTGGCGATACAAAATGAACTGTCAAAACACTTTGAAAATACTGAAAATGAAGGGGAAAAGCAGCCACTTTATAGTGGTCGTAGCAAAAAATAACATATATATTTCGTGCGTAATGATATCATATTATCACTCGTGTGACTATTAATACTCGCTATTGCTCGTTTTAACATAATGTCACTACTCGTTAGTAATATACCTCATTACGCCACTTTGTATGTATGTCTTCGGCATTTGTGAACGGATTTTAATTATTCTTTTTCAATTTAATAGGGCATACCCTCAGAGTGGTCACATATAAATATTTACTTGAATCGATTCAGTACCTACATTTTTTTCAAGAAAGTAATAATCGGTTAAAAACAGTAATTTATAAAAAAAAATTGAGTTTCCTTTAAAAAAGCCACTAAAAAGTCGAAAATAATAAAATTTTGAGGTTGGCGCAAATTTAATAAAAGGAGATGATAATAACATATAAAAAGTTTTATTACATATTTTCCTCTTTTTATTAACTGTTGGAAGGAAAATATTTTTTTCCTTTTAAGTCTTAATATTTTCAATTTTATTACACATCACAACCGCAGGCAGCTCTGTACCGCTGAGCAGGCCTCTCGCTAGACTTGTCTAGCTTCCCAATCTTGAATTTGCCTCTCCATGTGTTGCCTATTTCACATAGTTGAGAGTAAGTAAAATTTTAATTTGACGCCCTATGCATATTTCCTATTTCATTTAATAAGAATCCAGGCTTGAGATTGAGGAAAATATATCGTTAATATAGGAACTATATTCATATAGTCGGGCCGCTTAACAGATGGAGCAATGATCACTTCATCTGTTAAGCGGCCCGACTATAGGTGTGTTTGTTGGCAAGTTCTGAACTGGTTCTGAATTGTTAAAACATGTGTCGGCAATATAGAACTCTATGGACACTACTACGTGTTTACGGCGACCCTAATTCTGAGGCCCATTTTGCAAAAGCTTTGAAGTAGGGTAAAGTTTGTTTTTTGACGTAGGACTACTCTCAACAATTCTTTTGAAATTTAAAAAGATTGAAAATACGGACGACATCAAGCGGAATTTAGTGATCTATTTGATTCTTAGTGATCTAGGTCGATTCTCAGTGATATGGTCGATTCTTAGGTCGAGTTAAAAAGTATTTGTGAAAAATCGATCATTTTCCCTTAGTTCGTACTTATAGCAAGTTACGAATCCACGATGAGAACCCACTGCGGTACACGATAGATAATTTCTCTGTCAGGTAATTTTTAAAATAATTTTATTTTTATTCAAATAACAATATATTTTTTCGATGGAAAACATTGAAATATTTTTAAGACAAGTTATTTTAAAATTTGTTAACCGGGGACCAGAAAGACGTAGGTATTGCTGATTGGTTAGTCATGAATAAAATACTACTGAATTAAGGCTCTGCAAAATATAGACTGTTATGCAATTCCTTACCAGCTATTTATACGGGTTGGTTCAAAGAGAGTATGTCAGTGCGTGTTAATATTACACATAGACATTTATCTATGTAATATTTATTTACATCTATAAAAATATTCGACTTTCTGAGAGAAATCAATTAATTGTTTTTAATATTATAATCATTTCTCTGTTACTACAATCTAAAAAAGACACTTAAGCAAGATTTTGCAAAAGATCTGTTATCATTCGATTAAAAATAATTGAACTGGGTTAGATGATCTAATTTACTAATAGGTATTCTTTGCGGGAAAGCAGCTATGAATTTTTTCACTCTTTCAATATTCTAAATACCACATGTTTTGAAACAGCCTTTAAATAGAGCAATGTTGTTATCAGGAGAACAGTCTTTAAAAATTTGTATTATGTAATATTTATTATCTTCTGAAGGCGGGGTTTATTATTAAATAAAATTATTGAGCAATGAAAGCCTTCTGATGTTGTCTTGAAAGTCGGCTTAGCCTCGGTTCAGAAATATTTCATTGGTGACCAACAAATCATCAATACCGATTCATCTGTATGTTTTCCTGATACAAAGTTTTTGAAAAATATAAATTGTTAGATCTTACTGAAAAAAAAACATTTGTTTAATATTTCAATCCAAAGTCGCCAGTTAAAAATATAAATAAAGTAAAGCGTCCCTATAGAAATAAACTGGGGTAATATAATGTTATTAATTATTTATTTTAAATTCAAACTTAAGAGTGTACTTTTCACACATATATGAACAAGATTTATCTACAAAAAAGTTAAAAAAACTTGATTACAAAAAATGTAGGTGTTTTAAAAACTAACAATGTTTTTTATTGGTTGATTTAAAACAATTCGTTTTAATCATGCCATCAAAAGAACTATTTCACATGCATACATGACGTATAAGTACATGTAAAGTGACTTTTGACAGACAGGTGTGCGGGAACGTATCTTTCCCGTACTAGTGTGGGAAAGCAAACCATTTTCATAGTGATTTATGTTTATGTTTACACGATAGATAAAATTTATCTTTTTAGGGGGATAATATGTCAGGGGATTTTTAAAATAATTAATTTTATTTTTAATCAAATAGCAATTGATGCACTAAATATTTTAAGACAAGATTTTTAAAATTTGTTAACCGGGTATCAGAAAGACGAGTCGGTATTGCTGTTTTGTTGATCGCGAATGAAGTACTTCTGAATCAAGGCTCTGCCGATGTTTAAAACATCTCTTGAAGGCTCTTATTAGACTACAAAAATATAGACTGTTATATAATTCCCTCACAGATATTTATACAGAATGTTTCAAAGAGATATTGTTATTGTGTGTTAATATTACACATAGACTGTTAATCTATAGTATAAATTATAATAAGTAGGTATCTATTTATCGCTATACAAATATTCTATATTTTCAAAGGCATAAATTAATTGTTTTTAATATTATAATCAGTTCTTTGTTATTACAATCTGAAAAAGACGCTCAAGAAAAATTTTGCAAAAGCTTTGTTATTATTCGATTAAATTTAGATGAACTGGGTTAGATTCATTAATATTTTCTGCGGGAAAGAAGCTGTGAATTTTTTCATTCTTTCTGTTCTAAATCCCACATGTTTTGAAACAGCCTCTAAATAGAGAAATGTTGTTATTAGGACAGCAGTCTTTTAGAATTCGTATTATGCAATTTTTATTATTTTTTGAAGGCGGAGTTTATTTTTAAAGGAAACCACCGAATTATGAAAGCCTTCTGGCGTTGTCTTGAATGTCGACTAAGATTCTATTCAGAAATATTTCATTGGTGACCAGCAAATCATGAATACCGATTCATCTGTATGTTTTCCTGATACAAAGTTTTTGAAAAATATGAATTGTTCGATTTTATTGATAAAAACACCGTTTTTATAATTTCAATCCAATGTCACCAGTTAAAAATATAAACAAACCTGTTCTATGGAAGTAAACTGGGGTGCCATAACGTTATTTATTTATTTATAAATTATATCTAAGAAGGTCTTTTTCGCACATTATATGAACAAGTTTTTGAAAAACTTGATAAAAAAAATGTAGGTGTTAAAAAAACTAATAATGCTTTTTGATTGGTTTTAAACTGTATTTAAAGTACCTACATATTAATCATTCATATTGAAACATATTTTATATAAATTGTGTTTTAAATAGTTTTAAACAATTCGTTTTCATCATGCCATCCCTGAACTCGAGCGAGGTCGAGTCCCAGTGAGCAAAGTCGATTCTTAGCGAGGAAGGTTCGATTATTTGTGAGCAAGCTCGATTCTTAGTGAGTACTTTGCAGCGACTACATATATTTTTTTTTTCAAATTATTATACATTTTGTAAATTTATGTATTAAATTTATCGTGTTTATTTTTTCTTTGCTTAAAACTCCTGTCAGGCCGCAACCAGTATTACATTACTACTAGCTGTGGTCTGACAGAGATCAATTCGGTTAACTATTTCAATTATATAATTGGACATAAGGGCGTTTCTCATCTATAAATACCGGCTAAGAGCCATTTTTTCAGAGAGAGATCCGCCGTCCGTAGTTCGTTAAAAATTCCTTTCTTTTTCTTATTTCGTTTTTTTTTTATTGTCAAATTTTGATTTTTGTCAAATCAAAAATCAACTTAAATATTGTGTTTAAAAAATTCCTATAGTATTTTTTCTGTATCAGTGTCCAGCTATTTTGTGTTATTTTCATTTTTGTTTTGATTAAACTTACTGTTGTGTTTTTAATTAAATACAGTTTGATTATTTAAACTACCTTTCTGCTTTCTTTTAAATATACAATACAAGGAATTATTGGAGTATAATCTCCATATAAAAAGATCTAGCCAGTTTTTTTACTGGTTTTGTGACAGTGTGCGTTTCTTGGAAACTAATTAAAAAACTCTGTGCCACCACTATTTTGCTCAAGAAACCACACTACGTTACAGTTTGGTAGCAGAGCGAAGTTGGAATTCTGCTCCTATAATTCCTTTCTTTTCTATTCAAATCATTTAGTGAATCATTTTTTTACATTGAAATAATTTACTGCTTAAAATTTTAACAAATCGTAATTTTTCAATTGATCAATAATTTCTATATTATGCAACCCATTGTCTATTACTTAACTTGCGTAATCCTTTATTCTCGCTGTTTTATTTCGTTCACTGGCGATAATTTATAATTTTTATAACGGTATTTAAGTTTTTTTTTCCTTACCTTATTAATTTTTTCCCCTCAGCCTTTTTTACCTGTATAGTGTACCTACCGTGGCATTTCTCTCAGTAGTTAGTGATAAAAGTGAATTATAAACAAATCGATCAAGTCAACATGCCAAATACAAGATCACAGACCTCGGACAGCGGAGAAGCAATGGTTCCTCCAGATCATCAACAACAACGATCTACAGCATCTTCAAATCTGGATCAGCCGTCAGCTATCGCTCAAGCAACTGCCGTTCATATGCAGATGACTGCTGGTATTCACGATCAAATCGCTCAGCTTGCACAATGGTCCGAAAATCTAACCAAGCATATTATTAAAGCAGATACCGAATTCAAACATGATCTTTCGAATTTTATTGGCAAAATATCCATATGTACGGGTAGTGATCCAGAAAAACTCGTGACGTTTATAGAAGATGTTCAAGATGTTATTGATTTGAAAATTCGATCGGAGTCCACCATCTTGTTTTCACTCTTAAGCCGTCTTCAAGGAGAGCTGTTGACTTGGTGGCCTGAAGCTATCGCTACATTTCAAAACTGGGCTGAATTACAACTGAAATTATTAGAGCACTTTACTTCTCCAATGATTAAAATGCAATTAATTAATTCATTGGTGAGAAGATACCATCGTTGTGAAGAATCCTTCAGCGATTTTATCCGAGATATACATCGCAAAGCACAAGCACTGAATGCTGAAATACCAGAAGCTGAGCTTATATGTCAAATCTGGTCTCATGCTAACTCGGAAACATTGACTGCCCTGAAGCATACTCCGATGCCAACGAGCCTTGCTGAATTGAGAAAATTATCTCACCGGATGAATCAGACAGAATTGTTAATTCAATTGGCGAAACAGCGTGAGCAGGCTTCCTCATCAAGTGCATCCACTACGGCTAACATTAATTGTGCCTACTGCAAGCTTCCAGGACATCATATTTCAGCCTGCCAACGTCGACAGAAAATTAACAGTCGACAATCACCCGACCAGTCGCCTTCAAAAAACTGCTAGCCACGCGATCCATATGTGGTCGCAAAATTAATCAAGATTTGTCGTCGTTTCAAGTCTTATTACCAATTATAGAAATTAAAATAAATCACTTACCTTACAAAGCTTTATTGGACTCTGGAGCAAGTTCAAACTTTTGCGATGAAGAAGTATACAAGAATATTCTTTCCTCCGGTCTGGGTCGCTCCTCTTCGGCCAGTTCTATGGTTCGCCTCCCGGATAATCGTCTTGTCTCCATCAGCAATGAACTCTCCGTCATCATTAAAATTTATAAATTTACCTGGAAATTAAAATTTTCTGTCGTTCCTAACCTGGTGTTTCCTTTTATCATTGGAGTTAAGTCCTTACAAGATATGAACGCTATACTGAACCTATCACAATCTTATCTTACCTTCAGATTCAGTCCTAACGTTCAAGTTTCCTTTCTTCGTCAAACTGAAGACTCGAAGATGAAATTAAGCTCCATGGTTGAATGTCAATATCAATTAACTGAAAATCAAGAAAATCAACTTCAACAGCTTTTAAAAAAGTATCAAGATACTCTAACTTGTGAGCTGGGTCGAGTTAGAAATTACACTTACCGTATTCGACTTCGTGATCCGACACCGGTACATCAGTCACCATACTCGCTTACTCCACCGAAGGCTGCTGCTATGAAAGCTCATATCGACAAACTTCTACAGCTGCAAGTCATAGAACCAAGCCATTCACCGTACTCAAGCCCATGTTTTTTAATTCCTAAGAAAGACGGAACTCAAAGGCTTGTTATTGACTATCGGCGAGTGAACCAACGGGTTCTTTATGACGCTTATCCGGTGCCGAAACCAGAGTCAATTTTTCAATGTCTTTATGGATCTACAATATTTTCAAAATTAGATCTCAATATGGCTTTCCATCAACTTCCATTAACAGAAGATTCCAAGCAAGTCACGGCGTTTTCAACAACCTTCGGATCTTACCAATACAATTATCTTCCGTTTGGACTCTCTGTCTCACCTGCAGCTTTGAACAGAATTATGAACTCGATTTTTGGAGATCTCCACTACAAATTCGTTATAACCTATTTTGACGATCTCTTGATATATTCTAATAGTGTCGAGGATCACATGAATCACCTTCAAGAAGTCTTCTCTCGTCTTCATCAAGCTGGATTCACCGTCAATCCTGAAAAGGCATATATTTGTAGATCCAGGCTTAAATGTCTTGGATTTATGATTTCCGCTGAAGGATGCCAAGTCGATCCTGAAAAAATCAGTGCCATTCAGGACTTGCCAACGCCCGCTAACCTAAAACAGGTTAAGACCTTCTTAGGCATGACTGCCTATTTTTCAAGATTTATTGAGAACTTCAGTGCATTAGCTGCTCCTCTAAATCACTTGAAGCGTAAAAAAGTTAAGTTTGAAATGGGCAAAGACCAGCTTGATGCTATTAAAAAATTAAAAGAAGCCTTATCAACGACTCCTGTGCTGAAGTATCCAGACTTCAAGCGACCATTCATCGTCCGCAGCGACTCCTCAGACCTAGCGCTCGGGGCTGTACTCTTACAAGAGTTTGAAGATGGTACTCACCCTATTTCATATGCCTCCCGTAAACTCTCTAATACCGAGAAGCGGTATCCTATTATGGAGAGAGAGGCATTAGGTATTATCTTCGCGCTAGACAAGTTTGAAGACTATCTACAAGGCCAGGAATTTACGTTACAAGTTGATAACGAGGCATTGACCTGGATGATTCGACATCCAAAACAGCTAGGTAAAATTGGGCGATGGGTCCTGAAACTATCAAAGTTCAAGTTTCAAGTTCAACACATCCGAGGTCCCTTGAACTCTGTCGCCGACGCCCTCAGTCGCCTATATGGATCGTCTCCAGAACCCGACTCAAGTATAATAGAATCTGACCTGAACGCACTGCACGAAATTCCGCAAAGTTTTCTTACCTTGAAGAAACATCAGGAATCCGACGCCGAGACACGCCTCATCTTGGAACACCTCCAAAGTGGCCAAGATGTGAAAGGGTATGTTCAACGTGATGGCCTCCTGTTGCGACTTGTGGGAAAGAATCGTTTGAGAAGAGTAGTTGTTCCGTCTTCAGTCCGGAATATGATTCTATATTATTTTCACGATCTAGACGCATCACATCCTGGAATAACCAAGATCTACAGGTCTATTGCTCGTCGATTTTGGTGGTCGGAGATGTTCAAGGATATCCGGCAGTACGTCAGATCCTGTGAAAGTTGTCAACGGATCAAACCAGCCAACACTCGTCTTGGAGCACCGATGGCTTCAACACCTCCTACAGCCGTCTACTCGAAGGTGTATATCGACTTTTGCGGTCCGTTGATTCCATCATCCACAGGAAACCGTTACGTGCTGGTTATTCTTGACGGCTTCTCAAAATGGATAGAGACGATACCTTGTCGTCGAGCAACGGCAGCTGTTACCACCAAGAAGCTGATAGATCTGTGGTGTACCTACGGACCTCCAAAGTCGCTCGTATCGGACAACGCCACCGTCTTTCGCAGCGATCTCTTCAAACGAATGACACTGGCCTGGGGGATAAAACATATCTTCACTTCGCCCTACCAGCCGTCTTCGAATGCTGTTGAACGCTCTATGCGCGACCTGAAGAACTCGCTGTCCATCATGATACGAACTTGTGCGCAAAACAATCACAAGAACTGGGATAAATTTTTGAATTTTTTTACGTATTCCCATAACGGCAACGTATCCGAAGCGACAGATCAAACTCCGGCTAATGTATTCCTAGGTCGTGAAATACCGCGCTCCTTGGACCATCAATGGGAATTGGAGAAATATATCGATCCAGCTACCGTTTCTACTCCAGCTGAAGTCGAACGAAAACTTCAACAGGCGAACCGTAAAGTCAAAGCCTTGTACGACCTACGTCAACCTGCTGGCCATCAACTACAGGTCGGTCAGCTCGTAGTTCAACGTCTTCACTACATAGTTCGTCCTGGGGCTCCTGAAGCCCAAAAATTCGTTCCTGCGTGGAGTGAACCGAGACGGATCATCCGCTTTACAACTCCAACCTCTTGCATTGTAGCCAAGGATGAAGACCCCACCAGACAATACCGAGTACATGTCAGCCAGCTGAAGCCATTCATTCAACGGGAAGAAGCCGCTAACGCGCTTCTTTTCACCGGGGGATAATGCAGCGACTACATATATTTTTTTTTTCAAATTATTATACATTTTGTAAATTTATGTATTAAATTTATCGTGTTTATTTTTTCTTTGCTTAAAACTCCTGTCAGGCCGCAACCAGTATTACATTACTACTAGCTGTGGTCTGACAGAGATCAATTCGGTTAACTATTTCAATTATATAATTGGACATAAGGGCGTTTCTCATCTATAAATACCGGCTAAGAGCCATTTTTTCAGAGAGAGATCCGCCGTCCGTAGTTCGTTAAAAATTCCTTTCTTTTTCTTATTTCGTTTTTTTTTTATTGTCAAATTTTGATTTTTGTCAAATCAAAAATCAACTTAAATATTGTGTTTAAAAAATTCCTATAGTATTTTTTCTGTATCAGTGTCCAGCTATTTTGTGTTATTTTCATTTTTGTTTTGATTAAACTTACTGTTGTGTTTTTAATTAAATACAGTTTGATTATTTAAACTACCTTTCTGCTTTCTTTTAAATATACAATACAAGGAATTATTGGAGTATAATCTCCATATAAAAAGATCTAGCCAGTTTTTTTACTGGTTTTGTGACAGTGTGCGTTTCTTGGAAACTAATTAAAAAACTCTGTGTCACCACTATTTTGCTCAAGAAACCACACTACGTTACAACTTGAGTAGGTAAGATTGATTTTTAGTGAGCTATATAGCGGTAACCCGTGGCTCCGCTCAAGTTTATATTTAGATTTTTTTATGCCCAGTAATATAAAATATTGATAATTTATTATTCCCCACCC
This sequence comes from Mongoloraphidia duomilia, assembly GCA_039654895.1. NCBI lineage: Eukaryota > Metazoa > Arthropoda > Insecta > Raphidioptera > Raphidiidae > Mongoloraphidia > Mongoloraphidia duomilia. The sequence continues at coordinate 9,622,782 of CM077523.1, forward strand.
GCGAAAAATAGTCAGACAGACCACCTTATTTCATCCCCTAATTAGAGGTTGATTTCCGAAAAATCCTTTCCTAGTGCACCTCAACACCCTGTAAGGAACATAACTTTCAAATGCCATATTACTATCTTCAGTGGTTTACGCTGTGCAGTACACCCCCTATTGACTTCAAAAAATTCCTTCTTGCTTACGTCACAAAAGGAGCCATACATTTCAAGTTTATAGCTTCAGCAGTTTAGCCTAGACGTTGATTAGTCAAAAAAAAACCTACACCCCCGTTTTTCCCGCTTAGGGGTTGAATAAATTTTAAAAATAGTAGCCTAGATCGTTCCCGACAACCTCCTATTCATGTCTGTAAAATCCCATCGAAATCGGCTCAGCCGTTGTGGAGAATAGCGTCCACGCACAGAAAGGCAGAAAAGTATGATTACGATTATAATACTAGCGATCCGGTGCGGCTTCGCCCGTGTGCTAAGAATATTATTAATACATTTCTCACTCACTACGCTCGTTCGATCAAATTTTATTAATACACTACTGAGTACTCACTCGTTTCGCTCGTTCAGGAGAAGTTCAGTCACATACACACGGGCAGAAGAAATATAAAGATGCCGCCCATCTTGCATACCTAGTACCTAGACCAATTGATATGGGTATAAAGAGAAAAACAAAAAAATAAACGCATGTATAAAAATATTTTTTTTATTACCAATGAGTTATAAGTAATATGATTGTCGATTATTATTTAAATTTTAATATTATAAGAAATTATAATTATATATAAATACAAAACTTACATCTAGATTTTAGGTTTCAATTATAAAACAACACTTTGAAGGGAAATATTTACAAAACAAAGTTAATTCATCAAATATATTTTAATTGATATTTGTCTATTAATAGTCTAGAAAGTTTGGAGACATCATATTTATGATATTATCAAAAGTTTTAGAAAAAAAATGTTCTAAATAAAATTTACACAATTTTAATTATAACATAAATATGTATTTTAGTTATGGTTGTCGAGCGTCTATAATCTACAATAACTAACTGTATTTTAGTTAACTGTTTAACCGGGGCACTAAATATTCAATTAAAGACAATTATTTAATTATAAACAATTAAGGCCCGTATTCACCAAACACTGTTGAAGATAGAAGTTACTAATCTCAGAATAAATTTTTTCCTTGGAATAAAATTAACTTTCAATTCACCAGGCAATTCATTCGATAGAATAGTAACTTCAGGTACAAATTTACACCTTGGAAATTTTGTCAAATATTTTGATTCTAAAGCACGTTTATCAAAGATCCGACCGATGGTGCATCAATCGAAAATGTAAATTTATTTTATTTTACTACAAAAGCCTTTACCTGAAAGATATGGAATTAATTTTTACCTGAAAAGGTCATAAAGTAATTTGTGCATTTCGTGCCCATCCTATTTTACTAGGCGAATAAATATTTATACCCTTGAAATTGGACAGAATAGTTATTCTTACGATTTATACCTGCAGTAAACTTAACTACGTTTGGTGAATTGAATTGTTGCTATTTATTCCGAGTAATAGTTACCAGGGGAATAAATCAACGGAATAAATAACTAACTAGGTTCGGTGAATACGGACCTCAAACAATTAATATATTATCAGGTGTGCAAGCTTTCACGGCCGGCATTGTTCCAAGTCTTCATGGTTTCCGGGCTTGTAAGCCGTGGTCCGGTGATATTTCTACCTGACGTTTCGTCAGGTAGAAATACCACCGGACCATGGCTTACAAGCCCGGAAACCATGAAGACTTGGAATTAATATATTGCAATTAGTGACTTGATTAGTCTGGGGTTGCTTTGTACATTACAAGTATAGGAAGATTGTGTGATTTGGTTGTCAACACACTTAGCAGAATTATTTCAGCTAGTTGCCTTGAAAAAAAAATCATCAAGAAAATCTTGAAAAATAAATTATAATGTTATGAATGATGGAGAATAGAGAGAAAGGAGACTGATCTCGGCAGGCCGCAATGCGAAGCGCGTGTCCCGAAAATCGATGAAACTATAAAGTCCCGAGTCTCGTGCAGTGTTGCATTCTTCTGCATGATTCTATGAACAAATTCACGGCAACGTGGTATTATTGACTGTCAGTTAACCTGATAATAGTTTATTTTTTATTCAGTTTATTTCTATTTTGCAAAAAAAACCATTCAAACATCCCGGTTACCCACTCTGCTTGGGATTTAAAGTTTCAACGCCTCTACCGCCGGAATAGGAAACCTTATTTTCCTCATTTTTTAGACAACGGCAAATCTATGGGGATTAGTCTGCTTTTTCTCTATCCTCCATGTTATGAATGTTCAATTGGAAAATGAATGACCCCTGAATGGGAGATAAATGTTTCAGTTACCCTATTATTGTCACCAAATTTCGCTAGAGTATGTTGATTAGAGAAACGTGGACTTTCCCTATAGGTTACACTCGACGTGGTGATAAAAATATAAAGAAATCATTAAAAAAAGAAAAGTAGATTTTTCATGACTTTTTGAAACGCAGAGTAAGTACTATAAAAATAATTTCACTTTTTTTAACATGATTTCCTTAAATTTTTAACACTGTTTAAACAAAGAACTAGTTGTATTTTCTTTGACATACAACTTTTTAACATTATATCTACAATACTGATGAACCTTTGTATAAATGACTATTTACAAATCTGAAACAAAAAGAAAAACAGATTAGTAATAATTATAATGACCGAAAATGTAATACAGTACCGCCCCTTTATATACGAGCCAATTGTTATTAACTATGGATTAAAAAATTAATGTTTTCTTTCTGTTTTTTTTTAATGTATTTTATGATAAATTTAAAAAAAATATAATTAACAAAGAAATTATTAGTCCTATCAGTAAAAAAATCACATATTAGTGAATAACACAATATATCAGACGACATAATATTATCGCCATGATATTTAATAGAAGGCATATAATATAAGAAAAATGTAAATGCCACTGTCGGGACTTGAACCCGAAACTCCCGATTACGCGTCAGGCAAGTTTCCAATTACTCCACAGTGCCAACAGTAGACATTTTTAATTTCTCTTATATATGCACAGTGTACCGCAGAAAGCACATACTGCGAGAGCTATTTTTATAAATGGCTGGATGCCTATTATAATCAAATCAAAATACAGAAGATCTGTAAGTTAGTTACGGAAATATTATACTTAATTAACAAAGAAATTATTCAAGTGTGCAAGCTTTCACGGCCGGCATTGTTCCAAACCTGTGAGCCGCCAAGGAGGACACTTCGACCGCTGCCACATCGCCTTTGAGAATGTCTACCGCAGTTGTAGACGAAACGTCAGGTAGAAATACCACCGGACCACGGCCTACAAGCCCGGAAACCATGAAGATTTGAAAGAAATTATTAGTCCTATTTACGGATAGGACTAATAATTTCTTTGTTAATTATAATATTTCCGTAACTAAGTTACAGATCTTCTGTATTTTGATTTGATAAAAAAAAATAGCTAAAAAATGTAATTTTTTAAATTCAAAAACCCAATAGTGTAACAAAAATACTTACTCATGGTTTCTTGTTGTATTTCGACTTTGTAAGTAGGATTGTCGTAGGACGCTTGGGAGACTCGTACCGGCGATGAAATGGCAGCTTTGTTTTGACCGTGACGTCGCATAAGAATCAGAAGTAAAATAAGCGTAGACAAAACGGCCAACGCGGCTAAAATGGCCACCACAACCAACGGCCCATAATAATCTCCTCGATGATCATGTACATCCGTCACTTCCCGTTCCAACTTTCCTATTTATCAACAAAAACGTACCATTAGAAAGAAGACTTCGTGGCTACAGATTCGATGAAAAGCATTTTATTTTGAAGGTTTCAACCTGACTGAACCCATCCGATTTGTTTTTCTATCGGTTAATATTAAAATATTAGGTTTAGGTATGGAGAACCCTTAATATAAATGTTAGTAAACATCCTAAAGAATACAATTCCAGCAAAAAAATAACCTCGTTGTATTTAACAATCAAAAGTTACACGTGGTTGAAGTTACGTAAAAGAAGTACATTATTTTGAACACCCCGTATAATAAATTCATTCTTTTAGGACAGACATTGATTTGTGCGTCTATTATCTAGTGATCCTCAAAATTTCAGTTTGTTAAAGGTTTCTGTTTTGGCTATGTCGAATTTTAGGGAAAGGTCTGCACGTGTCAAAAATTTCTAAAAAACTTGAATAACTCAAAAATTACTAACTTTTCGAGCATGGCTTCCCTTTTCACATTTAGGTGCAGAATTGAAAAAACAAAAAAAACAGGGTGCTAGGTTAAAAAAAATATATCTTTGATCTGCCACGGTTAAATGGGACAAGCTGTATAATTGAAAATATTTTTAGCTTATACACCATTAAAATTTATACAACTTTTGTATTTTAACTTCTTTTCTATCTTCATCCAAAATCAATATATCGGCCGACAACGCAAGTCTTGGACAACCTGTATAAAAGTCTTTAAAATAGTTAAGATTTAAGATTTAAATGTTAGGGGCCCGAAGGAAGCCACCGCGACCTAAAAGATCTATTGTGTTCCCCTAGTTTCTTATCAGTTTTTTAGGATTCCTAGGTTATATATAAAGTCAAGAATCCTCATTAAACTGACGTCTTTGAAGTCCTTTGGAAGCATCAAGGGTGATCCAAAGTGTTTGTATCTTGTCTGTACGATGGCTTCACACTTACAGAGAATATGTACAGCAGTTTCTTCTGCTTCGTTGCATCTGCTACATAGGGCGTTGTCGGCAGCGCCCATTCTATGCAGATGTTTATTTAAAAGGCAGTGTCCCGTAAGTTTTAAAATAGTTACCTTGTTTAGTTGCAGCAGCTTCTAATGGCGGCGGGATTCCATCTTTTGTCATAAAATCTTGAACATTACTTGCTTTTATTTTACCGTTCGTCAAATAGACTTCGAGCCACAAACGATATTTCGTACTGGGCTTCAACTCGTGAATTACAGTTTTAGCTGGCGAATCTCTCTTCGCAATTTTGAAAGTACTGAAGTCTTCTTTTCCAAATTGGCTCTGATAAATAGCTCGATATATGTTTACGAACTTGTCTTCAGGATAGGGCACTCCTGACCACGTGACTTCGACACTTGTCGATTTAATTTGTTTTATTTCAAGAGTTACGTTGAATCCATACATATCTGTAAGAAAACATCGAATCAGAACTGTCAAAGGACATTGACAATTTTACTTGGGGATTTGGTCCAATGTTGTCCACAAGTGAATTCTATAGCAGAGATTATTTAAAAAGGCCAGAACGGAAAGAAAACGTGCAACAAAGAAAGATACAGCTTTTAATCATCTTTCTTCGTTCTAAACAAATCATAGGCAAGAAATCCGAAAGTACCCACCCACAAAAGGCGGACACTTTCGGATTTCTTGCGTCGGGGCGCTTTAAAAAACGTAAAAAAACTAGTGATTTTTAAAAGCTCAAGTTTGGTACGGGGTTAATTTAGTAAATATAATTTATAAAAAAAAGTCTGACCTATTTAGTCAACAATCGGTAGAAATTCAAACTTCTACTGACTGCTGACTAGGTGAGTATAATCAACATGAGGTCTGACTGTTTTTTCAGTGGTAATTTAAAGGGGGGAAACGGGTTTCTTAGCTATAGTTACCTATATCTTGTGTAGTCGTGACATACAACATTTTCTCCGATTTGAGTTCGGTCTGTTGTCCCGGGAACGGAATGAAATAAATCCCAACTTCGTACTCAGTGTTCGGTTTAAGATTCTCAAGCGTATAGCTGGTAACAGCTCGGTGAATAAGAGGCGTTGCCGCATATACCATTCCGTTAATCTCTTTATATCTTAATTGAACGCCGTCAATGAATTGGAGCTCATGATCCGTGAACTTTCTCCATACAACCGTAATCCATGTTGAATTTACATCTCTTACACTTAAGCTCGGCTCAATCGGTATCACTGGCGGTAATGTAGTTTGCAATTGTACCGGCAAAGTTCGTACAGTGTAAATACGACTGCTGGGCGTATTGTGCAAATCACGCAAAATAACTGTGATTTTTATTCGGTATTCAGTGTCAGGTCGTAGATTTCCTAATTCGAATTCGAGTTGCGGTGTTGCGATTAAATCATTCGGCGGTGCAAAGACTTGCAATTCCCATGTCGCTGGATCATCGCTTCTGTAAACAGATTATAGATATTGTAAATTATAGACGCTCGACAACAGAAATCATAAGCGATGTAACTAAATGAAGGAATTACTAAGGCTTAACTACAGTCTACAGGTCTACTCATTATAATATGGTTAATATAGTTCGGGGTAGATCGCTTATTGAAATAAAAATTTTAGTTCATGGTAGCGGCGCTGTAATCAGGAAGGCAAAGTAAAACAAAGAAATCAATTTATGGAAATTATATTATAGCTTTAATAATAGCTTTAGTGTTGCCGTCTAGACAAGACAAGACAAGACTTCACTTAAGTCTTGTCTTGAAATATCAAGACTTCACTAAGTCTAAGTCTAGATTAAAAAACTCTTGTCTTGTCTAATATCAAGACTCTAGATTATTTTCAAGAGTCTAGATTAACCGAGTGGTTATCTTTATCTACTACTACTTAGTTTATCTAGACTCTTGAAAATTGTCTAGAGTTTTGGCAAGAGTTTTGATCTAGATAAAGCAAGTCTTGTCTTGTCTTGAAAATTTCTAGACAATTTCTTTTGCAAGTCTTGTCTTGAAAATCTAGACAAGAGAAGAGTCTAGAAAATCTAGATCTAGACGGCAACACTAAATAGCTTAATAACGAGAAATAAGAACATTTACCAATGAATAATGTCCTTATTTTTATTAAGCTAATATAAAGTTGTTAATAAAGTTGCTAATTATTTAACTTGACTTACTTTTTGTCAGTGTAACGCAGCTCAACGCGGCCATGAAGACCAACCATTACTGGAGGAACAGTAAAAACAAGACGGACTGTGTTTTCATTTATGGCTTCCAAATCCACGACAGTAATTTCATCTGCAAAATGAAGCAATTCACATTGTAGCAAAAGCTTCTACTTTTTCTTTTATTTACTATTTTCAGGTTAATAATAATTTGTGGTTAAAGCTGGTGGATGGTAGATTATAAATGAATGAATTGTAAATTATAGACGCTCGACAACTGAGGTCAGTAGCGTCGGGTCTGGTAGATTATAGATGCTCAGCATCTTATTATATTAATTTTCTAAAGCCACCGACAGTTACGGTTATTTGGGTCGGCATCAATTCATATTTTCGATTTATTATTTTTTAATAATAAATTCAAAATCCAATTGATACTTTCACCAGTTCTCGGATTATAACTTGGGAACTGGGGGATTGTAATAGAGAAGTAATGGATACGTCCAGACCCGGACTGGTAAAAAATCGGCCCAGAACTTTAGAGCATCGGCTCCCAATTTGTCGTGTGTAGGCAAAAGAGATTGCAATTATGTTTAAAATACATCGAAGATGAGTCCAGACTAGCCCACGGTTGGCATCGACTCACCGGGCATATGTCCGCATTTCTAGTCTAAACCTGGAAACGCCATACAAACAACGACATTGCTCTACACGCTCGGCTATTTTCAGGCCCGCTTATTAGCGTCTATGGGCTGAACGAAATGAATAAATAAATAAAACTTACCATTTTGTTGTCCAAATGCTGGATGAACAGGAAACCCGGGTGTAAAACCTTAAAGAAAAATATTCTTTATGTATAATTTATTAAAGGCTTATTAAGGCATTGCACATGCAAAAGCAAAGTGTTAGTGAAACACTACATGTGCTAAATTCCATGTAATTTTGAATTTAAACAACGTAATTTTATCATAAACTTTTTTTATTTTGAGTTGTCAGCATGCTTTTCGAGTCAACACATCGCTTATTCAAGTTAAGAGCAATTATCTTAGGGTTAACATGCTACTTTTTATTGCATGATTTTGCGATTAAGTCGCTTGGAGATCGTCAGAGGTAGCTACTAACAGTTTGGAGATCGACTAATAGCGTAAGGTCGCACACTCTTCCCTGAAATACACTATTGATGCATCACGAGATATTGCAAGTAGATGAGTAATCGCGTTTAAAAACGGAAAAATGTGATTGTTGGTTTGTTACGGTTTGACACCAGTATCACTTATCCGATTTGAAAAATATTTTCACTGTTTAAAAGTTAGCTTCTTCCCGAATAACATGGGCTATAAATATATTATTGCGCTAAGACAAAAGAGATTAGCATCTATCTATGAGATTTTCTATGTGAAATTCAATTTGGTTTTGTTAAATAGTGTTGGAACCTTGGGTGGTTGACCGAGTTGTCGGTGCCATAAGCTGGCAATGAATTTAATGCTTGTAAAAAAATTATAAGCGATATGTTTTATATAGTGGTGTGACGTTAGATACTAACTATGCGTTATGCGGTTAATAAATAAGGTGATCAAAGTGTTAAAAAGTAAGATGCATTTTGGGACCAACCTGCAGTGGCATGTGTTAGATTGATCTGCGACTGTGCAGGCAATAAGGAGTGCTGTAGATGAGGAGAAATGAACAAGTGCTCCTGTCCTTGAGGAACATATGATTCGGGATAATTATTATTAAACTGAGGAGAACCGGGATTCAGTTTGTCTTTTTGTATATGCTGGAGAATTGTATCACCGTGGAATCCCGGTGGTAAAGGAAGATTGTTCGCTTGTTGAATGAACTGTCCAAAACCATGTTCTGGATGAATGAATTGTTGATTCTGATATTGATTCGAATTCTTTTGGGATTGTTTTGTTTGAGAACTATCCACAGGTACAGAAACTTTGAAAACAGTACCAGGAGGTGCAGAATTAATGATATCTGGATGTTGTTGATGCAATAAATGAAGAAGTTCTTCGGGAGATATTGAATCCGGTTGAACAGGTTTAGATGATTTAACTGAATCAGATGGAAAATGATTTTGATAAAGTGGTGGATAATCATCGTTTATTGTCGGTTTTGTTTTACTAGTCAAAGGATTAAAATAACCAGGTCCTGGAGCATTTTGATTATTTATAACTGGTCCTGTTGGAGGATTTTTCTGCTGTGTTTTAAAATTCTTTTTAGACGTATCGGAATTTTTCATTATTGGTCCAGATCCCCAAGTATTTTTAGATGTTTCAAATGATGGAGATTTAGAATTTTCCTGATAATTTGGTGCTAAAGGACCTTGATATTGGAAAGGTGTCGTATCTGAGTTCACGTTTGTGACGTCATTAAGATCAGGAACATTAAAATTACTAATTGGCTTTTCAGGTTTTTCGTTTTGTTTATTTTTTGAGTTTGATTTATTTTTAGTAATAGGTGGAATTGAAGATGGGGTAGCATATGGACCCAAAAATGAATGTTCTTTAGTGTCATACGAAGTACTGTCAGTTTTGGGAGGTTTCACTTTACTCGAAGAGGGTTTCGGATAAAACGGTAATGGTGTGGATCCTTGTATGAACTCTTTGGTAATATTGGTGGTATCATCTGGAACTGGTAAAGGAGTAGGAAGTAAAAAGCCATTAGTTGACTGATTCAAGCTTGTCTTCGGTCTGTCCAGTTCAGTCTGCGGACCGTGCTTCGAGTCATTTCCTGAAAACGAGAGTCAGTCTGTCATGGGTCGATTACATGATAGTACTGCATTATTATTATAATTTTAATTACGATTTGAACACATATTAATCATTACTTTTCAGAATTGTTCGTGAAATGTAATTTAACACTTTAGTTTAAACCCCTCACTACACCAACTCAGCGAAAATTTTAAAAATTACTCCATTTATGTCAGTAACTGCAATGTTTTTGTATGTTTATTTAAGGCCAATATTACTACCAGTGTTATTTGAGTCACCGGTGAATCCGTCCTAAAAAACTATAATAATTTGTCCATAGAATTTCTAAAAACACCTCGTTTAAAGTTATTATTTTAGGAGTAACTGGATGTAAGGCAAAATAATTATTTGGCCTTGTATTCCATTTCTCTTAAAATAATAATTTGTCTATACCAGAGGTCACTAACTATTCTTGATTGAGGTTCCTGTTAAAAACTTGCCAGATTTCCGCGGCCTTTCCAGGATTCATGCTACAACACACAATCTGTGATACCCCTTACCGTTTGTGAGATAGCCTTGTAATAGACGGACGAACGAACAGGCATGGTAGGCTCAATAATATAACCCTAAAAAGCATCATTTCTTGTGTCAAGATTCGTAAAAAAGTGTCCCCGGATTTATATTATTATTCACATTTGATTTACCTATATACAGAAAACATGTACCTACATAAAAATTTAAAAAATCGCTGTTTTGGAGCACTCAGATAAAAAATAAAGTATTAAATTTACACTTCTATGTAAAAACGAAATGCCTTTCTTCGAAAACAAAATTATGACACGAATAGAACTAATTAACATGAAATTGATTCAAAAGTTCATTAGTAGTGCAAAAATTTAACACAGTGTAACAGTGAACTAGTGTATTAGTCGAAACAAATAAGAACTAGGTTAGTAAGACCCATGCTCTAAAATAATAATGGAGGCAAACCTTCATTGACTCCGCACATCCAGTATAAGCAGCAATCGTCTTCGGGAGTGTTGCGTAATACGGCTTGATGAGGAGGACACGGTAATGATGCTGGTGGTTGGGCCGTTACAGGAGGACAAGCTTCCTGGCATTCGATTTTTCCAAATTCACAATAGCAGTGTTTGTGACAACCAGTTATATTCGTCGGGATTTCAGCAAAATTGTGATAACTAATAACAAAATTAATATCAGTATCTAAAAGTCCATACTCACAGATTTCTGTCTAGATCAACAAGGCACCGGCCTAGGGGCCCAGTCGCCGAGGGGCCCCGGCCAGGGCGGAGATGGAAATTAAAGAAAAAAAAGCCCAAAAATTTTGTAAGATAACCCAATCGGCGACTTTTTTTTGCTAAATTTCCATCCAATTCCATTTTTTCATTTTCCCCCCTTTTTTTTGGGTTTGGAGGGCCAACTATCAAGTGCCTAGGGGCCCTGGATCTTTACGTCCGGGCCTGCATATTCGTGACTTTTGACGTGAACAACGTCTAATGCCTCATACTGGGGCGGCAATTTAGAAATATTAAATGAAACGGAAATAATCCGAAGTAGTTAACATGTGAAACAAAACCATGTCTCGGACACCGTAAGCCAGGTGGCCGTGCGGAAAAGTACGAGTCTACCGATAGGTACAAATGTCAAGCCCAGGTTCGAATCCCGAAGGCTTTTAATATATATATTTTTTTTTATAACGAAAATATGTAGGCAGGTATTGGATAACAATTTAAAATTAAAAAAAAAATAACCTACAATATTATTTTATTTATTATTTTTTACGAACATTTTATTTTAAATAAAAGTTAATGAATTCCTTTCCTTGACAACGAATACAATAAGTTGTGTTTAACGTTATTCACGAGATCTGTCTGTACCCGCGATACAGACATTCCAATTTTTTTAAGTGCTCTGTCACTTTTTTAATCCACATTATGGCATTTTATGATGAGTTTTAATCATCTCCTGATCATGCTTACATAGTCAGCGAATCGGATGTCGAGAAAAAAGTGCTTACGTTTTGATATTTTGTGGAAATGTTTTTATTATTCAGTGTCTTCGCACTTATGCTCGGTTTCTGATACGACTTTCAGATTTAAAAACGTAATATTTTGTTTCCAACTAAACGAAGATTGAGATCTCCATTTAGTTGATGACAAATGACATTCTTAAATCTAGATTTAAAGCTTAAACTCGTATCAGAAACCCCCAGCATAAATGCTTCTATCCGTTTCATGAGATGCGTTGATTTTATGATGTGAATAAATAAACAATTATTTTCAGATTTTTTCAAGGGTTTTTTTATTACATTTTTGACGAAGTGTTTCCCGTCCACCGTGGCTTGGTTCAGAGGCGATGGCTTCCCTAGCTTTATTGCAGTTTCGTCATTGTCCCCACCGTCATCTTTTATCCATGCCTCGTTAATGAACTTAATTTTTTTTATAATAACACTTTCAAAGGGCCAAACTCCTAATTATCCATGGATAACGAGGATATTTTAGCAATTAATAAATGACAACCAATAAAAGAGTTTGAAATAATCCTCGAATAATTACCGAGTTCCTTCATGGTCACACGATCCATTATTCTTGCATACGACTTTTTCAGGGCAGCAAATTGGTGGTTTTGGTACAAAATTTGGAGGAACTGTTTCCCATTCTAAGCAACTTGAATCTAATACATCTAAACCAAAGTTGGTTGGACATTCAACTTTAGCACAGGTGACACCTTTTTTTGTACAGACGCAATATTTTTCACAATTGTCATCGAACTCCTGACCTAAAATTAATAATGAACAATTGATTCAACATTTTTTTCGGCAATTTATCGTAAATATATTTATTTTGACGCACCTATACTATAGTTAGCGCCTTTATAAACACAAACTCCATCTTTGGCTGGTAAATTATCATTTTTGATTTCATTTAAATCTTCTTTGGGTAATTTGATTTCAATAACCTTCCCTGAATCTCCCGATTTTAAGAAATATCTCCGTCCAGGAGATAAACCAATCAGTAAATTGTTTGGACTTATTTTCTGCATTCTCCAAACTTGTTTATCTTCGCTAATCTCAACGTGATCCAAACTTCCGTTGGGACTGGATGATTCAATTGATAATTTAATTGTGGAACTATTAAATGCTTCAGCCGAAACTAAAGACGTCGTTGAAATAACATCTTTGTTGTCATGTTCGTCTAAAGATACGTCGCAAAGAACAACGCTGCAGCAAGAATCTTGAGGATCTGGCACTGTCACACATTGATCAGCTGAAGTTTTGTTTGCCATTGGAGGACATCTAAAATTATTACATCAAAAGTGAGCTATTTTATGAGGCAATATCTAAAACTTGTTTTGAAAAAAAATACCTTGGTTTACACTGAACTTTTCCTGAATGTTCACAAGAACAGACAGCCAAGCAACCTTCGTTAAATTTTTCGCCGCGTTGATAAGTTTTGTTTTGATAAGAACACATTTCAAGCGGTTCAGTTTCTGAAAGGACAAAGTTTAGGTTAAATGAATGATGACTTCAGGAAAATGTTGTACAATCTGTAGATGAAACATAAAATGGACACTTAAAATTATTACATACTAGCCGTTACCCGTGGCTTCGCCCACGTATTTTACGATTTATAATTTATTATCCCCCCCGCGAGAAATTCTTCTCCTGCAAAACGAAGCCGGGCTGGTAGTGTTTATTCGCTCGAATTTTATAATACATAACTCACTCACTTCGCTCGTTCGCTCGGATTTTATTAATACATTAGGTACTCACTCGTTCGCTTGAATATTATTAATATATTACTCACTCGCCTCGCTCGTTCGCTTGAATATTATTAATACATTACTCACTCGCTTCGCTCGTTCGCTTGAATATTATTAATACATTACTCACTCGCTTCGCTCGTTCGCTTGAATATTATTAATATATTACTCACTCGCTTCGTTCGAATATTAATAATACATTACTCACTCGCTTCGCTCGTTCGCTCGAATTTTATTTATACATTATTGCTCACTTACGATACCTATATAAAGAACTCCTGTGCAAAATTTGTTATCCTCCCGCGAGAATCTTCCCCCCTAAATTGTTATCACCCCGCGAGAATCTCCCCCCCTAATTTGTTATCCCCTCGCGAGAATCTTCCCCTCTAATTTGTTATCCCCCGCGAGAATCTTCCCCCCTAATTTATTATCCCCCCGCGAGAATCTTCCCCCCCAATTTGTTATCTTATCGCCAGAATCTCTCCCCCCTAATTTTTTATCCCACCGCGAGAATCTCCCCCCCTAATTTGTTATCCCCCCGCGAGAATCTTCCCCCCTAATTTGTTATCCCCCCGCGAGAATCTTCCCCCCTAATTTGTTATCCCCCGCGAGAATATCCCCCCCCCCTGTGTAGCTTTCTATTAGTGAAAGAATTTTTAGAATCGGTTTAGTAGTAACAGAGATAAAGCAAAAACAAATCTATCCGTACATTTTTCGGGATAAAAATTAGCCTATAACATTCTCTGACCCCTAAACTACCACTATGCATAAAATCATGTCGATCCCTTGCTCAGTGAAAAACAAAAACAAAACTATCCCACGGGAACCGTACATTTTTTCGGGATAAAAAGTAGCCTATGTGCTATTTCAGACTATAATCTATCTCTGTGCCAAATTTCATTCAGATCCGTTCAGCCGTTCCGACGTGATTGAGTAACAAACATCCATCCATACATCCATACATCCATCCAAACTTTCACATTTATAATATTAGTTAGATTAGATTAGATGACGCAAAGTGGAAAGAAAACAAGAATGTACTAATTATCTCCAATCTTGGATTATCAACAGTCAAGATAATTTCTTAGAACTAAGGGTTTTGAAGGTAAACGAGGGAAATCAGTAGACACCAAAATCCAGTAAAGAATACGGAACAATAGATGTATCGAAAGGAAAAGAAGTACCTACAAGTGACAATTAAAAAAATTAAATCTGATCTATAATTTCACTTCAGTCAATTTACTTTTTCGAAAAACACTTCAAATTATTTTCCTTCCCATCCTTCTATTATTTATATATCATGTAATCTCGACTCAATTGAAAATTTAAGGACTTAAAAATGAAGAAAAAACAAACAAAACACTTACCAGTATCGGCGCAAACCAATAATGCGCAGCATTCATCATCAACATCCCGTTCCGTACATAAAGGATCATTTAGTTGTCTCCCTTTTCTAAAATAAGGAGCACTACACCTTGGTTTACAGTCAAACGTTCCATTTTCTCGACATATACAACTTTCGTCGCATCCTTTTTGGTACTTCTCACCAACCATAAACGTCTTACCACTATCCACGCAAGTTTTATTTATCATTTTTTCTATCGACCCTTTTGGATGTTCAGTTGTGATCAGCTGTACGGTATCTACATCGTCATCATCCATACTGACATCACTCAAATCTTTCAGTTTTGGTGTTGGCGTTGGTAAGAATTTATTCGACGTTTCTGAAGAGGAAACATTGCTTGTTAATATGTTCCCAGATCCATGTTCTTCCAAAGTGAAGTTGATAGCACGACCTTCGGGTTTTAATGGAACGACTGTTAATGGATCTTGCGATGATGATGATGATGTCTCTGATATTGTTGATGTTGTTGGTCTCACGTCTTCATTTGTTGATGTATTGATTGTATTTAATGTTATACCTTCATTCGACTTCCGCGTCGTTATATCTGCAATTATAGAAAAAAAAACCTTTATTAGCAACATTTCCACACGGCAATCAATTATTGCATCTATTTTTAAGAATATCCTATGCGTAATATTTTATTTTTGATGAGATTGTATGATTAACTTTGTGCTATATTTATGGACGCCAGCAAAAAAAAATTGCCAAGGAGAAGGAAACAGAAAAAATCGATATTTAAAATTAACAAAAAACTACAGCCACCATTTCTGCCCCCCCTTTCCAGTACCCATGACTATAATATTACAACCGGGTCCCTTATTAGACGAATCTAATAGAGTTGTCCCGCGTATCAAAATTTGATAATTTTGAATAGTGTACGTTATTCCTCATACATAAAGGAATAATGTAAACCAAATTTTTTGTTCTTATATCCTTCCTCTCAATTACAAACGAGATTTAAAAAAATGTGTTTATTTCACACGGATGTGCTTAGCCGCCATATTATGATGACGTCAAAGCCAGAGCAATGAAGCTAGACATACGTTAACGCATAGATAAAGAGTGGTATGTCATGGAAAGAGAGGAATACTTCCCCGTCAGTCGTAATTCGTGAAGAGCATAACCTAAGTTCTAACTGCCGGTCTGTGAACCATACATAAACAAATCAGTGTACTATATTCTCTCTTTATCTATTAATCAGTGGGCGTGATTCAACTACAGCAGTCAATCAAAGAAGGCTCGCTGTGAATGACGTATTCGGTGGCGGAATAATTCTATGTTTAAAATTACATTAAAAAATACGCACTTTTGGGAAAAGTTTCCGAAAAAATCTCAAAACAATTGTTTAATTATATTTGTAACGTAGATCTAACCCTAAAATATGTGGAACGATCCTATTGAAAAGGAATTAAAACGTGTGAACAAAATTCAATGAAATTAACCAAGAACCTCTTGGTTTGATTGATCAACAAAATTTAAACCCACTTGCACTATTGAAAACGAGTCTAAATGAATTCGAAAAACGAGAAAGGTGGATTTTCTTGCAATTTAAAGTACTCACACCATAGAAGGTAAAACTTGTTCAAGAAAAATTAAAAGGTCAAATAATTTTATACTAGAAAAAACTAAAGTTTGTAAATTTATATCTTTCTGTTTAAAAGACTAACGTAATTTATAACAGGCAAAAATTAACATCTGTATGAATAGAACCAGCTTGAATAATATAAATTCAATAAAATCACATCAGGTGTCCTAAAAAGATTAGAATGTAGAATTTCCATGAGTAAAAATAGAAACGCAAACATGAGGAGATTAAATTCGAAAACATTTTTGTCAATAATAAAATTAAGAAAAATCGCAGGATAGTGGACAAAATATTTGATTTATTAAATGTACAACGTTTCGTCTGTAGATTTAGACTTTTTCAAGTACATGCATACATAAAAATAACAATATTTTGTCCACTATCCTGCGATTTTTCTTAATTTTATTATAATCACGATGGACACGATTTCTAATATAAATTTTTATCAATGTAAATTAAAATTAGGTTATTTAAAAAATTGCAACACAATAAATTGTAGAGCTGATAATTCTACAGTTACACGATTAATTAATTAAAATCGGTCAAGTCAAACCGTTGAAATTTCTCGGACAAAAAAAAAATAAAAACGCCCTTGTGTTTTAAATACATAGACAACGAACGTTCAAATGTTTTTAGAGTTTTTTTTAAGTGAAACTTTATTAGCCTCGTTTTTTACGTTCGGTTACGCATGTCGAGCGTCACGTCACGTCCAATCGAAGTGATCGACAAGACCAGTACTCATCGAAAAGCAGCAAAACTATACAGTACGTCTACATAAGTAATATCGTACGAATATTCAGTCGGGCAGCACATCAAATACCCATTGACTACCAACGATAGAATCTCGATTCTTACGTTCGTCTCCATACTGATCAGGGTTCAAATTAGTTACCAAAACCACGTAAACAAAGTTATACACTTTCGGCGATTTCGGGTTAAAAGCGATTCGGGTTATGGCAATAAAGTTTCACTTGCACCGTGGTTTCATAAAACCGCACCTTAGTTTTTTCAAAGGATCCTATTTGAGGTCAGTTGTTTATTGTACATACATTAATAATAAAATATTAGTAAAAAAAACTTTTTAGAGACAAGCTTTTATATTGAAATGTACTAAAAAGGAAAAAATAATATTTAATCATTTTGTTTCATAATTATTATAAAAGCGGGGGTTGTAATCTCTATGATAGTTTATTAGTCGCAACCCCTGCTTTTATAATAATTATGAACCAAAATTATTAAATATTATTTTTTCCTTTTTAGTACATTTCAATAAAAGTTTGTCTCTAAAAAGTTTTTTTTACTAATATTTTATTTTGTTCATTTTAGTCTTTCAAAATTTTACCGCCCTTTGACATCCGTAGGGGCTGAATTTCGAGAAATCCTTTCCTAGTGGATGCTTACGTCAAAAAAGGAACCAACTGTCCAAATTTCAAGTTTCTAGCTTCAGCGATTTGACCTGGGCGTTGATTAGTCAAAAAAACCTACATCCCCGTTTGAACCCCTTAGGGGTTGAATATATTTCTAAAAACAATTTATTTATGTATTGTCATCGGGAATACATACGTGTACAAAATTTCAAATCGATCGGATACGTGGAAGTCGTTCAAAGTTGACTTGCAAGTTTTGATCTAAACAAACAAATACACAAACCCACAAACAAACACACAAACAAAAACTAACTAACATACATTGCAAGTTAAATAAAAGCTTGTAAAAAAAGATAGACTGTAAAAGTAGGCATTATATATAAAAATTTGCCATCGTACATAGTAGATATTAACCTTAACATGAACTTCTAGCGTTCCGCTATTGCTTTGATTCTTGGTATAATTTTTTTTTTAAGTTGTAAAACATGAGAAAAATAGATTTCATGACTGCAAACGCCAATGTAGCGAAAATCTGCATTATTACGGAGATAATTGACTTCCATTTTAGAGATACAAGACGTCTTCCTGTTCTTTTCACTATTATTACGTACTGTCAGATACCATGGCAATTTTCTTATCCAATATGCACTACTGTGTAAAAGAAACCGAAATTATTTAATATTATTTAATATTTTAGCCCAGTCAATAAAGGTTTATGTCGCAACTAATTCCCATAGAGCTGGATTTTTCACAGATGGTATAGAACACATTTAGACATGTATTTTTACAAAAATCCCCGGTTATGTCTAAAGGTTGTCTACCATCTGTGAAAAATCCAGCTCTATGGGAATTATCTGCAACATTAGGTGATTTTTTCCTTACATTTACTAGGCTATTTGTTTACCAATTTGTTTTTGTCAGAAAGTCTGGATCTAACATACACTCCTTAATACCTTGTTTCGCGAGGTTCTAATCTGATTTATTTATTTATTGTAGATTATAGACGCGTCGACATCTAAGGTCATTAGCGTCTTTCAACTACACTAAATAACAACTAACTTAAAACCAAACAACATCACAAAACATCCATGAGCGCAGGTGGGATACGAACCCACGGCAGTCCAGTCTAGAGGTTGCAGCGCCAAGCACGCTACCATCTAGGCCATTGTTTCCTAATCTGTGGTCCGCGGACCCCTGAGGGTCCGCGACCATATGTTTGGTGGTCCGCGGTCCCATACGCATCTATCTTACTTAGAGCATTAACAAAAATAAATAAATTACCTACGCCAAACATCTCGTAATTATTACGCTTACTGAGCGCGGCAAACGAGCGCCAGTGGGCATTGCCCGAGACTGACTGAAATGTGCAGTGCAAGCGCGCCGGGCGCGGGCCGTACCTAAATGACTTTTCCCCCCACCCCACCGCACTGCCCTGAAAATTGCACCTTTTTTTCACTCAGGGTTCCTTGGCATTATGCTTGATTTCCTTGGGGGTCCGCGGCTGAAAAAATTTAGGAACCGCTGAATTCTAGGCTATACTGCCCTCCGGTTATAATCTGAGAGCTGGTGAAAGTATCAACTGGATTTTCAATTTATAATAACATAATAGTAAACTGAAAATATGTTTTCATTTATTTATTGTAAATAATAGACGTGTCGACAGCTTAGTCATTAGCGCCTTGATTACATTAAATAACAATTAACTTAAAACTAAATGACATCACAAAAAAATCCATGAGCGGAAGCGGGATTCGAACCCACGACAGTCTGATCCAGAGAATATTTTTGAAGTGAAAACTTCTTTAGCGACGTATCTATTTGAAATCTTATGTAACGATAAAGGGGAAATGCTTGAATAAAGGGGAAATTTGCATCTCCTAAGTAACCTACCCATTTTAACATTTTAATTTATATAAACAGCAGATAAAGAGGAAATGCTTCAATAGAGGGGAAATTTGTATCACCTAGGTAACCTACCCATTTTAACATTTTAATAGATTAGGAAAGGAAGGCGTGGCGGAGTCGCAACTGTTTCCTTCTGAGTCGCAACTGTCTTCTTCTAACTAAAAAACGTACGTTCTGAATTGAATTTCCCGTCATCTTGGCAGGACAGCTGTCAAGTTTCATTCATTCTACTGACATAACCTCGTTTTTTTAAACACGTTGTCGTCGTTAATAATTAAAGCAATTTGTTATGGGGTGGTGTTTTGTACCTGACTGCATTCATAATGAAAATTATGACTGCAAAAAGTTTACATTTCCAACTGAAGAAAAAGCTAAAATAATGCCTAGATATCCAATACCTAACTGGTGAAAACAGTTTTTTTTTATACTCTTAGCGTACCTTCGCTTGATCTAGCGTAACTCAGACTACTTCAAACCATTTTTCCAACTCCAAATGGAAAGAACAAACGCAATTTCTAATTATAATTGCCTAAATTATACCTCGACAAACGTCAACGAGGAAGTTCGGTTAGAATTAGACGTCACTGGCTGAATAAGTTAATCAAGTTAGGACATTCGTTATTTATAAATCTTGAATTGCAAATAAAAAATTATTTCACACGAAATAATAAAGTTTTGTAGCCAATAATGACGGGATTTATTAATTATTTTTATGAAACAGCCATTGTTTTGGTAAGAAATGTGTTTTAAGAGAATAGTAACGAATATTCTGTTAAACCCCATACATTTTTGAACGCCAATCGACTCCATTTTAAATTTCGCGCTCAAATTACTTCTGTAGTCTATTTAGATAAACAGCAGGTAGCCTACCCATCTTGACATTTTAATTTATATATAAACAGCAGATAAAGGGGAAATGCTTCAATATATAGAGAGGACATTTGTGTCACGTAGGTAACCTACCTATTTTGACATTTTAATTTATATAAACAACAAATATTTTTTATAATTTTTGAAGTTTTAACTTCTCCCGTGAGCTTATTCCAATGAGGCTCACACCTTTTTTTCAGGGTTGCAACGCCTTTGATTCCTGTAATCGACAAGGTCAATGATATCGAAAGTGTTTTTCATTATCACAGTAGTGTACATAACCTATACACAGGTAAAACTCAGGTAAAAACGCAGTTCATTACAATGTTACAGTGATATTATGTATGTATAGAAATGCGTGAGAGTTCAAAGATCTTTAAAGCGTAACACGCCTGTGGCTAAACAGCGTTCAACGTGCGTAACCGACCTCTGTGGACTTCGCTGGTCGCAGCACCAATGCCGCGCATTTGTAATCATTAGTCAATGCCACCGACACCAAAAGTGCTAACGAATTCAGTACACGACTAAAATAACTACCACAGATAATAATAAATTCTTCTTTTTATCGAGCCTTCGTAGTGGTGTTTCTTTAAATTTTTATATCTACCCGAGGGGTAAATATCTGCCCAAAATTGTGTACACCATAAATCCTTTTTGGCAAATAAATCCTCGTAAATCCTCATAAATCCTCAATAAATCCTCAATAAATCCTCAATAAATCCTCAATAAATCCTCAATAAATCCTCATAAATCCCCATAAATCCCCATAAGTCATCGAATGTATAAACAATAACAAAACTGTGTTTACCTTATTAATCCAGTTAAATGGTACTTTTAAACTGCGTTAATTAGAAGTTTGATGAAATTTTCCGCAAGGGGTGGCCGCCATCTTGAATTTAAGGGATGAAATCATGTAAGTATCTTGGTAAATACTGCTTGTACGTTAAAAATTACTATTACAAAAATTGTTAAGGAGGATCTATCCAACAACTTCTGTTTAAATTTTTTTTTAAATTTCTTATTATTCAAAAGTTATAAATTCTCAAAAATGACACTGTTGGGGGTGGAAACGGTTTTTTCGATTTTACAACAAAACAGTCAATCGGGGCGAAAAATGGTTATAACAAAAGTTGTAGCTTTTGAGTTTCTCTACAATATACATGTGTTCAACATTTTTTTTGCTTGCTTGATGCGAATATAGAGGGCGCCAAAAGTCGACCGGCGCCAATATTTTTGAAAATTTTTGAATTTTGCACATAAAAAATTAATTCAAGTCATCGCATTTTTACCAAATACATGATTAGGGGGTTTTAGGGGTCGTTGATTAAGAATCCGTTATCAAATTTTCAAAAAACAAAATGGCGGATGATGAATTTGGTGAAAATGCGATGAATTTAAATGGGAGACGTCCGCCATATTGGATTCGCCATTTTGTTTTTGGAAAATTTGATAAAGGGTTCCTAATCAGCGACTCCGAAAACCCCCTAATGAGTATTTGGTGACTTAATTTGTTATGTGCAAAATTCAAAAATTTTCAAAAATATTGAAGCCGGTCGACTTTTGGCGCCCTCTATATTCGCACCAAGCAAGCAAAAAAAATGTTGAACACATGTATATTATAGAAACATTCAAAAGCTACAACTTTTGTCATAACCATTTTTCGCCCCGATTGACCGTTTTGTTATAAAATCGAAAAAACCGTTTCCACCCCCAACAGTGTCATTTTTGAGAATTTATAACTTTTGAATAAGAAATTTCAAAAAATTTTCCAAACAGAAGTTGTTGGATACATCCTCCTTAATAATTTTGGTAATAGTAATTTTTCACGTACAAGCAGTATTTACCAAGATAAATGATTTCATCCCTTAAATTCAAGATGGCGGGCACCCCTTGCGGAATCAGAGGGGGGAAACTTGGCTGGAGTGTTCTAGTGGCACCCCCTATCTACAATTAAAATTTCATCAAACTTCTAATTAACGCAATTTCAGACCTATTTTTTCGACCATTTGATTGGACTATATATGTATATTATAACAATAAAGCTGAAGAGTTGGTTTGTTTGTGTGTTGGTTTGAACGCGCTAATCCCAGGAACTACCAGTCCAATTAAAAAAAATTTTTTTTTCTTAGATAGCCCGTTCATTGAGGAAGGTTATAGGCTTGTTCAAGTTTTTAAAATTCAACCCCAAAGGGGGTAAAACTTGAGTGTAGGATTTTTTTATTATCTATACTAATATTATAAAATGTAGGTAGGTATGTAAGTTTCTGGTATAATTAGCATCGAGTTAGTAGATAGAAACGTACCTTCATAAAAAATATGGCGTCATAGATTCGTGGAGCAAAAACGGTTATTAGCGAGCGGGGCTCACATAAATATTTCAAAAATTATTTTTGAGCTAATTTGAAATCATAATTAAGTGATTTAGATGTAATTTTGTACAGAATTTACTGCTCTATTAATATAACAAAAAAAAACTTTTAGTCAAATACCCTATTGTATTTGGTACAATAATGCCAACACGAGATAAATATTATAATAAACTTACCTTGGAACTCACACAAACTTGCATGACACCACCAAAAACAAATTTTATTCACAATGCCGCCGGTTTATGCGGTCGGGCAAATTAAAAAATGTTACGCGCACGCGCATAACATAAACAGCTGATTTAATTCTTCTGTAAATCCTCGATAAATCCTCAATAAATCCTCATAAATCCCCATAAATCCTCATAAATCCTCATAAATCCTCATAAATCCTCATAAATCCTCATAAATCCTTATAAATCCTCATAAATCCTCGTAATTCCTTCACGCTGTACACCATAAATCCTCAGATATTTACCCCTCGTATCTACCGGTTCGCTAAAATTTTAGAAGTCTGATTGGGGGAGAAGGTAGAATTTGAAATTATTTGAAATGTAAAATCAATTTATATTTATTTTAAACAATTCAAACTCCAAAGACTAGAAGTTAAAACAAAAAAACTATCAAAGCAATGAAAATTTAAAAATTGCAATTTTCATTAAAATAATCAATATTTAAGTCTTCATGGTTTCCGGACTTGTAGGCCGTGGTCCGGTGGTATTTCTACCTGAAGTTTCGTCTACAACTGCGGTAGACATTCTCAAAGGCGATGTGGCAGCGGTCGAAGTGTCCTCCTTGGCGGCTCACAGGTCAGTGTATCAGTGACTGGTGTCCTACCTTCTTTTATGCCTAGTACCAGTGTGTTCTCTGCTCGGTCGTAGACCGTCTCTCTGTAATTGGTCAACTGCGCAGTGTGTAGTGGTGGGGGTGAGTTCTCTACTCGGTCATATTCCGTCCTTGTACGATTGGTCATTGGTTTTGTATGTCGGAGTGCTAATGTTTTACTGAGATCAAGACCTTCATCTTTTCGGTTGAAATTCTGTGTGTGTTTTTGTATTAATATGGCCTCTCTGTATATCCGTGGATAATAACTCAACGTTCTGTCTATGGCTCGGGTTTCTTTGAAGAGGATCTTCCGGGATCTTCGAAGAAACCCGAGCTGCCACATCGCCTTTGAGAATGTCTACCACAGTTGTAGACGAAACGTCAGGTAGAAATACCACCGGACCACGGCCTACAAGCCCGGAAACCATGAAGACTTGGAACAATGCCGGCCGTGAAAGCTTGCACACCTGGATAATCAATATTTAAACTACAAAAGCCTCCAAATTGCCAACTCATTTAGAAAATAATTAGGAACGCCTTTTTTACGAATTTATGTTGTCGGCCAAGCGATGACCTTGGCGAAGAAAGGACCTAACATATGAAGTGGCATCTCAATCAGCCAAAAGTTTTCTTAGGAGAGGGATGGCGAACCTTTTCACATCTACGTGCCAATTTTTTTCAAAAAATGTTTAATGTGGCCATGACGTGCCAACAAACTAAACAGTAAACACTGGACAATTTTAAATTTTATTTATTGTAGATTATAGACACTCAATAACTATTTACATAAAATTAAATTAAATGACATCATAGTTATTTAAAGACCAGGACGCTATAACCATTACACCATGCTGTACTCCAGAATTTTAAATGAAGAGTAATATCTGTTTCAAAAGAAATAAGTAAAATACAAACATTTTAAAAATGAAACCGACATTCAAAAATAAATAGAATGCATCTATAAGAGGACACTGTGACCTAAAAGATCTAATAATTGTACTCCCCTAACATGCCATCCGTTTTTAACAGAGGGTGGACCGGGTGGGCCATGGCCCACCTTAAACTGTCTTGGCCCACCCTGGAATAGTCTCTAGTTTATCTTTTAAATACGTTTTTAACCCTCGAAATTTCAACAATTTTTCTGTAAATTCTATAGCAAGTAATCTGGGTTAAAATTTTGACGAGCACTGAAATTTTGGGAACAAATGTTATTGGTCTACCTTCAGAACACCATGCCCAAGTCTGGCCCACCCCAACAAAAAATCCTAGCGCCGCCACTGGTTTTTAGGATTTCTAGACTATGTACAAAATTTAGCATCTCATTTAAACTGATGTGTGTAAAGTCCTATGAGAGCAACAAGGGTGATCCAAAGCGCTTAAACGATGGTCTCTTACAAAGTAAAAGGGCTTGAGAATAGCTGAGAGTGTAGCGGCGCTGTTGTTTACATGGCGTTGCTATGGTTCCTCTATTATAAGTCCCCAGTTCTCGGGTTCTAGCCCGAGAGCTGGTAAAAGTGTCAATTGGATTTTCAATTTAATATTAAAAAAAAAAATGAAATAATGAATTGAAAATATGAATTGGTGCTAGGCCCAAATAACCTTAGCTGTTGGTGGTCTTTAAAACACAATTACCAATTACAAAGTAAAAGTATATGTGAATGCATCTGAAAAGGATAAAATAATTTCTCTTTTCGTTTTACAATCACCTTCCATACCTACAATCAATTAGAAGAGGGTGCCGATGTCTAATAATTGACTGTAGGCAGGGAAGGAATTGTAAAACAAAAAGATAAAATTGGATCCATTACAACAACTTACAATGTGAAGTTAAATATATTTTATCATTTTTAGAGGCATTCTGATTCCTTTCTTGAAGTCCGTTAATTTTAACATTGGAAATGTTTATGTTCGTATATGGGGGCAGAGTTACGAGTTTTCGTTCAAGGCTAAAAGACAACGGTGTCGCGATCAAGTGAGGAGCAATCATGCAAAATTGAACATATGCAATTTTTTCGAAATGTGTTTTATATATATGTCTAGTTAATTGACAGGTATTTGCGACGATCTGCGGTGTTATTTTTGAGCAAATGTTAATAAATACTGTAGAAAAATCCATTTAAAAGTTAAGTAATCAAGCAAAAGTGAACGCGTATATAACAGAAGAATAATAGGGTTATTCCTGACAAAACTAAACAGTGCATTGATAAATATTGTGTGTATAATAAACAGTTAATTTTGTTTCATATATACTGTTATCATTTCCAATGTCCTCGATGGTTGCAAGGATTGCGAAATCTGTGAATTTTTTTTAATATTTCAATCATCTTCTAGTTCTTTACAATACCACGAGATGCCTAAAAAGTGTCTAAATGATTTAAGACGTATAAAAAAAGTCAGTTTCCACATTACTGGATACCTTGAACTTGCACGATTAAGTCATAACTATTAGTCACGCATTGATGACATTTTTTTTCAATAGTTTGTGTTCCATTATTAATTTAACAGTTAAAAATCACGGTCCGATTTATTACAATACCACAAAAATCTTAAATGCTATCGTTATGAAATAAAAAACAAACAATTTCCACAATATTAAACACCTTCGACAGTTGACTTGCATTATTATTCCATAACAGTCTATTAGTCATGGATTGATGAGATTTTTTTTAATATTCTATGTTCTATTGTTAATTTAACAGCTAAAAGTTAACAAAACGGGCGACAGAAATTAAAATTATCTAAATATAGATATTATGAACACGGACATATGCTGGGTTGCAGAAAGCTTTGCTAGAAAATCTTATTTGACAATGACCTCAGTTTGTGACCACACATATTTATTAGTGATGAGCAAAGAAAGGCCAAGACGAAGACCGTGCTAGTCTTGGCATCGGTCTTGGTTTTGCTCCTTCAGTTTTGGCCTTGGCCTTGCGTATTTAATCTTGGTCTTGGTCTTTCATATTTAGTTTTGGTCTTGGAAGAGTTGGAATTTCCATCCATTTTTTAGAATTTGTTTCCTCAAAATCTGAATCAATCATACAGTGAGCTCAAACGATGCCTAGGATATCAAAACGTGAATATCTATTACAATCCCGAAAAAAATCATACTGATTCCAACGCTTCCCTAGAAGAGGAAGTAAAAATTCAAAAAATCAAAAACCCTACTGCGTAATTAAAATCGAACTAAAAATATCGTAACAAGATCAAATGATAACATACAGTCGGAGGCATCAAATATTTCTGTTCAATTTGTTACTACACGTATGCCTCCAGCTGCATGTGATCTTGTTTCCATCTTATTGGTTCGCTTTTGACGCAGTCGAGTTTTTGATTTTTTTAATTTAATTTTTTAAGTCTTTTTAGTTTTTTTAAATCGCCTCAACGAGACCTTTCTTTTAATATCCTTATGGATGTAAGTATTTAGAAGAAAAATTACTTTTACATTCTGACAAAATGGCGTTAAGAGTCCGCCATATAGAATTTTCCGTGACGGAATATAGGTACCCTATGTCACTCTCGGGATTAAGACGAATCTAATGACACAACTTTGGAGACATGCAAATCATCACGAAGAAATTTGGAAGACCATAAATCGTAGGAAAAGGATTTTTTATTTATTTATTGTAGATTATAGACGCGTCGACAACTTAGGTCATTCGCGTCTTAATTACATTAAATAATAACTTCCTTAAAACTAAATGACATCACAAAACATTCATGAGCGAAGTTGGGATTCGAACCCACGACAGTGTGATCCAAAAGTTGGCTACGCTAACCGTTACACCACACTATCCTCCGTAGGAAATGGAATTGGGTAGGACACACGTTGAAGAAATCAATGAACACATAATAAGGATTGCCTTAGAATGAAACCCACAGGGATATCGTAAACGAGGAAGACCTAAAATATCTTGAAGAAGGACTGTTCATGAAGAACTTATGGAGCAAGGAATGACCTGATTACAAATTATCAAAAACATAGCAAAAGATAGTTAAGAGGTTTAAAAATTTCGTAAAGGGCAAAGGCCCTATGCTCCACTTAGGAGTTAGAGGAACCTTATTATAAATGAATTTTCACTTTCATGATGAGCTCTTGCTAGTACGAAGATTCACATCTACAACCTAGCTATATTGAATTAACACTCGCATGTAGTGAAAATCTATTGATTCCGAAGCATATAAGGAGAATGTTAGATTAGTAATCATGTTACGGTTGAGTAATTGTAAGCTCATTCTGCCGCGAAAGTGGAAAGGTTCAGGTTAGAATCCTGACTGTGACTATGGTTGGTAAAATGTTTTTTTCCGATATGTCTTGATACAATTATATAATTGGCTGCTTTCCAACAAAATTTTCAATTGCAAATCAGCCGTATAAAAAAATCTATTAATTTATCTTATTATAAATGACAGCTCATTTATTAAAATTCATCCAGCCGTTTAGATGTTCCGAGGGAATAAAGATTCCTACATACATAGCGCGATAAATTTAACCATGTCTTTGCTGTCGGGAAAAAATCCGGTATCAACATTTTTAGACATCTTGAACTTGCATAATACTATGACATAAATATTAGTCATGCTATGACAATTCCGTAAGAAAACGGAATTCCAAAAAGTAGTTCAAGAACAACTTCCTCAATAATTAACTTGTTTTGACAATTGGTCGAAAATTCAATGTAAATTGTTGCACAGCTAGAATTGTTAAATGAAACTGTGTCATCACCTACTAATATGTAAGCAAACTGTGTAGGCAATGCATAATAATTTTCTTGACGCGAATCTCTGAATCAGTTGTAGCGGTAAATCCGCATTCGGAGACTTCGAAACGACATATCCGTTACCGGTTAGCCATCTTCTGTTTAATTTGTGACGGAGAAAGTTGTTCGACAACCTGTCGTCATACGAGGTGTGAACAACTTTTTGTACGGGCGAACTTATAGTCTAAGAGGCAGCGAAGAAGTGTCTACGTAAGGCAAAATTATCTCAACAATCCCTGAATATGTTTATGTATAATTAGTCCCCATTTGAGAATCAATAAGTCTGGCAGCCTTTCTTCCTTGCGTTTTAGGTAGCAAGTAGAAATTAAATAATGCAACACTATTTTTGAAGTGAAAACTTCCTTAAGGTACGTGCAGTACGCAGCTGGGATTCTAGATGGTAGCATGTATTAGATGGTGGCTGAAATTATAAACGCTTATAGGTTTGCACAACGAAGCTTTGATACTAGCATTGATACAAGCGTAAGTCGCGTTTGAAATGTCAGATAGCGAAGACGAATATTTGTGTTCTTCTGCTACAAAGTGGTATATTTTAAATACAAATTTGGGCAGGAGCTATCAATATGTCCACCCTATTAATAAAAAACGATCTAAACATGGCGAATTTCATCATTTATACCAAGAATTAAAATTTTACCCAAACCGGTTTTTTGAATATTTACGTATGGAACCAAACACTTTTAAATACGTCTTTAAAAAAAGTCAAAACAAATTAAATAAAAACTGGCAAAATTTAACTTATTAAACTAGTCACATCCATTGCGAAACTTGTAATGGCCATTTGACAGTTGTCACACGTTGATTGTAATAGTCAGCGCGCTGAAAGAATGGTGAGATACATTCTTGTATCTAGCAACTCTTGTAACTGCGCTTATACCTGCTACACTCACTGCTTCGTTGTGTACGCTCGCATATATAACAATGCATTAATTTAAGCAAGCCCTGCTATGATCTACGCTACCATCTAGAATCCCAGCTCAATACTGCACGTACCTTTAGGCGCGCTTTGCCTGGGCAGTTAACAACAGTGATTTGAAACGCACCCGACGGTGACAATCGGGGCTACTCGGCTCAAACACGAACACGTATATTTGCAATATGCTGGTAAAAGAGTGTAGTTCATAAGTGTGTTAATTAAAACATATATTTTTTAGTTCACAAGTGCGCTAACAGATGACACTAAAACTTAATATTATCGTTAAGGTATTATATTCATTAAATTTAATTGTATAGGCCGATTTTAATAATGTTTATTATTAAACTGTGTGATTAAAAAATTATATATATATTTTAAAATTAGAAAATCTGAAGTTTTCACTTCTGTCGTGTGGTCATAAGCACACACCCATTTTTTTCAATTATTAAAATTGTATTATTGAGTCAATGTTTTAATCTTTAAATAATTTTGTCATCACGGTACCTAAATTTCGTTCATTATATTTTTTATTATTAGAAATAGTGGGATTTTCAATAATGTTTGCGAAGTGTTCGAATCAACATTTTGGTCTGGCATTTTAGAATTACAATATATATGTCACCCTTTATATAAAAAAATGCCTGACCTTACGTAGATACAAGAAAAAAAATGTTTAAACATAAATGATAAGAATGACCAATCGAGCGGGCAATATTATTTTATATGTTCTAAATTATTACTTATTAATATAGAATGAAAACAAAAATTGTTGCATTATTGGATACATGAAAAAATCATATTTCTACCTGCCACCTAAAACGCAAGTGAGAAAAGCTGCCAGACTTACTAATTCTCAAATAAGGAACACGTATACAGGAATTTTTAATATTATTTTGCCTTACGTATAGACACTTGAGAAAAACCACCGCCAGCTCTCGGTCTATTATGACTAGCTGGAAGCTTCAAAAAGGTATAGTAGAGATTATTTAAAAAGTCATGAAAGACAATAAAACGTGAAACAAAGAAAGATACAGATTTTTATCATCTTTCTTCGTTCTAAAGTCTAAACAAACCATAGGCAAGAAATCCGAAAGTACCCGCCTTTTGTGGGTTTACTTGCCCAAGATTTGTTTAGACTTTAGAACGAAGAAAGATGATTAAAAGCTGTAGTTTTCTTTGTTGCACGTTTGCATGACTTTTTAAAAAATCTCTACTATAGTTAAGACCCCCCATGGGGGACATTGGAATGTGGTTGCTATCGCAAATTGCATTTCAATGTTCTTTGGGAATTAGCGCCCCCTAAGGACCCGAGTTCGTACCAGTCGGTTTGTGTATGCCGGCTGGCGGATTCCAATAACGAATGGATTATTTGTTGTATTGAAGACGCTAATGACCTGAGTTGTCGAAGCGTCTATAATCCACAATTAATTAAAATATTCTATAGTTAGTTCATTGCCGCGCAGTTAAGTATGATATACAATTAATTTCACGTATAATTTATGATTGAGTGCACATGCGCTGACACCTGTTGATATCGGAATGTCAAATCTGTAATCATTAATCCGTTAAATTCCGTCATCATCATTGTCATCATCATTATTAAATACTAGTATTGTACGAAACCTTCAAGTCGCGACTAACTCACCAATTTTGACAAAAAAGAACGTAAAAAAACGTTAATTACGTTAATTAAGTTGACATTATGAAAGCCTTGACAGGAAGAATGAACCCGGAAATATTGAGGATGGGTCGAAAAATCGCGTCCCCAGATAAGGTCAGACTTCGAAAAAAAGAAGGTTATCAATTCGATACGTAAGTATATTTATTTTATGTTTATTCAGTCTTAACTTCTCAAAAGGTTAATCGATTTGAAAATTTCAACACGCCGTTGTGTTCAGGAAGATGACGGAATGGTCCCATATAATTTTGACTTAAATCGGTTCAGTGGTTTAAAAAAATTGAACGTTCTTTAAAAAAAATACCACTGAAAAGCGAAAAATTAATTTATAAAAAAAATTAAACCTCCTGCAAAAAAAGTCACTAAAAAGAGAAAAATAGTTAAATTGAGGTCGATGACAATTTAATAAAAGTACCTATACCTATAAAAAATTTTAGGAGGTAGGTACTAATTAAATTGGCGTCGAACTTAAAATTGAATTATTTTTCTCTTTTTTTGAAGGAGGTTCAATTTTTTTTATAAGAAGTTTCACAATAATTGATGTAAAAAAGTAAAATGGGCAATGTCCTTCATAATCTATCTATCCATATCTATAAAAATTAATGTCTGTCTGTCTGTCTGTTTGTTTGTCCCGTACGCGTTCCTATATAGTACCGTTCATCCGAATGCGATGAAATTTTGGTGAGACTTGTTGTGTTCACTACCGGAAAGGTTTCTGTAGGTTCATAAATTATTAGCACTCGGGTGAAGTCGGGCGGGACCGCTAGATTACTGTGCATGGTGGAAGTATGTGTATATATGGCGGAGGGGCGGGTGTTTAATCTTTATCTTATATATAAAATTCTCGTGTCGCGGTGTACGTTATTATACTCCTCCGAAACGGCTGGACCGATTTTGATGAAATTTTGTGTGCTTATCGGGTAGGGTGGAGAATCGGACAACATCTATTTTTCATCCCCCTAAATGTTAAGGGTGGTCCACCCCAAATTTTTTTTTTTATTTTTTGGACAAAATTTTTTTTTTTAATTTTTTCATGATTCAGCATTGAAAAATACATACAACTCTAAATTTTCACCCTTATACGATCAACCCCTGATTTTTAATCGCGATTTTTATATTAAGCTTTAAAAAATACATATATATGGCGAACGAGCGAAGTGAGAGAGTAGTGTATTTATAATATTCAAGCGAACGAGCGAAGTGAGTGAGTAGGCGAAAATATTCAAGCGAACGAGCGAAGCGAGTGAGAAGTGTATTTATAATATTCAAGCGAACGAGCGAAGCGAGTGAGTACTGTATTAATAAAATTCAAACGAACGAGCGAAGCGAGTGAGTAATGTACTTATTCCTAGAAATTATTAACAACGTTTGCCGGATCAGCTATACTAAATATGCGTGAGCGGAGTAATGGGTGACCGCTATTAAATCATAATTTCATACCACCCGAGCGAAGCCGGGACGGGTCCGCTAGTATTATATATAAATTCTTAGCACCCGGGCGGAACCGCTAGATGACCATGCATGGTGGAAGTACGTGTATATATGGCGGAGGGGCGGGTGTTAAATCTTTATTATATATAAATTCTTAGCACCCGGGCGAAGCCGGACCGCTAGTCTCCTATAAATTCGTTTTTCTTGAATTCTGCACGCACAAAAACTGCTTCATTAATGTATTGTTTGTCCAACATTCAAATAATTCACAGCATAATTACCATTGTTGATTGGCCTAGCATATCTGAAAATTATATTGTTACAATCGTCAGCATATATTTGCATATAAATTAGCGGTAACCTATTATAGTGAATGACGAAGTCCCGTTTGGATTTTTATTATAATAATATAAATCTGTTGACATCTTCAGAGATAACTTATATCTATGTATTTTAGCACGCGATAATTGTGTCAAATTAATACTAATTCCAAGGTTATTAAATGCCTACTTAATTTGCAATTATTTTTAGCGGCAGAAAAATACAGTAAAGCAATGAGTAATTAGTGCCCACTCTGGTATTATACAATAAAATGCATTTGTGTGCGTACCGTTTACCATTTTAATTTTCGTAACTTATCTAGCTAAAGAAATAGAAACAGGTCTTGTGGCTTTAATACGTAAACTTAGTTTGTTTTTGAACAACATAAAAAATTTAACCCCTTAATACATCCCTTAAAATAATATTTTTTTTCTTAATTTCAATATTATTATCAATGCAACCTCTGTCCCAAATTAAATACACCCTTCAGTAAGTAAATCACTATCCGCAAACTAGTGTTTTCATAAAATTTGTAAGTCCGGTTCTTTCGGGTCGATTTTATTAAAATTTTAACCACATTTTGATTTTTACTAAAAGGTTAAATTTCCATTTTGAAACAATTCTGAAATTTTTTTCGGTATTTTCGGGCCCAAAAACTTTTTTCAACCCCTAAAAACCACCCTTAAAATAGTCCGATTGGGCCCATTTTAAATAGATTCCGTGCGGTGATGCATTCCAACGTGTGTAGCAAATTTCATTCAAATCAATTAAGTCTTTCAAGAGTTATGCCGAGAACACACACACACACATATTATGTGGCATAACTCTCGAAAAACTTAATTGATTTGAACGAAATTTGGTACACACGTTGGAATCCATCATACATATATATATATAATCACTAGCGGACCCGTCCCGGTTTTGCTCGGGTGGTATGAAATTATGATTTAATAGCGGTCACCCATTACTCCGCTCACGTATATTTAGTATAGCTGATCCGGCAAACGTTGTTAATAATTTCTAGGAATAATTACATTACTCACTCGCTTCGCTCGTTCGTTTGAATTTTATTAATACAGTACCCACTCGCTTCGCTCGTTCGCTTGAATATTATAAATACACTACTCACTCGCTTCGCTCGTTCGCTTGAATATTATAATTACATTACTCACTCGCTTCGCTCGTTCGTTTGAATTTTATTAATACACTACTCACTCGCTTCGCTCGTTCGCTTGAATATTTTCGCCTACTCACTCGCTTCGCTCGTTCGCTTGAATATTATAAATACACTACTCACTCGCTTCGCTCGTTCGCCATATATGTATTTTTTAAAGCTTAATATAAAAATTGCGATTAAAAATCAGGGGTTGATCGTATAAGGGTGAAAATTTAGAGTTGTATGTATTTTTCAATGCTGAATCATGAAAAAATTAAAACAAAAAATTTTGTCAAAAAAATAAAAAAAAATTTTTTGGGGTGGACCACCCTTAACATTTAGGGGGATGAAAAATAGATGTTGTCCGATTCTCCACCCTACCCGATAAGCACACAAAATTTCATCAAAATCGGTCCAGCAGTTTCGGAGGAGTTCAATAACGTACACCGCGACACGAAAATTTTATATATAAGATTTCCAAAAATGAAGCCAAATTGTTCAGGAGGCTATGAAACGTCGAGAAATTTTGGTCCGACCCCTAGGTCCCGCCATCCGACCGACGCCAATAGTGTATGTACCATATTGCAAATACACTAAAAACTGGAAAATTGTCGAGTAAAAGCAAAATATGTGAATCACACTTTTAAGTGATTGGCCAAATTTAGTTATCAACGCATTGCTTATGTAGAACAAAGTTATTTTTACAATCGCTTAACAAAACTGATATGCTAATGTGTAATTATAAACCTAGTATTAATGAGTAGACATACAAAATGACTCAAAATATTCTTGTCGGACTTCAACTATATTGGTTCCACCATTTAAACACATATTATTGTAGCAAATCCCAAGATGTTACTCCACTGCCTCCAATAGAAACGACGAGAAGGAGGGGTCACAGTGGTAAATCGTGGAATGGCATCGAAGATACTGAACAACGAGTACCTGCCGGAATGTTCTGGCGAGCGCAAGAACGTACTAGGCTGGGCTGCGCGACCTATATAAGCGAAGTACGAGTGAGTCAGAGGATCAGTCGACGGTGTCATGCAATGAAATAAATATTGATCAGTCAACGGGAATCAATCAATGTAGATTGTACTGTGACAGTGTTGAACAGCGAAATAAATCTGATATAAATACAGTGACAGAAATAATTACAAATAAATAATCCTTGTATATATAGATATTTGTTAAGTGTTATTTAAGTGGCTCGTTTAGTTCAATAATTACCGTTTAAGTTTTATTTATTGTTAGAATTGACTTTTCGTTGTTGTAATTATTGTATATAGTTAATTGTTACGAATTATTGTAAATAAATATTTATTCCGCCAACTCAGAAAACATTTCTGTAACATTATGTTGGATTGACAATGACCTTACACTGTGATCATAAATGCCAGTTTTTATGTCTACAGGAACAGTCTAATGTCATTGTCAAACTCGTACTCACAGAAATTTTAATTTAGTCCCATTCAGAAATTTTCTCCTGATATTCAATCTATAATAGTTTCTTATGTATTATTATTATTGTAGCAAATCCCAAGATGTTACGCCACTGCCTGCAATAGAAGCGTCTAGAAGGGAAGGTCACAGTGGCGAGGCGTGGAATGGTGTCAAAGATACGAGTACCTGCTAGACGTCTGGAAAGTACTAGAACGCGCTGTGTTTAAGCCACGTAGCTCTATATAAGCAGGGAGCCGACGGTCAGTCAGTCGTAAATCAGTGTCGCGTTGAATTGCGAACATAAATAGTTTTTGTTCAGTGTTATTGAAGTGCTTCACTTTGTTTAAGAATTACTGTTCGTTATTATCGTGTTGATTGTTAGAATCGACATCTAGTTGTTGCGTTTATTGTTATTGAATTGTTAATTTTACTAAATAAATATTTATTCCGCCCACACAAAAACAGTTTTGTTACATTATTATTGTAGATTATAGACGCGTCGACACCTCAGATCAGTAGCATCTTCAACACAACAATTATAATCCATTTGTATATTATAATCTGCCAGCCGGCATACACAAACCGACTGGTACGAGCTCCGGCTCCTGGGGACGCCAATTTCCAAAGAACATTGAAATGTAATTGCGAGAACAACTACATTCCGATGTTCCCCCTGAGGGAGTTTCTTATGTAGTTATAATAAAATTATAAAAGCGAGAATTAAACTTGAAATCGATATAATTCTATATTTGAAAAATTCGTCATTTTGGTAATATTATTTTGAATCAATCTGTATAACTGCACAGTCGTAACTGGCACTAGGTGACATACTTTTGACCACGATACATAACAGGTGGCGATGATCACAATAAAAAAACCGTTACTGACACGACACTATATTATATTGTAATATGCAGCTAGAAATTCGAAGGAGAACATTTTTTAATACAATCGATTCCCAATAACAAAAACTTTGCCAGTTACTTAAAAAAACATCAAGTAATGCATTTATTATTTAACAGTACATGTACAATTTAAAGTTAGAAATATCGAGAGTAATTTTCTGGTAGCCTCATTGAACTGGCAAATTAATCAATTTTATTAACTTCCCATTGGAAGTTATTGTAATGGGTCCGAAAATCGAAATTAAAAAGGAAAAAAAATTTTTATGTTTCAAGGTCACTACACTATTTTTACACTACTTTTAGAAAGATGTCTGTGTGTGTGTGTGTGTGTGTGTGTACGTATGTACGTACGTACGTACGTACGTACGTATGTATGTGTCCATTTCTTTCTAAGACGAAATCTCGAGAACGAAAAATGATATCGACTACGTTGGGGTGCCAATCGACGCGTATTAACGTAAATATGATCTGAAAGGAATTTTTTTAAAATCGGTTCAGCCGTTCTTTTTTCTTAACCAAATAACCTCCAAAAAAGTAGATTTTACACAATATCTCGCGAATAAAAAATTATATCGACTTCGTAAGGGTGTCAATCGAGGCGTGTTAACGTCATTTTAATCCGACATAAATTTTATAAAAATCGGTTCAGCCGTTTTTTTTTTTTTTTTTTTTTTTTAATTATTGATGTTTTAATGATTAAAATGATTACTTTTCTGTGTAATATCTAATTTAATTATTATTATTAAATATTTATCAAACTGGGAAGTTCGTCGTGTGGACCTCAAGGGTCGCACTTTAGTCCTAATAAACGACCCACCTCACGGCTTGTTTATTTATTGTCTGATCCAGAGGCCGCGACGCTAACCACTGGACCACACTGTCCTAGCAAATTAATCAAGGCGCGTAGCGTTCTATGAACGAAATATGCAATTATGCATCTCGCCATATATACGCTTAATAAAATTAAAAGTTAAAAAAATGGGTATGTCTGTATGGCGAGTACAGAGGAGATGACATAAATACAATTAAACACAAATAATTGTAAACGTTGTCGTGGAAAGAAATATACATCCACTTTTATTTATCTTATAAAACCAAATGTTCCTAAAATATAATAAATAAAATAATTGTGATTTTATTTTTATATTTTAAATTTCCAATATCTAATATATTTTCATTATTAAAAAAATGAAATATTAAAAGCCTTTGGGATTCGAACCTGGGCTTGGCGTTTGTACCTGTCGGTAGACTCGCACTTTTCCATCCGGTCTCCATAGCTTACTGTGTCTGAGACCTAAGGATATAGTTATAAATGCTATGTTTGTTTCACATGTTAGCCACTTCTGATTATTTTCGTTTTATATAATATTTCTAAAATGACACCCCAGTGAAGACAGACGTTATTCACGTCAAAAAACTAAAACCTAAGAAAAAAACAAGCGTGGGTTTTTAGTTTTTACCAATGAAATATGCAAGATATTTACAAATCAAAACATAAGATAGTATTGAAAATTTTTGTTGGAAAGCAGCCAATTATATAATTGATTCCAAACATATCGGAAAAAATCAATTGACCAACCATAGTCACAGTCAGGATTCTAACCTGAACCTTTCTACTTTCCAACAAAAATGTTCAATTGCATATCAGCCGTATAAATCTATTAATTTATCATAAGATAGTATTTTTTTGTTTTCATCAGCAGTCGTGAACTTGAATTCAGTATTTTTTACTTCAGCTCCCGAACTGGGCCCCAAAACAAGAAATAGTACATTGTGCCACAAGGGAGGAAATGTAGTAATTTCCTCCCGTGTTGCGCATACTATTTTTTCTCCTGCCAGGCCGAAAGATCGCAAAATTGAAAAAAAAATATTAAAAAATAATTTTAAAGGGAATAATTTTAAAGGAAATAATTTTAATGTGTAGGAGACGGAAGTAGGTGCGTGAGAGCCGGCAGGAACGAAAGTACGAACTTTCGGCCTGGGTAAGAGAAAAATACTATTTCATGTATTATAATTTAATTGGTAAATATAATACACCTGTTTTCTTATACGCTACCAGAAAATGAAAATTTGATAAAAGAATAATTTGTGGATATAGGGATTCCATCCCTCCGTAGGAATCAATGTGAAATATGGTATGTGTTTATTTTTTATTTTTTAATTTTTAATATTTTTTAAGATGGTATTTATCTACTGATAGTTTCATTTTGCAACATTTTTCTGAAATCATGATCAAGTCCTAATTTAAATTGAATAAGAATAATCAAATAAGTTCCCAGCGATCCCAAAATCTGAAATAGACAAAAAAGAACGTCAATAAATTATTTTGCAATTTCACAAACAGATTCTGCGATTAATTTACCGAATAAATTAGACTGAAATTTATAGCCACTCCGCAAGCTGTAAAATCAAATCGCTGATCGATCAAGCGAAGCGAATATAGCTGAATCTAAAACAAACATAATTTAAAAGTTAAATGAATGCATAATGACTGCAAACAGTATATGAAACACCTGAGTAAGAACAATGACGTAACACAATGCTGTAATCAGGAAAAATTCATTAATTCAAACCTATGTCACCGTAGGGATTTTAACCCTAAACTTTCCACTATCGCGGCGGACTGAGTTGACATTACTCACAGTGACACATTTTCAAACGATCGACTTTCTCCCTTTAAAGCATTCTGTCACTGAAAAACCACTACATGCGAGAGTCAATATTCCAACACCACTGCTAGACTATAGACAACTCAACATGTAAAGTAAACATAACAGGTGAATACAACGATGAAGTATCCAGTGACAGAATGCTTTAAAGGGAGAAAGTCGATCGTTTGAAAATGTGTCACTGTGTGAGAATGTCAACTCAGTCCGCCGCGATAGTGGAAAGTTTAGGGTTAAAATCCCTACGGTTTGAATTAATGATTTTTTCCTGATTACAGCATTGTTTTACGTCATTGTACTTACTCAGGTGTTTCATATACTGTTTGCAGTCATTATGCATTCATTTAATTGTGTATTTGTTCACGACGTCCGTATTAAAATTTGTATTTATAATTTAAAAGGTCTAAAAAATAACGCAATTCCAACATATTTTAATAAATGGAAGCTTAGATAAGGAAGTACAAAAATAATTAAAAAAAAATTAAACCAACTTCAAAAAATAAATAATCACTTCGTTTTGCAATCTATTTTCCTACCTACATTCAATTTGAAGTCTGAGGGGACAAGCAGACAAAAATTCGTTATATATGTGCGGAGAGAATAAAATTGAGCTTATGTATTATTTCTAGTTATTATAGATTCTTTGTATGTAACATTTAATTCTAATCAGCCGTTTTCTTTAGACGTAATGATCAGTAAACAAACAGAAAGTAATTATTTTCGTAGGTACTTCATTTTGTGTACAAAATTATAAAATTAATATTGATTTATGTGAAAACTGTTCTCCTGATACTTTAGTGTTTATATTTTGTCAAAGACGAATTTTAAAAATATTATGTAATGTTGTCGACAACAACAGTTAAAATACCAAAAAGGCATACATAATCAATAAATATAAACTTTTTTTCGTTGGAGAGCAGCCAATTATATAATTGTTTCGAAACATATAGGAAAAAATCATTTTACCAACCAGTGGTCACAATCAGGATTCTAACCTGAACCTTTCCACTTTCGCGGCGGAATGAGCTTACAATACTTAATCGTGACAAGATTGCTAAACTAATATTCTCCATATTCATATCTGCTAATTAGCAGATATGAATTGACGCTCGCATGTAGTGAAAATCTATTGATTCTGAAGCATATATGGAGAATATTAGTTTAGCAATCTTGTCACGATTGAGTATTGTAAGCTCATTCCGCCGCGAAAGTGGAAAGGTTCAGGTTAGAATCCTGATTGTGACCACTGGTTGGTAAAATGATTTTTTCCTATATGTTTCGAAACAATTATATAATTGGCTGCTCTCCAACGAAAAAATCTTTCAATTGCATTTCAGCCGTATAAAAAAACTATTATTATTATAAATAAAAACGTTCCATTTTTCATATTATTTTGTCAAATTCTAATAAAAAAAGAGAGTGTGTGTGTACTTATGTACGCACGTCAGAAGTTATACTTCTTTGTCGTAACAAAACAAAAATAACTCCAAAAATTTTATCCCGCGTGCCAGTACTAAACGTTTATAAAAAAGATGATAAAATAATAAAATAAAGATATTATTTAAATTAATTTAATTTCATAAATTATTAATTTTTAAATATATTTATTTATTATATTTATATTTAATTATTTATTAAAAAAAAGCATGTTTGTGTTGAGATTCGAACCCGAGACATATTGCGTATGACGCGGCAGCGCTATCCGTTACACCACGCACATCTTACATAGCAGTGCTATATAATAGGGTATTATAATCATGAAAAATAATAATGTAAAGAGTACAAGTGTTGGAGAACGAACTCATATTTAACGAAAGCGGCATAAACGAGCGTTTGTATAGGAATAGCTTTTATAAATGTTATTCAAAACTGAAAACGCTCTTGTCACATTGTGACTGGTGTGAACTTCCGATTAACTTCATGGTGTTAAATTTTCGTGACGCGATGTACGCGCATCGTAAAAATTCAGTCTCATCATTTTTCCATAACGCGCCAAAAGAAGTATAACTTCAAAAAATATGTCTCACGACAATACATTTTTTATATTTAACAAACTATAGGTAGGATAAGACGAAGGGAAAATTATTTTATCCACTTTCGCGGCGGAATGAGCTTACAATACTCAACCGTGACGTGATTGCTAAATTAATATTCTCCTTATATGCTTCAGAATCAATAGATTTTCACTACATGCGAGTGTCAATTCATATATGCTAATTCAATACCTATGATATGAAGTGAATCCTCGTAACAGCGAGAGCCCAACATGAAAGTGAAAATTATTTCGAACACCCTTTAATGGGATATATTAATAAATACCTAGATATATCAATGCTATAAATGGTATTACCACATAATATTCTAGAAACAATCATATCTTGTAGACATCGTAAGATAATCTACACGTTAGATACATACATAAAACACGACATAGAAATCAACCGAGTTTGATTTTTTCTTTATGATAAATAATAGTTTTATACGGCTGAAATAATTGGCTGCTTTCCAACAAAAAATTTTTCAATTGCATTTCAGCCGTATAAAACTATTATTTATCTTAAAATAATGAGGCTTACCTTAGCTTCAGGCACAATATTTTCAGAATTATACAAGATCATCTTTGTGCGATCAGCCTCTTTTATAGTTGCAACCGAAGAAAATATAGCGATCGTAGTATGAATCAAATGTTTAACCACCCAAAACATTTCAAATAATACAGCACCAGGTGAATAAGTTGCCCATCCATAAGCAATAGCTAATAATGATAGAAATATCTGAATGAAAATTGCCATCAACTGGACTCCGAATGTATCATTAATAATTTGATGTAAGTAAAATAATTCCGTTCGCAGAGTTAATAATTCTTGATACGTCAAAAGTGGATAGTCTCTTCTTCTATTAGTAGAAACGAGAAATATTTTCGATTTGTTTTCCATGCTCATTAATAATTCATTGATGGTTTTTAGAAAATAACGCATGATATATAGTATTGATGAAAATTGGATTATTATCAATGAATAAATATATGCTTTAAAATAATATCTAAATCCAAGTTCAACAATTTTAAATGCTTTAAACTCTTCTTCAATGAATAATGTCCAATTTTCAAATATGTATATTAGAATAAGAGCCAAAGCAAACAAAAACATTGAAACCGTAGTAAGATATTTCAAAAAACGGTACGATTTTGAAATGTTGTATTTTTTAAATGTTGAATCAATTTCTAGCAAAGTTTCGTAGATTTTTATGAATGATTTCGATCGAATGATTGTAATAGTTAATGTTGATACTACAACAAAGTAACCGATTGTCATTCTTATCCAATTAACAAAATATTGGACGACATCTTCATTGCTATATTCATTTTCATCCCAAATCACTAACCGAGAAAAAATCAACGAATAACAAATTATAAAAAATACACTTGGTATTAAAGCAAGCCAAGTAAACTTAAAATTTATTATTCCGTAGATATTTTTTATTGAGAAAGGAGCCGTTCCAAATAATTTTGAAACTCGATATAAAGGCATCAACGGATCGTAAAATTTTGATGGGATGATTTTAATTTTCGAATGACATTCATTCAAAGACATTGCTTATCAATGAGACCAAAAATTATTCTTAACACTGAGAATTTCAACTACGAAGTATTTCAATATTTTTTGTGAACGTCGA
Source organism: Mongoloraphidia duomilia (assembly GCA_039654895.1). Classification (NCBI taxonomy): domain Eukaryota; kingdom Metazoa; phylum Arthropoda; class Insecta; order Raphidioptera; family Raphidiidae; genus Mongoloraphidia; species Mongoloraphidia duomilia. Next base: position 9,665,466 of record CM077523.1, read on the forward strand.
ACCTTACAATTAAATTGATTGGATCAACCAATTATTTTAATGGGTTTCTGACAATATTGTTAATTGATTATACACGTTTTTTTAAATAGAGTTTCTCGATAGACAAGGCTCCGCTGTTATTTTCTTTCCTCTATGTTTATTTTTCTTTTTAGATTATATAATAGCCGAAGTGCAGCCGCCTAGTTGTATATTAATCTACGACTTGTATCCTTGGCAAATGCATTACTAAATTATTGTACATTACATGCTCAAAATGAGATCCTTCTCAATCCGTCGAAAAAAATATAGGGTGCTACTTTAAAAAATGAAGGGGGGATTGGGGGTAACACACCCTACGTCAGGTTGTGTCCCCCTATCAACTACCCAACTCCTCCAAGATCATAATTTTTAACTGAAAATGTTGTTGGAAAGCAGCCAATTATATAATTGATTCAGAAAAAATCACTTTCACACAGTCAGGATTGTAACTTGAACCTTTTCCACTTTCTCGGCGGAATGAGCTTACAATTACTCGCACGTGACATGCTAATTCCGTCGCGAAAGTGGAAAGGTTCAGGTTACAATCCTGACTGTGACTATAGTTGGTACTTAAAATGATTTTTTCCGATATGTTTGGAATCAATTATATAATTGGCTGCTTTCCAACAAAATTTTCAATTGCAATTCAGCCGTATAAAAAATCTATTAATTTATAATTTTTAACGTCATAAGAGGCAAAACAATAAAATGCGTGCAAACCTTCCGAGTGGATACTAATTAAAAAAGTTAAGTTAATTATACATTATATTTATAATAATATGTATACCTATTTGTCCCCAAAGTCAGTTCACAAAAAATATCGTTAATAATTTTAGACTGATGCTCGGTTGCAGAAAGTGTTGTCAGAAAATCTAGTTTGACAATGACCTTAGATTGTGACCATACATATTTCTCGATAAGAAATGCATTGTAGAATTTTAAATCGATCCTGCTCGAAAAATAATTAATCGATCGATTGAAACGATATTTTTTTTAAAGTGTATATACATCTATTTAACATAGTTTTTTGTACAATGTCCGCTTGGAAACAACATTTTTCTACGCATTTTTATCAAAATTTAGCTTCAAAAGCAATTTTTTCTACGTAGATCAATAATTTGTTTTTGTGGTAGTACAATCTAATGTTCTACATGGCAGGGAGTTTAATTAATTATAAAGGGTGATTTTTTAAGAGTGTCTGAGCTTTAAATTTAAATTAAACAACAACCATATTAGATCCAAGTCTTCATGGTTTCCGGGCTTGTAGGCCGTGGTCCGGTGGTATTTCTACCTGACGTTTCGTCTACAACTGCGGTAGACATTCTCAAAGGCGATGTGGCAGCGGTCGAAGTGTCCTCCTTGGCGGCTCACAGATCAGTGTGTCGGTGACAAGCCCGGAAACCATGAAGACTTGGAACAATGCCGGCCGTGAAAGCTTGCACACTTGGATAAAACCATATTAGATATCTTTAAACTATTTATTTTTATGTGAAATAACATTTAATGGCATTAATGTTTGAAAATAATTTCGGTCAAATGTCCGCCGCGGCTTCTTCTAACAAAGCGCATTCTGTCAATCCAATTTCTGACCACTTTTTCAAGCAATTGGAGACTTATGTCTGCAATTGTCCGCGTTATGTTGTGTTCTAATGCGTCAATATTTGCCGGTTTATCGGCATAGACCAATGATTTAACGTAACCCCACAGAAAATAATCTAATGGCGATAAATCACACGACCTTGGGGGCCAGTTGACAGGTCCATTCCTCGAAATAATTTTCTCACCGAATTCTTCCCTCAATAAATCCAGTGTTGCGTTGGCTGTATGACATGTGGTTCCGTCCTGTTGGAACCACATCTCCTCCAAATCAATACCATTCAAATTTGGAATTAAATAGTCATTAATCATCGCTCTGTAACGATCCCCATTAACTGTCACGCGGTTTCCAGCTTCATTTTTAAAAAAATATGGCCCAATAATGCCACCGGCGTATAATCCACACCATACCGTGCATTTCTCTGGATGCAACGGCAATTGTTGAATCATTTTGGGATTATTTTGACTCCAAATGCGGCAATTCTGTTTATTGACGGAACCGTTTAACCAAAAATGAGCTTCGTCGCTGAACAAAATTTTGCGGTTAAATTCTGGATCAAGTTGCAATTGACTAAGAGACCATTCAGCGAACGTACGACGCAAACCATGATCTTGCGGCTTAAGTTCTTGGGTAAGCTGGATCTTGTAAGGCACCAGACCAAGATCTTTAGTCAAAATTGTCCACGTAGTCGAATAACAAAGCCCAACTTCTTGCGAACATCTACGAATTGACAAATTTGGGTCTTCATCAACACTGGCAGCTACAGCGGCGATATTTTCTTGGGAACGCACAGATTTTTGTCTGGTTTTTGTTTTAATATCGAGTAATGTAAATTGCGTTCGAAATTTGTCTATAATTCGGCGAATACATCGTTCGGTTGGGCGATTATGGGCACCATAGAATTCACGAAGTGCTCGATAAGTTTGGCGCACAGAACACTGGTTTTGATAATAAATTTGGACAATTTGCAAGCGTTGCTCTGGTGTTATTCTTTCCATAATGATTTGCCAGACTATACTGAATAATTCTGACACTACAAGCGCGAAAAGTGACAGTTCATTTCACAGCCTTCTCGGATAGAAGTTCGGACACTCTTAAAAAATCACCCTTTACATTGGTACCTATGAAACAACATTACAAATATGATCGAGTGTTATTATTTAAAAGGTAGCCATTCATTCAGCCGTCCAAAATATTTTGTTATGACGCATTTATAGTTTATTAAAAACTAAGGATGGCATATTCAATTATTTTTATTGGTACCATTTTAAACGGTTTTCTATATTTATTTAGCTTGACCCCGTATATTTGTTTGTTTGTTTGTTACTATCTTTGTTTCAAATCTAGCGACAGCTTTTTCAACTTCTTCTACTTAACCGATTCTTATGAAAGCACACACATTGAGTTCCCGTGACAATACAATATTAGAATAATTTCAACTTGGTAACGAGGATCTGATGTTGGAATCAGGAGGTGGAAAGTGAAACTATTCAACCGTTACTATTAAACCCCTCGAGTTTGGGCTCATTTGGTTGGATTTGGACAAAAACTAGAAAATAAAAATAGGTAAAAAACTTTTAAGTTAAACGGTTTTATTTTAAATCATCAGCGTGGGGCGCATAAAAATCTGTATAACGACTGTATAATTATTAAATAAGAACGGCTTGTCTAGAAAAATGTGTTTCCAAGCCCACCAACAGAAATATTTCACATGCGCCCCACGTTATTATTTTATATGAGAATACATATAATGGCGATTCAAGGTTCACGTTCACGCGACTCGTTGATTGTTCACTATTCACACTGTTTAGTCGGTACTCACTCTGTGATCTTTTCACTATTGAATTCGTATTACGCGATTACTGCACAATCGACCATCGACTCGACCACGCAGTTGTGATGAACGATTGTATAATATTAAGTGGCTCTCGACAGTGTACGATTCAGTATTATGCGACTCGGTCTCGGTGAACTATGAAACAACAATCGAGTCCAAGTGACAACCATCGAGAGTCATCGAGATGTTTGAACTATCGAGACAATCGACTAAGATATCTCGTATCGCGCATCACTAGTTTTTGATAATTTTTCTGTTAATATCGTAATTAATAGTCAACGAAAGAACCGATTTGCAGTTCTAAAACGCTGGCCTTTAATCCCTATATTATTAAACGAGCAAATCTTGTATATATCCCTATATTATTAAACGAGCAAATCTTGTATATATGTACCTATGTACCTAAATAAATATTTTCTCGAAAACGGCTTTAACGATTTTGATCAAATTTACCGAAAAGGGGTTTCGGGGGGCAAAAAATCGATCTAGCTAGGTCTCATCCCTGGAAAAATTAATTTTCTTATCGATTTTATCATTTTAAAAAACAGTTTTTTTAACGTTATAAAACAGTGTCGTATGGTGAGTAGGCTTTGGAAAAAACAAACTATTTTCATTAACTTATTAAAATAATCAGTAATTATTTGAAAAGTAAAAAAATAACAACAATAATGATGAAATGGGAACTTTAAGTACTATTTTTTTTGAACTCATCCGAGCAAAGCTCGGTCATCCAGATATTTCAAATATTAAATGAACAATTATCAAAAGCCAAAATTACACACAAACGAGTTCTGTCATCCTTATTGTAAATGTCCTTTAAATAAGTGTATATGTTTTACCAATTAGAATAAATGTATCGATTTATTCTGAGAGAGCCATTAGGTAATGACTTTGATAAAAACAATACCATTCTCATATTAAAACCAAATATCTTTATTGCATAACTAGCAAGCTTTGAAATAAGGCAACAAAACGATTTTGAATAAAAATATGGCAACAAAAATTCAAAATTTATCTTCTGTAAACATTATATCGTCTGAAAATAGTATTATCAAAATGATAATTCCAATTTATTGGAGTTCAAAAATTGTTGGCTTAGCACCTGTTGGAATAAATTCTAAAAATTACACTTTGTTTTTTTCAAATACTGGAATATTTTATAGTTTACTGTGGACGACACTATATTTCGTTTGTTTGTTGTTGGAAATTATGTTTAAAAAAACTGTTGTGTTATTTTATAATGACAGCGAAATTTCATACGATTTTGTATTAGGTCTTGTAGTAGTTAGACTAAGATACATGAAATTTGGTTATATGATGATAATCACTGCTTACATAATGTTTCAATCAAAAAAGATAATACAAATGTTTAATTTAATCCAAGAAGTTCATAATTTTTTACTCACAAAAATTAAAGTTACCGTTTCATACAAGTCATTACGAAAATATATTTACGTATCTATTGGAATTAATTGGTTTATAGCAGTTGTATTTGTTGGGTTTGTTATTGTAACGATGAAAATAACCAATCAAAATGTCAACGTTTTCAATTTTATCCCATCTGTAACTTACTTTTCATTGTATGCACTGGTTAGTTCAACATTTGTGTTACAATATTCAGTTACGTTATTAACTATTCGATGTCAACTTAAAACGCTAAATGATATACTAATTTATATTACTGACTATCCAGACATATCGCAAAATAAAATCTATGATGTAGAAAATATATCAAACGATAAAATATATGTTGTTAAAAAAGTGTTTTTGGTAAGAGATAAGCTATTTGAAATTTCGAAATATATAAATCGCGTATTTGGGGCGGCAGTGTTTTTAACACTATTCAAAAATATGATTACATTTATAATTCTTTCGTATACAGGTATTCATTTGGGACATTATGATATAATACGTAAAAGTTTTAGTTGTGCTATATTTGCATTTGAAATATTTAATTTTTTTAATCTGTTTTTGTCTTCTTTACTTACTTTGGACGAAGCTAATCGTATCAATGAAATAAACTTAACTGGAATTATACCAGACGATCAGGTAAATACAACTCAACTACTGCTCCAAAATAACGCATCATTCAAGTGTGTTTAATTTGCTGTGCCGTTCCACATAACGACCGCGGTCATTCTGGTCGCGACAAAAACGTTAAGCCCCGCCTACAATTGACGCAAGCAGTCACAAGAGATCGCAGCGCCTCACACATTCCGTAAAACGCAGATCGAGCAAAATTGGTTCAAATCCAACTTTTACGTTGCAATACTTCACAAACCACGACATAATACACAGTGCTTAGCATCATAATATTATATAGTGTTACGAATACTCAATGTGTGTTTTTTAAAAATAATTAACCATATTGTAGAATTTTAAATCGATCCTGCTCGAAAAATGATGGATAAAATGTCATTGTCAAATTCAGATTTCTGCAACCCAGCATTAATGTGATGTTAAAACTGGGAAGGGGGGTTACGTTATGGTACAGGTCCGCGGAATTTAGAAAATCGTACAGGGGTTCCCCGACAAAGCAAGTTATGGAAAGCCATGCAGTATACTTACGTTAAGTCAGTGCATAAGCAACTTTTGGGGAAGATAATAAAATTGATAGATTTTTTCGTTGGAGAGCAGCCAATTATATAATTGTTTCGAAACATATAGGAAAAAATCATTTTACCAAGCAGTGGTCACAGTCAGGATTCTAACCTGAACCTTCCCAATTTCGCGTCGGAATGAGCTTACAATACTCAACTGTGACATGATTGCTAAATTAATCAATTTAGCAATCATGTATTAATTTAGCAATCATGTCACAGTTGAGTATTGTAAGCTCATTCCGACGCGAAATTGGAAAGGTTCAGGTTAGAATCCTGACTGTGACCACTGCTTGGTAAAATGATTTTTTCCTATATGTTTCGAAACAATTATATAATTGGCTGCTCTCCAACGAAAAAATCTTTCAATGGCATACAGCCGTATAAAAAAACTATTATCATCATAAAATTGATATTATAATATTTTAACATTGAAGAACCCTTCGATCAATAAATTTGCTTTGAAAACTAAACAATGATAATGAATTAGTAATTATTGACAGGTTCAATTATACTGGTTACGCTTGCTGCATACACCATTCAAGTTTTCTGCTTGCACGTTCTCGGTTAACAGCAGCCTGGCACATTCCGTAAGTATTACAAACAGTATTCAGTATTTTCAAAAAAAATTAACAGTTCAATTGCGTCGCCAACTTCACTAGTATAGTAGGCCGAGATTAGCTGTCAGTATGTAATAGTAATAGTGCGGGAAAGATACGTTCCGAGGACAGTGTGGTGTAACGGTTAGCGTAGCAAGCCTTTGGATCACACTGTCGTGGGTTCGAATTCCACCTCCGCTCATGGATGTTTTGTGATGTCATTTAGTTTTAAGTTATTAACTTCACTTTGGAAGACGAAATCTCGAGAATGAAAAATGATATCGACTACCTTAGGGTGCCAATCGACGCGTATATTAACGTAAATATGATCTGAAAGAAATTTTTTCAAAATCGGTTCAGCCGTTCTTTTTTCTTAACCAAATAGACTCCAAAAAATAGATTTTACACAATATCTCGTGAATAAAAAATTATATCGACTTCGTAAGGGTGTCAATCTAGGCGTGTTAACGTCATTTTGATCCGACATAAATTTTATAAAAATCGGTTCAGCCGTTTTTTTTTTTTAATTATTGTTAAAAATAAATAATAATTATGTTTTAATGATTAAAATGATTACTTTTCTGTGTAATATCTAATTTAATTATTATTATTAAATATTTATCAAACTGGGAAGTTCGTCGTGTGGACCTTAAGGGTCGCACTTTAGTCCTAATAAACGACCCACCTCACGGCTTGTTTGTTATTTGACGCTAATGACCTAAGTTGTCGACGCGTCTATAATCTACAATAAATAAAATAAAAGTCAGTTTGCATGTATACATACATGCATGTAAAGCAGCTATTTTATACTTTTATAGTGGGTATGGCAAAAAATATATTGTTTTCTTTTGTTTCAGATAATTGGAACACTAGCAACATACTTAATCATCTTAATACAATTCAAATTTACATTAAATGAACAAAAAAACGATAACTGAATTATTTTTAGATTAAGATGACTTCAATATGCGCTCTTATTCACTAGTGATGTGCCGGATATCCGTATCCGTATCCGCCGATATCCGAGGGAAAAGAAAGATCCGTATCCGTATCCGTTAGTTTTTTGGCAGATCTTTTACCTTATCAATTTTCAATTCATAGATAAAATTTTATATATATAGGCGATTAGGCAATAATGAAAAACAGTTAAATTCCATTCAGATTATTTTTTATTTTTTAATATCGTGGTCAATAACTTTTTCCCATAACAGATAGTCTCTTTCCAAAGGTCGATGTGCAGTATTTAGTATTTACCGCCGCGTACTCTAAGAAAGTTAAGATCCGTATCCGTATCCGTATTCGCGGATCTTGAGACCAAATATCCGTATTCAGATCCGTATCCGCGGATATACATTTTTAACGATCCGGCACATCACTATTATTCACCAGCATAGCTCAATCTTACGAGCATTTGAATGTGTGTGTTTGTGTGTGCATACAACTGACGTGAAAAACAGTTTCGGAAATCTCTAATTTCTATGAAACACTTTATTCAATTTCTTTGATGGGATACTTTCAAAATAAATCATGGAAGCATTATTCTTCTCATATGACTTTCAGGCAGATTTTTATTATATTATTTGATCTAAATAAATTAATTAAAATCAGGTAAAAATGACAAAATAGCCTAAGTTTAACAAAAATGTATGTGCATAAAAAAATAAATTTCAAACAAATTGTTGAACAAGCGAAATTTCTCAGTATTCTTAACATACATTTGTAAACAAAACACTTTAAAATGTCAATATGACTTCCCGTTTTATTATCTATTTGTAACGTAGATTCCAACCCTAAAAAATGTGGGACTACCCTATTATACATATCTTTATTGATGTCAAAACGGTACAAAACAATAAAAATTAAGACAAAATATGTCTCTAAGTAAAACACTTAATTATTTCGAATATGATTATGCTAATAATGTTCTCTTTTATATGTGAATATTTAATAAAAACTTGTTTCAAATATGTAACACGAAATCAAATAATAATGTTCCTCTATGGATGGCAGAGAAAAGTCAAGGTGCGTGCAAATGGCCTTGATATTCAACGCGCATCGTTGGGTCGTCCTCTGAACCAAAGCGCCAGAACTGGACAAAGGTAGGTAGGTATATCATTCTAGTCAACCGTCAACGCATAATCTAGGTTCTAGAAGAAGCTAAAAAAAGCATAACTACTAACTATACTTATTTTAACCACACATTTAGCATAATATGGTAAACAATATGATTAAAGATGCAATTTTTTGCAAACTTTTTTATCAATTCATTTGTGAGTTATTTACGGTCAAATCTTGTACTTCAATATCTGGTGACCTACCTACCTGCTTAAAAAATTGTTAAATTGTGCTTTAAAGACCACCAACAGCTAAAGTTATTTGGGCCTAGCACCAATCCATATTTTCAATTCATTATTTTTTTTAATAATAAATTGAAAATCCAATTGACACTTTTACCAGCTCTTGGGCTAGAACCCGGAAACTGGGGACTTGTAATAGAGGAACCATAGCAACGCCATGTAAACAACAGCATTGCTACACTCTCGGCCATTCTCAAGCCCTACCTGCTTAAAGCATTTATATCATTTCAAGTACTGCTTAGGATTACAGTCTGTAATTCTAGGCTAGGAATGGCTAACCTATGGCACGCGACAAAATACTGTCGACACGCCATTGATTGAGGTGAATCGAAATAATAAAAAATATGTTGGATGCAGTCCAAAAAATTTGACTATCATTCGAATAACATACAGGATGATTCCAAAGTTGACGTTATCCTTTCACCAGCGAATAGAGCTTCAACAAATAAGATTTTTTTTCCTTTGGCGCTTTTTCGAAATATCAACATCAACGGAGATACAGGGTGTCAAAGTTTTAATTAAAAAATTAAAATTTATTAATAACTGCCAAACCACTGGAGATATTTAAGAAAAATTTTGTAGGTGTCAATAGCTACGGGGGAGGGAAATTCTTCAATAAATAAAATATTTTTGGGTTGACCAGTGGCGCGCGTAGAAAAAAAACTGATTTTTCTAAAAATAAAAATTATTATTGAATTCCTTGTTTTCGAGTAAAAAAATAAAAACCGTTTTAATGGCACTTAAAATTAAGTTTTGAATACATACATACGTATGTTATTTTTTTACAAAATTTTTCTTAAATATCTCAAGTGGTTTGGCAGTTATTAATAAATTTTAATTTTTTAAATAAAACTTTGACACCCTGTATCTCCGTTGATGTTGATATTTCGAAAAAGCGCCAAAGGAAAAAAAATCTTATTTGTTGAAGCCCTATTCGCTGGGGAAAGGATAACGTCAACTTTGGAATCACCTGTATATTATGAGATCGACACGACAAGTCGACGAAAGTTTCTTGCACTCGATGCATTATCGAAATTTCATCTATGTTTGAATGGTTTTTTCGTCCACTAAATTTCTTTGAAAAAAATTGGCATGTATAGATGTGAAAATTTAATTTAATTTATTGTAAATTATAGACGCGTCGACAGCTTAGATCATTAGCGTCTTGAGTACATTAAATAACAATTAACTTAAAACTAAATAAAATTAAGAAAAATCTCAGGATAGTGGACAAAATGTTTGATTTATTAAATGTACAACGTTTCGTCTATAGATTTAGACTAAATTTAGTCTAAATCTATAGACGAAACGTTGTACATTTAATAAATCAAATATTTTATCCACTATCCTGCGATTTTTAACGGACTTCAAAAAAGGAGGTTTCTCAATTCGACCGTATATATTTTTTATGTTTTATGTGGTTATGTTTTATGTTTGTTCGCGGATAACTTCGTCGTTTATGAACCGATTTTGAAAAAAAATATTTTATTTGAAAGAATACACTTTCAGATTGTTCTTAATTTTATTATAATCACGATGGACACGATTTCTAATTTAAAACTAAATGACATCACAAAACATCCATGTGCGGAGGCGGGATTCGAACCCACGACAGTCTGTTCCAGAGGCCCCGACGCTAACCACTGGACTACACTGTCCTCTTAAATGTGAAAAGGTTCGCCATCTCTGTTCTAAGCAAAACTTGCAATATTATAAATTTTAAAAGTATAGCTCCCATGTTTATTGAGTTTGACGATCACTGCAATATTTATAAACCACGACTAAACCGGTGTGTATTGATATATTGGTTATGCGTCACGGCTGGGTCTGAGCATTCCATGAGTGTATGGTCGAAAATCTATATCAATTTGCACGACAATCCTTGCCACTCAGTAAGCATACCTATATACATAAGTGTTATTATGCCAGTAAAGACTTTATAAATGATACATTATGAATTTTTTGTTCTGTTGACTTTTTCAATATGTATATATACATCGTTTGAAATAAATTATATCTTTATCTTTTATCTTTTCTCCTATGGCAGGATTTTCCAAACTTATTTTGTCGGGGAACCCCTGCACGGTTCACCACAGATCGCGAATCCCCTCCACCCACAAGGAAACCAAAAATTGTCTTAGGGACATAGATTTTAAAATGTGTTTTAGCCAAGTAAAAATTTTAATTTTGCGAGATGCCCCCATTTAAAACTGCAATATAACTTATAGCGGCATCGTCCGGCCGCCGGGTGCAATACACTACTCACTCGCTTCGCTCGTTCGCTTGAATATTATAAATACACTACTCACTCTCTTCGCTCGTTCGCTTGAATATTATAATTACATTACTCACTCTCTTCGCTCGTTCGCTTGAATATTATAATTACATTACTCACTCTCTTCGCTCGTTCGCTTGAATATTATAATTACATTACTCACTCTCTTCGCTCGTTCGCTTGAATATTATAATTACATTACTCACTCTCTTCGCTCGTTCGCTTGAATATTATAATTACATTACTCACTCTCTTCGCTCGTTCGCTTGAATATTATAATTACATTACTCACTCTCTTCGCTCGTTCGCTTGAATATTATAAATACACTACTCACTCTCTTCGCTCGTTCGCTTGAATATTATAATTACATTACTCACTCTCTTCGCTCGTTCGCTTGAATATTATAATTACATTACTCACTCTCTTCGCTCGTTCGCTTGAATATTATAAATACACTACTCACTCTCTTCGCTCGTTCGCTTGAATATTATAATTACATTACTCACTCTCTTCGCTCGTTCGCTTGAATATTATAATTACATTACTCACTCTCTTCGCTCGTTCGCTTGAATATTATAAATACACTACTCACTCCCGCTCGTCGCTGCCCCCCCGCTCGTCGCTTGAAATATTACTACCACTCTCCGCCGAGCGACCCCCCGCCGCCGCGCGAACAAATTTGATTACCATAAAAAAAGTTATAGTGAGTCAACCTTAAAAGATAGACATATGCTGTCGCGGACTTTTTTTTAGAACTTTTAAAGGGGAACAATTCCGTCATACATGATTTTTGCGTAACTTTAACCGTTTACGCAGCGCACGCAACGAAAGCTTTCAAAAGGAATATTTTTTTCCCGTTTTTGCAACATTTTTCATTGATGCTCCGCTCCTATTGATCGTAACGTGATATTATATAGCCTATAATAGCCTTCCTCAATAAATGGGGGGGGGCAGTATAGCCTAGTGGTTAGCATGCTTGGTGCCGCAACCTCTAGACTGGACTGGCGTGGGTTCGAATCCCACCTGCGCTCATGGATGTTTTGTGATGTTATTTAGTTTTAAGTTAGTTGCTATTTAGTGTAGTTGAAAGACGCTAATGACCTTAGATGTCGACGCGTCTATAATCTACAATAAATAAATCAATAAATGGGCTATCTAACAAAACAATTTTTTTTCAAATCGGACTGGTAGTTCCTGAGATTAAGCGCGTTCAACCAAACAAACAAACAAACTCTTCAGCTTTATAATATTAGTATAGATATAGATTTTAGGTAGAACGTATTTCCGCATCGCCCGCGAAATCGAACAATTATAGAACTGAGCCAAATCGAAATGGTCGGCTATTGAGATTATGTTATAGTCATCGATCACAGGTCAATAAGACGTATTAAGGTTAGAAAAAGAGAAATAGAGAAAGCAATGTTGAGAAAGAGAGGTGAGTCGAAGAGAACTCGATGACCTTGTGAGCTCGCAACAACACAAACTACCTGAGGCCTATACAACAGCAACCTGCGGTAGATCAGCGTCGAATGAATCATTACAGATGATGTGTTGCCGTTAATATTACACCTCTTCTTCATTTGTTTTTTTAAGGGAAAGTTGGGTAAAAGATCGGACCCATTACAACAATTTCCAATGGGAAGTTAACAATGGAGTCGTCTTGCTGATTTAAAAACCTCGTTTCTCGCTATTGACCTCTGTTGTCGAGCGTCTATAATCTACAATTCAAAAGCCACGTTTCATTTTACTTGGCTAAGGCCCGTATTCACCGAGCCTAGTTAGTTATTTATTCCGTTGATTTATTCCCCTGGTAACTATTACTCGGAATAAATAGCGATAATTCAATTCATCAAACGTGGTTAAGTTTACTGCAGGTATAAATCGTAAGAATAACTATTCTGTCCAATTTCAAGGGTATAAATATTTATTCGCCTAGTAAAATAGGGTGGGCACGAATGCACAAATTACTTTATGACCTGGCGACCTTTTCAGGTAAATATTAATTCCATATCTTTCAGGTAAAGGCTTTTGTAGTAAAATAAAATAAATTTTCGATCGATGCGCCATCGGTCGGACTTTGGTAAACGTACTTTAGAATCAAAATATTTGACAAAATGTCCAAGGTGTATGGTATCTGAAGTTACTATTTTATGGAATGAATTGCTTGGTGAATTGAAAGTTAATTTTATTCCAAAGAATAAATTTATTCTAAGATTAGTAACTTCTATCTTCAACAGTGTTTGGTAAATACGGGCCTCAGACACAGTTTAAACCTGGTACGAACTGACCAGAGGGGCGCTGGAGCGTCCCAGGCTCCCGGATCTGTAGAAGGTTTGAGTCTTCCCATTTCCCAATCCCAAAAAATAACAAATTACTCAATTCTCTCCGTCGGACCCCTACAAATGTTATCGTCCCTGAAAAAATTAAAGTTGCATGAATTTAACATTTTTGACTTCGTGTTGGTTGATCCCCTAATTTTATTTTTGAAGAATTTAAGATAATAATAATAATTCCTGTAACTCCTAAGTGAAGCATAGGGCCACTAAGAAATATTTAAACTTATTTCTATCTTTCGTTATGCTTTTGATTTGTATGACCAGGTCATTCCTTGATTCGTAAGTTTGTCATGAACAGTCTTTTTCCAAGATATTTAGGGTCTTCCTCGATTACGATATCCCTGTGGATTCCATTCTAAGACTATCCTTGTTATATCCTTAACGTGTGTCCTATCCAATTCCATTTCCTACGCTTTATGGTCTTCCAAATTTCATAATGACGATTTGCACGCCTCCAAAGTTCTTCATTTATTTAATATAATTGATCGTAATTACTTTTTATGCAAAAAAACCGTACCGTCGCGAACCGTTGTTTTATTTTAAACCACTTTCCTCTACAACAAAACAAATTCTTTTTATACTTCGCAGAATTAGGGCCACATCACCTGAAACAACTTTTTTTCTTTCTTGAGAACTTCCACATTCTCTAGAATAAAAAAAATTGGTCGGTCACGTAGACACATGTTTAATTTTTATTGTATCTCCGTTCTGTCATCACACCGGCTGAATTCGTTAATCCTTTAAAATGACGTAATCGTGCTCTTCTTTTAAACAAAGCAGTCCCTAGTTATTTAGTAAGAATTTCAAACAATAGATTTGGTGTCGCAAGAAATTTTCTATTTCCTGTGTTAAGAATATTATAGGCCCAGGCATTTAAGGTTTTTACTTCGAAGTATTCTGTGTATAAAGGCGAATTTTTGTATAGTATAATTAATTGTATTGTATTAATTGTATAATTAATTAATTGTAGATTATAGACGCGTCGACAACTCAGGTTATTAGCGTCTTCAACACAACAAATAATCCATTTGTGTATCAGAATCCGCCAGCCGGCATACACAAACCAACTGGTACGAGCTCAGGTTCCTGGGAGCGCTAATTCCCAAAGAACAATGGAATGCAATTTACGATAGCAACCACATTCCAATGTCCCCCCTGGGGATATAGTGATCTTATTGACCACAGGGAACAACATAATTCAATTCTTGGAAATTCTCACGTCGGCATCCTCGATTTCCAAGCCATTTACACTAATTTAGAAAGATAAATTTTTGATTTCTGGGTTTTGGTAAATTTTGTCAAAAAACCCAAAACTGAGGCCTGGAAATCGAGGACACCGACATGAGAATTTCCGAGAATTTTAATATGTTGTTCCGTGTGGTCAAAAAGGTCACTACACAAAAATTCCGCTTTACACAGAATACTTCGAAGTTTCGTAGTTATTTCACCTATAATGCTTGGACTATTAATATAAGAACAAACATGAACAATTTACAACATTTTTAAAATATTTTGCAAACATTTCCCGGATTTTAGTTATTTTCTGAAAGAAAGTATATACGTTGAATACAAAAATTTGAAAGTGAAAAACTTTTTATTAAAAACTGTACCATATTTTCACAAAATATTAGTGAAAATATGTGAAAGATTATTTATTCGACAATAATACACAAATAGTTTGAACAAAAATAATTACTTATCGCTGATGTTTTCAGATTTCTGATTTTTTCTTGAAACGTGCGAATATCTATAACGGCGGCACATACAATGATGAACTTCATTCCTGTGTTCTTGAACATCGCGATAGCAGTGCCCTCAAATACTTAATAGTGGAACTATCGACAATTAGTCAACAAACCCCTATAGTCAACTAGCCCCGGTCTCCCTACCTATGACTGCAAAATTTCAGGGCTTGAGAATGGCCGAGCGTGTAGCAATGCTGTTGTTTACAAGGCGCTGATATGGTTCCTCTATTACAAGTCCCCAGTTCCCGGGTTCTAGCCCGACAGCTGGTAAAAGTGTCAATTGGATTTTCAATTTATTATAAAAAAAAAATAATTAATTGAAAATATGAGTTGGCGCTAGGCCCAAATAACCTTAGCCGTTAAAAACACACACGCAAAATTTCACGTCGACATTTGGAAGAGGGTGAAATTCGCGGTTGCAAGATAATGTTACAAAACTGTTTTCTGAGTTGGCGGAATAAATATTTATTTACAATAATTAAAAACACAATAATAATGAACGCAACAACGAAAAGTCAATTCTAACAATCAACACAAGTAAACAATAACTAAACAGTAATTACAAAGCAAAACAAAACAACTATATACAATAATTCGTAATTATTTCCACTACACTCGTATTTATTTATCAATTTGGTTATTTATATCACGCCACTATTTATTTTACTGCTCCAACGTAGACTTGAATGCGTGACTCACCGTTAACTGATTCCTTCACTCACTCTCACTGCTGTTTATATAGGCTGCGTGGCATAAGCCTAGTGTGTTCTCGCTTTCTCTAGAACTTTCATGCAGGTACCAGTTGTTACAGTAAGCGGACCCCGTTTCTCAGAACTCTTGCCTGTCATTTATATACAGGGTGATCCGTAACAATAATATAGGTACTAAAGTACATACAAGTACAATACAGAAGTGAAGCTATATAAACGAGAAAAAAAATTTAACCTCGTTTTAAACATGTTAGTTCCATCATTAGTACAGACAATAGCGCGTAAATATTTATATATGGTTGGAACATAAACATAATATGATAATTTAAAATTTTATTTATGTAGATTTTGTTTAGTCATGACATACATTGCACTTTTAAAAAAGTCAGAATTAATTTGCCATTTTTCCTCATATGCAAGCTCTAACCGTACAAAAGTCTACTGGACATTACTACTAAAATTTTATTATTGAATTTGCAACGTAATAATAATTTGTAATTCATTGATACTCTTTATATACACTGTAAAAAATGGATGTAAAAATACTTTGAAAATTAAGGTAGAATTCGCTCGATTTTCTAAGTGATTTTACATTATTATTTATTTTTACACAGAAAACTTCATATAAACTTGGACTTTTACTGTAAAGTTAAACAAATTTGTGATTTTTACATAAAGTAAATTAAAATTACATAATTTGTGTAATATTCCAATAAAGTGTGTAAAAATTACAAAATAAAATGTGTAGTTACATATATAAAATGGATGAATACAAAACAAAATTAATGTAAAATTAGTAACCACGCATGAGCAATGTGTTTTTATGGAATCTACGCGATGTGGCGATACCTGTTTGCGACGCCGCATTGTCTCTTTGTGTGACTATTACCAGATTAATCGCTGACTACAAATGAACTATCGATAATCTATGTAATCGGCCTTCTCATTTCTTACAGTGTAATCTGTATAAATTTCATCACGAGCCGTATTCGAGATACTGACAACAAAATTGTACTTTTTATGCAAGTGTTGCAAAATAGTAGATTGTATATCTAGATGTGTAATGAACTATATTACGACGAGTGATGACAGTAAAAACGAGCGATAGCGAGTTTTTACAGTCACTCGAGTCGTAATACCATAACGCACGAGGTATATGTGGTATTTTTGCCATATTATACCCACCACAAAATACCTACTTTTCACTTCATTTTCAAAAAAATTTGATAGTTCATTTGCGTCACCATCTTTACTTTTACAGTATGCCGTGAAGTTCTTAAGTAAGTAATGGCAGGCTCACGCAGGCTTATAGAGCGAATAAACAGAAGTTACTATGGCAACCGTTTAAAAAACTTTACGCACACCTGCGCCTGTTAAATAACTCATTTAAGGCCGCTATACATGCATCAAAAGTAGCTATTTTGTAGTGGGTATGGCAAAAAATGATAAACAAAATAGAATTAGTCTGCCACCGATTTTTTTTTCATCGTAGATATTATCTGTTAAATGCATTAATAAAAGTTTAATATACACTGTAAAAAATGGATGTAAAAATACTTTGAAAGTTAAGGTAAAATTAGCTCGATTTTCTATGTGATTTTACATTATTATTTATTTCTACACAGAAAACTTCATAAAAACTTGGACTTTTACTGCAAAGTTAAACAAATGTGTGAATTTTACATAAAGTAAATTAAAATTGCATAATTTGTGTAATATTCCAATAAAGTGTGTAAAAATTACAAAATAAAATGTATAGTTACATATATAAAATGGATGAATACAAAACAAATTAATGTAAAATTAGTAACCACGCATGCGCAATGTGTTTTTATGGAATTTACGCGATGTGGCGATACCTATTTGCAACGCCATTGTCTCTGTGTGTCTATTACCAGATTAATCGCTGGCTACAAATGGACCATCGATAATCTATGTAATTGGCCTTCTCATTTCTTACAGTTTAGTGTTGACTAACAAGATTCTATTTTTTTTCTTTTAATACTTTTAAAAATGTTCTATTCCGTCCGTACAAAAGTTAACGGTAGATAAAGTTAACGAAAGATAAAAATATTGTTAAATTTTCGTCGATTTTTAACACTATGTGATTTCTCCATTTCATAATTAGTTAAGGCATAATTTAAAATATTTAATAGCCGATAATTCCAAAAAAAATAATAATTTAGTTTTTGCAATTTCATTTAAGACCATAACAAGTGAAAATTTAAAATGTCACTTTCCAATTACGCATATAAAATTTGAAATGTCAAGAAAAAGTTTTTTTTACAATAAGTTATAACTAATTAACTAACCATATTTCCTGCAGAAAAAATAATTATTGAATTAACCACAATAATTTTGTATTATAAACATAAAATTATTTATAACAACCGCTATAAAAATAATTCCTGACACTCGCCACATAGGCCACAAAGCGAAGTAAATTATGTCAAGTTTTTTTAAACATCGCATTTTCTGTGTAATATTGTATAAAAAAAATATCCCCATACAAATCCTACTCAAAATAACTTGCGAGTGAGCATCGCCGGCCTTAGCCTTCCGGGCGCCCCGGGTTAACTACCATTTTTAACTTATCATTGGAAGTTATTGCGTAATGGGTTTGATTATGCGAATGAAAAATTTTGACATATATCTGGACGTTTTGAGGTCCTTAGAGTCCGAATCTACTGTTTTCAGAGAAATGTCTCTCTGTATGTGTGTACGTACGTTCGCTTGTACGTTGGTGAACATTCTTTCGGATCGCATATCTCGAGAACAAATAATGATATCGAGTTCGGACCAATTTCATTCGTCACATAATTACACAATGAACACCTGGTTAGATTTGCAATTTTTTTTTTGGGGCATTCAATGGGAAGTTAGCAGTATGATTTTATTATTTTATTTATTGTAGATTATAGACGCGTCGACATCTCAGGTCATTACCGTCTTTCAACTATACACTAAATAACAACTTTCTTGAATGAATTGTAAATTATAGACGCCCGACAACTGAGGTCATTAGCGTCTAATCACAACTTTCTTAAAACTAAATAACATCACAAAACATCCACGAGCGCAGGTGGGATTCGAACCCACGACAGTCTAGTCTAGAGGCTGCGGTACCAAGTATGCTATCCACTAGGCTATACTGTCCTCCTGGTTTTATTAACTGATTGATTCGCCCCCTTATTCCAAACTCCCATTTTTTAGTTCGCATTTTGAATCAGTCAGGTTTTTGATTTTTTTAATTTAATTTTTTATTACATAGACTACTTTGGCACGAGACCACATAAATACGGTACCGTAATAAACTTTAAACGCTGAACGGTACATATCTTTACAGCTCTTGGACTGCATGTATCATATTCAATGTCAACAATCGCTAAATAAATAGTTAGAGCGCAAGAAATTACCTACATATTAAAAAAACATTAACTGTTGAAATTAACACGGTATATAAATTATAGAACTGACAAATTTATAATACATGTGAAAAATTTTTAAATTTTTTCGTCCGAGTTCGTTTTTGTAACCGTTAAACGTGTATTTTTCATAAACTGATTCTTAGATCTGACAGACTATTTTTAATTGGGTAATTACTCGGTTGGTCAAACGGCGGTCAACGGACACAGACTCTATAAAAAAAAGAGTGTGTGTGTACTATGTACTATGTACGCACGTCATACGTTATACTTCTTTTACGTAACAAAACAAAAATAACTCCAAAAATTTTATCCCGCGTGCCAGGACTAAACGTTTGTAAAAAAGACGATAAAATAATAAAATAAAGATATTAAATTAATTAATTTAATTTAATAAATTATTAATTTATTAAATATATTTATTTATTATATTTATATCTAATTATTTATTAAAAAAAAACGCATGTTTGTGTTGAGATTTGAACCCGAGACCTATTGCATATGTAGCCACGACGTTACCGTTACACCACAGAGACGTCTTATAGCAGTGCTATACTTATAATAGGATATTATAATCAAGAAAAATAATACTGTGAAATCAGTACGGTTTGGAGTACGAACTCATATTTAATGAAAGCGACACACACGAGCAATTGTATGGCAAAAGCTTTTATTAATGTTATTCAAAACCGAAAACGCTCTTGTGTCAAATAAGTTAAAAATTTAAATCTCGTTGTGATCAAACGTAATTAGAATCCGTCTTGATTAAATCAAACTTTATTGTGTTTTATTTATTTATTTTAATTTTATATAAAGATAAACGATGATTATTTAATATCATAAAATAGATCTTTATAGTAGGTACTTACTTTTAATATTGAATTTTGCAATGGTAATTCAGTTGTATATTTTTGTAAGTGTCACAAGAAACCGAGCACTGTTTCTACATTATGCACTTAGTGTTGGTTTTTTAAAGATTTTTCCGAAATATCAAAAAAGAAGACATTTCAACAACGGGTTTGCATTCTATACTACCGTTGAAGTTTCTCGGCTCGTTCACTAACTAATTGATATACCGTTAACAAATTTAATATTTTGAAATTACTATAATGTTATTTTTAGATGGCTCAAAAAAACTTCTTTCCTCCTAGATAGGGATGCACAAGCATCATATCTTCCATCAGTAGTCGGGTAACAAAAAACCGGTCAATTTACGAGTCGGGCTCGCGTGAAGAGGGTTCCGTACTATTCCGTTTCCCATGAAAATTTAAAGACTTAGGATTTTCGTTTAGGTTTTCCTGTAAACTATGAGTGAGGCCCTATATTCCACATTTTTTTCAAAATTTCAGGCTCGTAGTTTCGAAATACGGGGGGGGGGATGCTCGATTTTCGTATATTTTTTAATATCTTTTAAACTATGGATTTTAAGATTATAAAAAAAGATACCTATATGTATTTCTCATAATGAGCCCTTTCATATTTTGAAGAAAAAAAATTTTTTTTTCTAATTTTTCCCCCAAAATCAGATTTTGTTTTTTTACGCTATATATATACGTCTGTGATTGGGTCACCTAACTCTATAATGTATAGGTACCTATACCCAACTTTTTTCGACCAGTGATTTGGAGAAAATAAGCTGTAACAAACGGACAGACAGACACGAGAGTGATTCTATAAGGGTTCCGTTTTTTCATCGGATGTATGGAACCCTAAAAATAGTGTAATTATACACTGTAAAAAATGGATGTAAAAATACTTTGAAAGTTAAGGTAGAATTCACTCGATTTTCTAAGTGATTTTACATTATTATTTATTTTTACACAGAAAACTTCATAAAAACTTGGACTTTTACTGTAAAGTTAAACAAATTTGTGATTTTTACATAAAGTAAATTAAAATTACATAATTTGTGTAATATTCCAATAAAATGTGTAAAAATTACAAAATAAAATGTATAGTTACATATATAAAATGGATGAATACAAAACAAATTAATGTAAAATTAGTAACCACGCATGCGCAATGTGTTTTTATGGAATCTACGTGATGTGCAGGCGATACCTGTTTGCGACGCCATTGTCTCTTTGTGTGCCTATTACCAGATTAATCGCTGGCTACAAATGGACCATCGATAATCTATGTAATCGGCCTTCTCATTTCTTACAGTGTATACTAGGATATTGTAAATTATAGACGCTTGACAACTGATGTAGATATACTTAGTAGGTACTGACTCAAATCCAAGCGAATTGATTATGAACATTAAAGTGAAATTGAAAAGAAAGAAAAAAACAATAAAATCTTGAATGTCAACAACTTAATTTACATCAATAAAATTTATGAACGAAAAAAATAACAAAATATAAAATAGTTTTGCTTCTGACATTTACTTTTTTTCCCATGAAGATCGTTTTATTGTAATACAAGAAGTATTTTATGCTTCTGGAAAAAAAATATAAAAAGTTTATTGTAAACATTGATGAAAAAATTAATCAATCGTTAATAACTATTTTATCTTATAAAATCAAATGTTCGTAAAATGTAGGTAGTAAATAATAGTAGTTTATGCAACAAGTGTCTAAAGTGACGGATTATATGACAGTCGCGATGTTGCGATACGAGTCTAAGGTTATGTTGCATTTATACCAGAACGAGTGTGAGTTTACCACGCGAGCTGAAGGCGAGCGCGGTAATCACACGAGTTCTGGTAAAATAGAACATAACCTTAGGAGAGTATTGTAAAAACGTGACTATCAGATTCGTCACTTTAGCCACGCGTTACATACAATATTTTTTGCAATGAATGCTTTAAAAGTTCAATTTTAAGCAAATAAAACACAGTTTAGATTAATATTTTATTACTGACATTATATAGCACAGTAATCTATAAAGTATCACTTTACACACGAGTGTTTTAAAATAAAACAAAACTGCAGTATTACTTTATAGTACGGAGTGCGTTAAAATTTACTTTACGCACTACCGTTCGACTACAGCATTAAACGCTAATGACCTCAGTTTTCGAGCGTCTATAATTTACAATTCATTCATTCTTTCGACTACAGCAGAAGCTTCCATAAAGAATGACTTAAAACAAACGGTATACACGCATAGGACGCTTAAATTGAACTTTTGATGCAAGTGTTGCAAAAAATAATTTTAACTTTATTTTTTATATTTTAAATTGTTATCTAATACCTATATATTTTCATTATTCAAAAAAATATATATTAAAAACCTTCGGGATTCGAACCTGGGCTTGGCGTTTGAACCTGTTGGCAGACTCATACTTTACCATACACCTACACTAGCTTACTATATCTGATAAATTAACATAGTTATACATGTCAATCACTTCCCCTGTTTCCGTTTCATCTAATATTTCTAAAATGCCACCCCAGGATGAGACATTAGACGTCAAAAGATAAATTCTTATTTATTTACAGTTTTATTACCACATGAATTATTCTCAGCAGCGTGACCTCTGATCCATGGCAATATATTTCAACCTCACGAAAGCCCACTTCTTATAGATACCTATATTTCTGAATTCATTCAAGTGTTACAAAACTATCATTGCATAATCAGACGTCTACTTGTTCATCAAATCATAATTCATCATAACGCAATAATAAATAAAAATAAGAAGATCGCAACATAGTACTTGAGTAATTTCCTCTCAAACACGATAAATGAAAAACAATCGCGAATCAAAGAGAAAGTGTTATAACTAAAGTTTTGTACGTGATTACTCTTAACCCTTTATTAGATACGTGGATTATAAGTTTTCCATATTTTTCGATGCAGTTAGCTAGCCCATGAATCCTTTATATGGGGATTTAATATTAATAATTCTTGAACACGCTTTGTCAAGGCAAGTTTTCTATGTATTGTTTACGTTGAATCGAATAAAACTAGAACCAAGTCGATACGATCAATAAGCATAGAGAAATATCTCCGCATCGAAAATAATTTTTTGCTATTATGACCTCCATTTTTTTTGTCCGAATCTGGAAAAAAGTGTGACCAATCTCTTAAAATATTTTAATATGTGTTTAACTGATTGTTATATTGCATTTAATTCTTGGAGAAAGTAGTGAATATAAAGATATAAAAATACCTGATGACACGTTCACAAGACAAATTAAGATCCGTGTACTGTTGTTGGCGCAACAAGTTATGAGGATAAAAATAGGTCTGAACAATATATACTACTGACTACCTAGAATAGTAACTGCGTTTGTCGAATGGTACCAATAGATGGCACTCGCAAACTCTGAAGATATCAATAATAAAAAGATTTTATAAAAAAAATAGAACCTCCTTCAAAAAAAGCCACTAAAAAGAGAAAAATAAAATTTTGAGATCGGCGCAATTTAATTACTAAAACTTTTCATATACTTTATTAAATTGGCGCCGACCTTAAAATTTTGTCTCTTCTTAGCGGCTTTTTTGAAGGAGGTTCTATTTTTTTATAAATTTTTTTCATTTTTTACTTTTTAGTGTCTGCAATACGTAGTTGCATATTATTAACCGATATTTTTCTTGATATTTGATTACTAACTTAAAAAAAACTACTGAACCGATTTAAGTAAAATTTATGTGAGACCACCATGAAGGTATGCTCTATTGATGGGAAAAAGAATCACCAAAATCGGTTCACAAATAACATTTATTATGATTACTTACTAGAAAAAAAGAAACTACTGAACCGATTTAAATAAAAATTATATGGGAATAATCCGTAAACATTCCGAACATAACGGCGTCGAAATTTTTCAAATCGGTCAACCCCTCGAGAAGTTATTGCTGAACAAACATTAAATAAAATATACGTAGATATATATACGTCGTATCGAATTGATAACCTCTGTTTTTTTGAAGTCCGTTTAAAACAAAAGTACTGTCTCCTTTCACATAATTACCACGTAGATCGCAGTAGTAGTCTATTTTATACTGCAATGGAAACATACTTTTGGATACATGCCGTTAAGTACCTTCCCACTGTATGATGATCGTTTCTGATACGTCAACGAAAAATAATTGACAAACGTATGTTTTAAATAAAAATAAATTTGCAGAATATATTTAGATTTCAACACGGAACCAAAAATACTTTTTTGACCAACTTTTTTCGGGTTTCTATTAAAATTAAGTTTTCTTTCTCTCATTGGATTTAAAGTATAAGTATTGTTACAAAACTGTTTCTGAGTTAGCGGAATAAATATTTATTTACAATAATTAAAAACACAACAATATTTTTGTGATTTTAATTATTGTAAATAAATACAACAAACAAAAGTCAGTTCTAACAATCAACACAAGTAATTAACACTTAACTATACAATAGACTACACTAATATTTATTTTATCAGGTGAATTTATATCACGATTTATTTCTAACGTTTATTTATGTCAGTCATTTACTCAGTTACTTCAGTACTATTTATTTATATCCACTCCACTATTTATATCACTGTACTGACTGATTCGACCGTTGATTGACTAATATTTATATCACTGATCCGCTTGGTTGCACGACTCACCATTGACTGCGTATTAAACACGACACTGTCTGACTGATCGCTTCACTCACTCCTTTATATACGCTGCGTGGCTGAAGCCCAGCGCTTCTCGCGTTCTCTAGAATGTTCGTGCAGTTACTCGTTGTTCAGCAAGCAAACACCGCTTCTCAGAATTTCTGACTGACGTTTATATACAGGGTGATCCGTAACAGTATCTTGTGTCTTTTCACAGTTTAGTATTTTGCATCTAGATATTTTATCTTCTGCAGCTCTGGAAGTCTTTTCTAATAACACTTTATGACTAATGCATTTCATAATTTTTACTTTGCCACTTTCCAATGAAAACTGATTTCTTAACAATAGTTATAGCATCATCTTATTTGATTGCCAAGTCATTGCCAGATCACCAAAAACGGAATGCTACAACCCACTAGCTATTGTAATTTGTAATCACCAAGGTTCATACACAGCCTTATTTGCATGCTTTGATACGCCCAACAGCTTAAAGTACAGTGCCGGACAAATTAAAATGTCTATGACCTAATTAATTATTCGCTATGTGAGTAGATGCATGAAGGGGATTTCAGAGTGACTGTCAGCGCGCAACAACGGATAAATAGAGAAACATGCGATGGGTACCTAACTCCCTTCTCTATGGTAACTGCTAAGTATTTATACGTTACAGTAAATAATCAAATATAAAATGGGCCGTGAAAGTGAAAATAAAGTTTGAATTTTTATGCAGAAATATAATATGCAAATTCACTTGCTTTTAAATTTATTATACCATAACTTATTATTTTTTAAATTATTTAGTAATTGTAAAATAATTTTTTTGATGTAATTTAACAATTTGACAGCTGAGATTTCGGATTTGCGCGTAAATTTGATAAAGTGTACTTATCGAAATTGCTTTGCGAATCATGAAAAAGAATATTTATGATTTATATTATTTACATATTTCACAAAACATACTTTCCATGTTGCCATTTTTGAAATCAAAAGAATCAATGAATGATTATATTGTAATTTTAGCCCCGCCGATTTACGCTATCACTCACCAGACGGCAGGACCCATGCATCTGCTCACAGCGAATAGTAGTGCTAAGTTTTTCACGTGACTGTGTAAATATTTTTATTTAACTTCTTAGATTACCATAGCAACCCTATACAAATACGTAAATTATGAGTCATAGCTCATTTTGATCCAATTATTTTGTACCAGTGCTAAATGTCCTATGTACCTTATCTGTTTACATGCTGTAGATAGTGTTACGGATCATCCTGTATATAAACGACAGGCAAGAGTTCTGAGAAACGGGGTTCGCTTACTGTAACAACTGGTACCTGCACGAAAGTTCTAGAGAAACCGAGAACACACTAGGCTTATGCCACGCAGCCTATATAAACAGTAGTGCGAGTGAGTGAAAAAATCAGTCATCGGTGAGTCACGCAATCAGTCAATGGTGAGTCGTGCAACCAAGCGGATCAGTGATATAAATATTAGTCAATCAACGGTCGAATCAGTCAGCAGAGTGATATAAATAGTGGAGTGGATAAAAATAAATAGTACTGAAGTAACTGAGTAAATGACCGACATAAATAAACGTTAGAAATAAATCTGATATAAATACAGTGATATAAATAGTTCCGTGATATAAATTCAGCTGATAAAATAAATATTAGTGTAGTCAATTGTATATAGTTAAGTGTTAATTACTTGTGTTGATTGTTAGAACTGACTTTTGGTTGTTGTATTTATTATTGTTGTGTTTTTAATTATTGTAAATAAATATTTATTCCGCCAACTCAGAAAACAGTTTTGTAACAATAGTTTCGTTTGAAATTTTAAATAGGCCGCCTGAAATAAAACGGAAACACTAAAATGCAAAATATTGCGTACAAACACAAAGTACGTAGGTGTGATTGACTAAATATGTAGATCAAGACTGAATACTTAATTGTGAATAGGTATACTTACTTATTTTATAACAGTCTAGCCATATTGAAATATTTATGCTGATAATTTCTTACAGTTACACTATGGTTAAAAAAAAACGTTGCTATTTGAACATCTCTGAGACTCTTACAACTGATCATTTCCATTTTTTGAAGTGAATACTTCTTATGCGACTCCGGACGCGTTTGCGCAAAGCGTTAAACAATGACGCACGCGCCCCACTACTTTCCATGAGAGGTAGAGCACGGGGAATTATGTCCGCCGTACCAGATCAACGTTCTCTCACTTTCGTTCTTCTACGTCATTCAACTAATTTGGTGGAAGAAGTATTCACTTCAGCCCTGTGTAACGACACACACATTATTTTTATGTAGATTATAGACGCTCGACAACAGAGGTCATTAGCGTTCACATTATTTTTACCCACGACGGAGCGGAGAAGGTACTTAATGCATTTAGGATAAGAGATATTTGTTTGTTTGTGCGTTTGTTATCGGATGAACCAATTTTTATGCGGTTTTCTTTAAACGTTTAATAATCATAGATATATCATAGATAGAGTAAGGGAGTCATAGGCACAAATGTAGGTGAGTGTCAGGTTGGACAAGAGAGATAGAAAACGAATAGTTTCTCTTTTCCTTGCCTTCTGACGCATTTGTAAATTCAAAAATTTATAGTAAGTATTGTTAATTTACATCTGTAACCATGGTTATGTATTTGTGATAGAAAAAGCTAGAAGTATACACTTCTATTCTCTATCTCTATTTTTTGCACCGACACTTTTTTTGGGTGGCTTCCCTCCTTTATCTTTGATATATCTCTATGTTAATAACACTACCAGAGCATGTTCTTAAAAAATTTTAGTCCACGACGGAACTGGGAAGGTATAAGTACGTGTTTATATCGTTTTTTATTTTAAATTTTATTTTCCATAGTGAGTTTCCAACTTTTTTTAAATATTTTATTTTTTGAAAATTTTTATTGGAAGAGCAGCCAATTACATAATTGATTCCTGCAAATATCGGAAAAAATCATTTTGACAACCATAGTTACAGTCAGGACTCTAACCTGAACCTTTCCACTATCGCAGCGGAATGGGCTTACAATTACTCAACCGGGACATGATTACCAATCTAACATTCTCCATATATGCAAAGGAATAAATAGATATCCACTACATGCGAGTGTTATTAATTACAGCTAAGTTGTAGATGTGAATCATCGGAGTAGCGAGAGCTATTCATGTAGGTGAAATTATTAACACCCAAATTTATTTTTATTTATTGTAGATTATAGACGCGTCGACAAATTAGATCATTAGCGTTTTAAATCACATTAAATAACAACTAACTTAAAACTAAATTACATCACAAAACATCCATTAGCGGAGGTGAGATTCGAACCCACGACAGTGTGATCCAAAGGTCGGCTACGCTAACCTAATTAACACCCAAAGGGGATACATTAAATAAGAACCCAGATACATCAATAAATCTATTTAATATATTTTATTTTTTATTTATTAATTTTTAAACGCATCTAAAAAAGTTCAATTTTTTTAATCCCGTGTGTACAGTTTACTGAATGTTAATTAATGTATGTTAAATCCATTATGATGACTTTATTTTTATTAGCATAATAAATATATACTATTAGCATAATGTTTCGATATTTATTATCAATAATTGTATACCGGAGAGCTTTCAAAAAGAATTGGAGACAAGCATCTAATTTTCAACCTTCGAATTGATGTTATAACCAAAACGATTAAAAAAACAGACTACTCGTGTTCTGTAGAGTTTAATTTAAGATGATTCTTCCTAGAAATTTACACATAATATATATAAATTAAAATTGCAAAGAATATATGTAGAACTAGCGACATTCGCTCGTTCGCTCGAATATTATTAATACATTTGTCACTCGCTACTCTCCTTCGTCCGAATTTTGTTATTACACTACTCCCTCGCTTCGCTCGTTCGCTCGAATACATTACTCACTTGAAAAAAGTTATGAGTTATGGTCTTGAGTTCCCATACAAAATTACTGATTTTGAATTTTTCGATTTTTCAGCTGTTCTTTTGGGTTTTCCCTATTTTTGATGTAAAACATCTTATGTCGGGCTGTGAACAGCCGCGTGAGGGGAAATATGCAACGAAATTTATAGTCCGCTCCTTCGCTGCTGTTCTCCCCACCACTGCGGCAGTCTTTCTCTCTCTGCTTCCGAGCGCTCGGGCACGGGAAGACAACCGCGTGTGTTACAATGCAGTATATAGGATTACGTCAGCATAACAGTTAGTTTTGAAAAAATATATACTACTATACATAGAGAATACCACCGAGTTCAATAACGTTTTCTTTGATATTTCACATCTGTCGGGGGTCCCGAGACCCACACCCTTTTTTTTTTAAACCACCCCTTTATTAGAGGGAACAAAACAAAAAAAATATTCAAATCGGTCAAGCCATTTTTGAGTTTTAGCGAGACTATATAGATATTCGGCACTATATAGACCGAATTCCGAATATTCGGAAAGGTCGCACGCCGAATAACCGATTATTCGACGATTAATATGCACTGGAGTTTTTGAAGTTATACTTCTTTAGCGAGGGTAGTGAGTTGGAATGACCTCGAGTCAAAAATTACTAACTCAAAAATTAATGAAACGCTGACAGGGGATAAAACTGCTCTAACGGTTTGGATGAAATTCACAGGAAATGGGTTTTAGGGGGCAAAAAATTGAACGTTTTGAGTATTTTCAAAAAATTTTGACAGTTCATTTGCGTCGCCAACTTTACTTTTATAGTAGGCCGTGAGTTTGCGCCATTAAACATAAATCACTATGGAATTAATGGCTTTAATTTCAACGCTAATGTGTTTTGAAAACACTTTCAACACACCTGCCTGTTAATTGGCCCATTCATACATACATGTAAACTAGCTATTTTATAGTGGGTATGGCAAAAAATAATTTATTCTTCCGGGCCATTGAGAAAGCCAGCATTCATTGTAATGTTGTTATAAATAATAGCTCTCGCAGTTAATGGATCTGCGGTCATTGTTGCTATATATAGGAAGAATTAAATGTATGCTGTTGGGCACTGTGTAGTAACTGGAAACTTTCCCGACGAGAAATTGGGAGTTCTGGGTTCGAGTCCCGGCGGTGCATTTACATTTTTCCTATATAGCCTTCTATATATAATATCATGGCGATAATTCGTCTGATATTCTTATGTTAATTTCACTAATGTAGTGAATTTAGTTACGGCTAGGAATCTAATCATATTGATTGTTATTCTCATAGTTTATTCTTATTTTGAGTTACCAAGCGGTCGTTGACAGAAAACTTTCAATTTAGTCGAAACCCATGAATTATCTAATTGTCACAGTTCGATGCATTTTTTTAATATATAAATTAAAATCAAACTGGTAAAGACTAAAGAACAAGTACACGGTATTAACGGTGATTTTAAATCGTTTTTAAAGTAATAAAGTCGTGAGTGTGCTCTCGAAAGATGAAATGTTCGATAAAGACCGTGAGAACACAAATTCTTTAGTCTTTTAAATACATCATCGATTATATTATATTTTCTATATATGATAGAGAATCACCTGCCATAACTGAACAGCTACCAAACCACTTGAAAAAAATATCTAATTACGTAACTTAATTTTTAAAGATTATCATAAAAAATAGGTAGAAAAACTTTCAAGTTAAACGGTTTTTTAAATGTACTAAAAAGAAAAAAATAGGTAATATTTAATTTAGGTTCATAAGTATGAAAGCGTGGGTCGTAAACTCTATGATAATTTATTACAGTCACGACCCACGCTTTTATACTTATGAAGCTAAATTAAATATTATTTTTTTCTTTTTATGACCTACATTTTTAAAACCGTTTAACTTAAAAGTTTTTTTACCTATTTTTATTGTTATTTTTTTAGTGTGCTTTATTTGCTTGGTCTGATTTTATTACATTTATCCGATCCACTGAAACGTTACCGGAGCAAAACCTTTTGCCTGTAAAAATTCAAAAATGCGATTTGCACCCGGACGGGAACCGGGTCGGTCAGCTAGTTACCATAATATTATATTGTCACCGGAGCTACACATGTGTGCAAAATTTCTAATCAATCGGATCACGGGAAATAGATGAAAATTCAAAAGTACGATTTACACCCGGACGAAAGCCGGGCCGGTCAGCTAGTTACCATAATATTGTATTGTCACCGGAGCTCCACATGTGTGCAAAATTTCAACTGGGTGAAAAATCAGTCGCAAGTTTTGAAACAAATAAAAAAATATATATACGGGGTCAAGCTAAATAAAACCGTTTAAAAATACCATTGTTTGACAAAATTTTAATTCTGCCAGATACTTTTCAAATTAATCATACTGGAACCGCAATCGGTCTTTGGGGGCGGTTGCTCGTAAATCTGTCGTTCAGTTGTGCGTGGTGAAGAATAGGAAGAATAGGGAAATCAAGGACAAGAGTACTAGCGGATGGAAAGTCGGGCCTATACAATTATGTGACATCCTATTTAATTATATACTTAGCAACTTTGGATCAAAAATGTAACAATACTTATTTCTTAGGTACAAAAGCAAACATGTTGATTCAAATAGGCCCAATAGACGTTATGACCTCTGTTGTCGAGCGTCTATACCTATCATATTAAATAGGCGGGCGTGTATTTCTGTATCATGGTTTAGAAGTAATTAGTGTTTAAATTTTCTCACGCTGAATTTTTTTTAAAGTGATTTACATTATAGAATTAATAACATAATATTATAAATTATAAAGTACTTGAGATCCATAGTAAGGTACGTTGCGTTCATTACTCTGTGATACTTCTGAAGCACAATCGACTACTCTGTATTAAAACTTGTATTTATTACATTTTAAGTGTAATTACTTACAACAGCCTGTAAAGCTATGCATTACAACACACGTCATTCATCTAGCATTTTAACTCACAATTCACGATGTAATTGTTTCAATAAGTGGTTGAAGTTTTTACACTTATAACGCATTTTAAAAAGATGTGCATAATTTAGTACAGATGTGTCTGAAGAGAACTATTTTATACACAACAAACTAACATTCCGATCCGGCTTGAGCCAAATAGATTTTGGTTTAAGAGCGAAATAATCTAGATTCTAGACCAACAAATCTTTCGTTTTAATTCAGTCAATGAAGCGGAAAAATCATTAAAACTTTTAAACCCACCAAAACAGATCCAATTTTGATGAATTTTTTTAAATGTTTGTTATATCCAATTTTGATCTTGAATAATTAAATTAGTTGTAAGATTTGTCCAAGTGTTTATACAGCGTGTCCCAAAAAGAATGGGACATAAAGTAACAGTTGATTCCTTACAAAAAAATATTGCGATAGACACCAACTTGTCTATTCCGAAAGTTGATATTAAAAGAGATACAGGGTGTCAAAGTTTAATTTTTATTTTTGATTTTCTTAAATAACTTTTAAAATGATTTAGGCATTTTAATGAAATTTAGTATATGGGGACTTTTTGGCATGAGAAATTCAAATCTGACCGTGGTATGGCTCTTACTTATAGGGGGCGCCACTTACACACCTTTTCACTCATTCAAATAGTCATAACTTTCTTGTACGCACTCGTACTATTTTTTTAAATTAGAAAATTGATTTTTCCGTCATTTTTACGTAAAAAAGATATACTTTGTAAAAGTGGCTAGAAGTAACCTTTTTCAAGATATTTGCACTTACAGTAATCGATGCAATGTGGTTTTAAATGGCAAATTTTGAAAATGAACATAGGTGGCTTTGAAAAATGTGTTGAAGTTCATGGTTGTCATTTTGAAAACCTTCTACAATTAATTCGCTATTTAAAATAAAATATTAATTAAAATAAGAAGTATTATTATTTAACTAAAATTTGCCATTTAAAACCACATTGCATCGCGATTACTTTAAGTGCAAATATCTTGAAAAAGGTTACTCCTAGCCACTTTTGAAAAGTATACCTTTTTTACGTAAACATGACGGAAAAATAATTTTTTTAATTCAAAAAAATAGTACGAGTGCGTACAAAAAGTTATGACTATTTGAATGAGTGACAAGGTGTGTAAGTGGCGCCCCCTACAAGTAAGAGCCATACCAAGGTCAAATTTGAATTTCTCATGTCAAAACCAAATTTCATTAAAATGCCTAAATCATTTTAAAAGTTATTTAAGAAAATCAAAAATAAAAATTAAACTTTGACACCCTGTATCTCTTTTAATATCAACTTTCGAAATAGACAAGTTGGGGTCCATCGCAATATTTGTTTGTAAGGAATCAGCTGTTACTTTATGTCCCAATCTTTTTGGGACACTCTGTATATAAAACAGATTATAATTTATCGATCTTAAATCTAAAATAAATGTTTAAATATCGCTAATTTGCATTACAAGGATTTTCAATAGCAGCAATGAATTAATTTAAATGGCTAAATTAATTAATTGCAATTCATAAAATTAGATGTGTTCTTCTATCTATTAAAATAATTATGTTTTAATATTTAATAAGTCTGAAGTAAGTCAAATTAGAAATCCGACAATTAATTACAAACATTTATTACAAAACAGGTTTCTTTTGCACCCAATGCACATAACGTGCAGATGAGCAAATAAGTACCTTGCAGAAAGTTACCTACTGTTATCCAATTAGGTGCAAACAGGAGACAAAACACAAATGCAGAAATAAAGATTTGTTGAGGACAGTTTGGTGTAGTCATCAGCATACTAGTGTCTGAATCACCTCTACTCATTGATATTTTGTGTTGTTGTTTTGACCTAGCTGAAAATTGATGATGCTAGCTAATAGACCGAGAGCTAGTGACAATCTTTTGGTGTTATTTATTCAAGGCCTTATTTTTGTGAAGATGTTGAGGGAGGCATATTAAAGTGTCCTGAGTAAATGATTTTGTTAGATAGCGGTATGGGAGGGATGCAGACCGCCCCCAACATGTAACAAAAAAAATGGTCACAATTATTATTGCTTCAAGGCTGAAATTGTTTGTATATAGCTTCTCGGTGACCCAATAATGCCATTATAATATTTGCAGATCGATTGGTCAGTATTAAAGGGGTGGAAGATCATCCTAAACGTGCCATGTACCCGACGAAATTTATATATTATTAGTTCAACGTTCAAATTTTAAAATGTTGTTACAGCGACTGTTTTAAGCATATATATCAATTTGCAGAACAAAATGTCGGTATTAACCCCCTCTCTTAGAGGGAAACTTGCTCGCCTAGGTGTTTATATCGTTCTGCAAGAGGGTTAATACCGACATTTTGTTCTACAAATCGAAATATATGCTTAAAACAGTCGCCGTAACAACATATTAAAATTTGAACCTTAAACTAATAATATATACATTTCGTCGGGTACATGACACGTTTAGGGTGATCTGCCACCCCTTTAATACTGACAAATCGATCTGCAAATATTATAATGGCATTATTGGGTCACCGACAAGCTATACAAACAATTTCAGCCTTGAAGCAATAATAATTGCGACCATTTTTTTTGTTACATGTTGAGGGCGGTCTGCATCCCTCTTATACCGCTATCTAGCAAAATCCCTTACCCAGGACACTTTAATATGCCTCCGTCAACATCTTCACAAAAATAAAGCCTTGAATAAATAACACCAAAAAATTGTCACTAGTTCTCGGTCTATTACCTTTTTAAATGAATCACAAAAATTGCATGATATTAAAATTTGAAAATTTCATTTAGCCTTTAAAAAATGTCAGTAACTATTAAAGTTAAATAGAATCAAAGAACCTATAATTATTTCGATTGATTATTAAACTGTTGATGTTTCACAATAATCAACACATGTTAGTAACATGACATTATTATTATCGTCTCAAAAAGAATAAAACAAGAATTAAACGGCTTATAAAAAGTTGTTTGCAAGATCAATGCATAAAAGCGGGCGTGTCGTTATCTGGGCCAACAACTGTAGCACCAAACTGGTTCCGGTTTTACTTCGAACCAGATCAGGCAACGATGGTTCACCAACTGCACAATGCAATGGTGCTGATTCGCAGCATCTTTGCTCCATATGATTTATTCGAATATGTTAAATCAATCACAGAATATGAATTTTAAATTAGCGTACTTGTCGTTTAGACTTTTAGACGTCTATAAATCAGATTGGTAGACATTAATTATAATATGAAAAGAACGTATACATGGTGTCGCGCAAAAGGATGTACAGTCGCGGACTTAATAAAGTTTACACTTGAGTTTTTCAGTGTAAGTTCACAAAAAGTCAGTAGCTTAGCAACAAATTTAGTTTTTAATAGGTAAATGTAAATGTCAAAAATGAAAAGAAATAACTGTCGTTTAAATGCCTCGAAATTATTAAAACGATGAACAAAAAAGAAGAATTATTGCAAGATTAGGGGAAGGAATTTGCTAGTATCAAATATTATCAAATCTTTTTGTTTTAATTGAATAATATTGAGTAATTTGAATTGTATAATAAACAACTGAGGTGTTTTGATAATAATTTTTTTTTGAATTTTTAGAATGTAACCTTAGTAATTGATACATTACTATCAAAAGCCAAATTACAATAATATGCAAAAATTAAAAAAACCGATAACTAGATGATACAGGTGTAAACTTTTTTAAGTCCGCGACTGTACATGGCTTAAATATGTGTACCTGACGTTAATGATGGGCGATTCCGAGATATTTTTACAAACAAAACAATTGTAATCGTTCATAATAACAATCGAGATTTTACAATCGAAATGTTCGATTGTTCAAGTCGATTATTTGCCACATATAGGTTATAGCGATAGCAGAGAATGAGAATACATATAATTGCGATTCAAAGTTATATGCTAGTCGACTGACGTTCACGCGACTCGTTGACTGTTCACACTGTTCAGTCGGTACTCACTACTCTGTGATCTCTTCACTATTGAATTCGTATTACGCGATTACTGCACAATCGACCATCGACTCGACCACAGTTGTTGAGTGATGAACGATTGTATATTATGTGGATCTCGACAGTGTACGATTCAGTACTATGCGACTCGACTCGGTGAACTATGAAACAACAACAATCGAGTCCAAGTGACAACCATCGAGATTCGTCGAGATGTTTGAACAATCGAGACAATCGACTAAAACATCGATCGTAATCGCGCATCACTACCTGACGTTTTTTACAAGCTTTTATTCAGCTTTCATATGCTTGCTTATTTGTCAGTCTAATGTTGGGTTTATCGTATATTTAGCACGCTGTTTTGTTAATCGCTGTTAATTTTTTACACATAAAACATATAAAGTAACCATAGAAATAACAGCGAATTAACATAACAGCGTGATTAAAACGTACGATAAACCTAACAAGTCAATTGTGAACCACTTTCACATAATATCCGATCGATATGAAATATTAAAATTCCTGATGAGAATTCATGAACTATATAGTCGGGCCGCTTAACAGATGGAACAATGAAAACGTATGATCACTGTTAAGCGGTCCGACTATAGTCATTCTTTTTTATTAAATATTCAATTAATTTTAATAAAATAATATTTTAATAGTAAAAAAAAATTGACAGACTAAAAAGAACAAAAAAAAACTCGGGTCGCAGTGCCAAAACCCTGCCGACAATATAGTGTATTTGCTAATACTGGCATTGTGGCTTTATTATGTGAACTTAAATTTGTTTTTGGACAAAATAAAAAATTTAACCCCTTAATACATCCCTTAAAATAATATTTTTTTTCTTAATTTCAATATTTTTATCAATGCAACCACGGTACCAAATTAAATACACCCTTCAGTAAGTAAAGCACTATCCCCAAACTAGTGTTTTCATAAAATTTGTAAGTCCGGTCCTGTCGGGCCGATTTTATTAAAATTTTAGCAGTACATTTTAATCGTTACTAAAGGGTTAAACTTCATTTTTGAAACGATTCTGAGAATTTTTTCGGCATTTTTGGGCCCAAAAACATTTTTCAACCCCTAAAAACCACCCTTAAAATGGTCCGATTGGGCCCATTTTAAATAGGCTTCGTGCGGTGATGGATTTCAACGTGCCTACCAAATTTCGTCAAAATCAATTAACTCTTTCGAAAGTTATAGCCCGCACATATATATATATATATATATATATATATATATATATATACATATATAAACAGACTTTTCCAAAAATGGTGCCAAAGTGTTCAGGAGGTTATGAAACGTCGAGAAATTTTGTTCCGACCCCTAGGTCCCGCCATCCGACCGACGCCAATAGTGTATGTGCCATATGGCAAATACACTAAAAAGTAAAAAACTTTTTAAGGGCAAGCTTTTATTGAAATATACTAAATAATATTTAACAATGTTAAGGTTCATAATTATAAAAGCGTGGGCTGTTAATAACTATGATAGTTTATTAGTCACAAGCCATGCTTTTATAATTATGAACCAAAATTATTAATTATTAGTCTTTCTTTTTCAGCTTGTGTTTAAAAAGTTTTTTTTTAATTTAAATTGAATAGTTAAGCAAGTGGCCTAAATTGTTATTCTTTTATATCTTCAAAAAGGCATCTCCTAAAATGCATTTATAAGGGTTTCGTACGATACCTAAATAGTCTCGGTCTCGTCTCAGAGAGGCGATTGGAAATCGAGGCAATATGTATTTAAAAATATCGAGTTGAAGCGAGAATAATTTATGCCAATACTTATAGAAAAGTTGAAGCACAAACATTCAAAAGAAATAAAAAACATTGTTAAAATGAAAAAACGTTTTGAACAATGATATGTAGACCTCTTCAATGTTATACGATTAATTTATATTAGAAATCGTGTCCATCGTGATTATAATAAAATTAAGAAAAATCGCAGGATAGCTGTGGACAAAATTTTCATAAATATTGTTATTTTTATGTACTTGAAAAAGTTTAAATATATAAACGAAATGTCGTACATTTAATTTAATAAATAAAATATTTTGTCCACTATCCTGCGATTTTTCTTAATTTTGTTATACGATTAAATTATAAAAATACATTAAAATCGGTCAAGTGGAAGCCGTTGATAGTTCTTGGACAAAAAAAAAACGCCTTGTATTTAAAATATTTATATAGAATATGAAAATTCCAGTAACATATAAACAGTAAACACAATAAATTATCAAGCAAGGTTAAATCAAAGAAGCATCATTCGTGATTACTGATTAATTTTATCTAAAAATAAAAATAGTATCCGCATTGCGAAATAACATTAGTATTCACGAAGAGTATCTTTAATACTTAATTAAAAATACCAGGATATTGTTTTTTAAACGTTAGTTGAATATTAGGCAGCCTGTATAATTTAGAAACAGGAAGTATTAATTAATAAAAATATGATTAATGCCTAATTGATAAATTTATCATTATTAAAAATAAACTAAAGTACGTAAACTTAATTATAAAAAATATTTTTATGATAGCTAAACACGTCTTATTTAGATTAGATTTCCATGAAAAAAATTTTCTCATAAAGGTAGCTATGTTATAAAAATATATATTATATTAATTAATTTTTTGTCTCATTATTGGAACTCCCACGTGGAAAAAGTATATATTTACACAGAATGGTTCAAAATGTTAGTAACTGTAGTAAACAGTTTAAGTTGCTTTTGTATACCTAATAAAGAACCTTTCCGCCAACCATTTTTTTTATTTACATACATTATGTATTTTAAATACACGAAAATATTTTTTTTCTAATCTATTTACTTTTTGATGTCACACCGTATTTTTAACAGCAAAACAATATTGTTGCAAAACACTAATTAAACTCGAGGATATTTAACATATAATACACACAGAATATACAGGATGTTAAAAAAAGAGTGTAACATATTTAAAGAGGTAATAGTATGGACCAAAATAAACAAAAAAAAGTCTTAGTAAACAGAGGTCCGCCAATTGTAACGGTTTCGGAGATATGAAAGGTTATCCTTTTTTGAAACGTTTATTTTCAATTATTTATTACTTATTTATTATGTAGGTATAAACAAACAAAAGAAGCTTCTAGCAAAATCAAAAAGTTTCCCTCTAAGAGAGGGGGTTAATACCAACATTTTGTTCTGCAAATTGAAATATATGCTTAAAACAGTCGCCGTAACGACATATTAAAAATTGAACCTTGAAATAATAATATAAATTTCGTCGGGTAGATGACACGTTTAGGGTGATCTGCCACCCCTTTAATACCGACCAATCGATCTGCAAATATTATAATAGCATTATTGGGTTCACCGACAAGCTATACAAACAATTTCAGCCTTGAAGCAATAATAATTGTGACCATTTTTTTGTTACATGTTGGGGGTGGTCTGCATCCCTCCCATACCGCTATCTAGCACAATCCCTTACTCAGGGCACTTTAATATGCCTCCCTCAACATCTTCACAAAAAAGGCCTTAAATCAATAACACCTGAAAATTGTCACCAGCTCTCGGTCTATAATGTGTTTTAAATAAAGTTGATTAATTAAATTTGCTCGATTTAGAGAGTAAAACATTATTGATTCATAGGAGAGCAGTTGTAAAAGAATGTAGGTAGGTACTTTCAATGTTATTTAGCATGCATAAAAATTTATTTTCTGTGACACTACGTTTCAGATTTTCACTTTATTCAACACGAAACAACAAAAACGAGGCATACTTCTTGAAATAGTTAATTCCAATTGCATCATTTTCGATATAAATAATAAATTTTGGTATTTTTTTTGCGTGATTTAAGATTGTAATTATTACAATCTGTAGCAAAAATTCCCATTACTAAACAGTTATTTTACAAATCTCTGTTTGGTTACTTGCGTGCTCAACAAATTAAATTCACTCGTATGCTTCATTTTTATGGTTACAAGTCACAAAATCTTTTCAATAAACTTTTATCAGGTACTAGAGAATAAAAAATTGTGTTTTAAAGACCACCAACAGCTAAGGTTATTTGGGCCCAGCACCAATTCATATTTTCAACTAATAATTTTTTTTTTAATAATAAATTGAAAATCCAATTGACACTTTTACCAGCTCTCGGGCTAGAACCCGGGAACTGGGGACTTGTAATAGAGGAACCATAGCAGCTCCATGTAAACAACAGTATCGCTACACTCTCGGCTATTCTCAAGCCCTACTAGAGAATAGGTATAATATAGTGGATTGTATGTCTAGATACGTAATGGGGCATATTACAGCGAGTGATGACAGTATGTAAAAACGGGCGATAGCGAGTTTTTACAGTCACACGAGCCGTAATACCATTACGTACGTCGCCATCTTTCCTTCCACAGTGTGCCGCGAAGTTCGTGCAAGTAAGTAATGACAAGCGCACGCAGGCGTATCGAGCGAATAAACAGAAGTTGCTATGGCAACCGTTATTTTCTGCGCTAGAGCAGAAAGTAAACCATTTTCCGCACGCCTGCCTGTTAAATGGGTCATTAATGGCCTCTATACATACTTCGAAATTAGCTATTTTGAAGTGGGTATGGCAAAAAATAAATAAATAAACACATTTTATTATAACATCGAAAAGAGGTACAAAACGGTTCATTTATGCAGCGGATTTTCAAATGATTTTCATTATAGCACCGAAAAGCGTTTCATAATGGATCATGATGTCAACAATTCAGTCGATAAACGGCCATTTAATATCCGCATTACAGACAAGAAAAAACACTAAAAGCGTGCATGTGTTGAATAATAGTTATTTTCGATACGTGTGCGTGAAGTGAGGTATTCTAGTAGGCTTAAATTGAGACACGAGCTAAGGGACTGACGCATACACAACGAGATGCGTCAGTCCCTTTAGCGAGTGCTTCAATTTAAGCCTACTAGATATCTCACTTTAAGTGGACGTATCGAACATAATTTTTTATTACGACTGCTTCTAAAGTTTAATAGAGAGAGAAAAAAAATTATGAAAACGAATTCGCTCTTCGAGTCCATAAAACTTTACAATTACAGACTAAGTTACGATTTAGTTTATTTTTATCAAAGTTATTAACTTCTGTATAAATCATTAAAAACATGACTCTTTCATGATGTGGATTTTGTACGCGCGATACTATATATAGGAACACATCGATCGATAGCCAGTAAGTGCTTGTATTGTACAAAGTGCGGAAATTTAGAATTTATAAGATGGAGAGATTGTACTTTTACGCACGCTTTGGACTTTTACGCACGGTGATGGTACTTTTGCGCACGCTTTGGACTTTCACGCACGGTGACTAAAATACGCCTCTTCACGCCCGACTCATAGTACTCGAATATTGAACTTTAGAAGCAGGAGTTATACAAACTATATTTTTGTGCCACTTGTTATAGACCACATTTCATAAACGATTGTGGTCTGTCTGCGGTTTACAAATCAAAATTTTCTAAAAAAAACCTACATCTTAAAAACAACATACCACGTAATTAGCAAAACAGCTATAAAGATTTAAATAATTACTTAATTAAGATAACAAAGGAAATTGATAATTAAAATTAAATTGTAGGCCGTTTCCTGCCTATTAAATTATTCGTTACAAACGCGTTACTGAAATTATTCAGTCATTGTTAAGATTTTCAGCAAACGTTGTTAAAATGAAGTTTTTTTTAATATTATTTTCGGTCATCATTGCAAATGCTTTAAGTGAAAATATTGAAATAGTAAGAGAAGTACTTATCTTAACAGATGATAATTATAAATCGGCGATTAATAATAATGAATATTTAATGCTTGACTTTTGTAAGTATTCCTTTTATTATGTTTTTAATAAAATAATATCTGGATGACCGAGCTTTGCTCGGATGAGTTCAAAAAAAATAGTACTTAAAGTTCCCATTTCATCAAAATCGTTAGTCGTTTTTAAGAAAAAAAATTACATACCTATAAGTAGATAATATTATTATACGTCAGTATACGTCATACTACATAACGTATATGTACCTACATATTTTCAAATAATTACTGATTATTTTAATAAGTTAATGATTGACTCTCAGAGTAATTTGGCATAAATAATGAAAATAGTTTGTTTTTACCAAAGCCTACTCACCGCTACTCACCATACGACACTGTTTTATAACGTTAAAAAAACTGTTTTTTAAAATGATAAAATCGATAAGAAAACGAATTTTTCCAGGGATGAGACCTATAGCTAGATCGATTTTCTGTTTTCTGTTAAATATTTTAAATACCTATGTGTATTTTTAAGCGTAAAAACTAAGTATCAACTTGAATCAAGCATTTTTTCCTGTAAATATTACTTACGTCGCCATTTTCAAATCTACCGCCGTTATTGTTTTGTTGACTGAAGAACTCGCAAAAACCGATTTTCATAGATTGAATATCTTGTAAAAATGTTCGAATCAGATGAAATTCTGCTTGCCCGTTGCCGTCTCAATAATCCATTTTTAAACATTCAATATCAACTTTATCGAAGTACTTTTTCTCTGTGATGTCATCTTAGCAACTTCCAGTAAATTTCAAATATTAAAAAACTTTTTAGAGGCAAGCTTCCATTGAAATGTACTAAAAAGGAAAAAATAATAT
Source organism: Mongoloraphidia duomilia (assembly GCA_039654895.1). Lineage (NCBI taxonomy): Eukaryota > Metazoa > Arthropoda > Insecta > Raphidioptera > Raphidiidae > Mongoloraphidia > Mongoloraphidia duomilia. The sequence continues at coordinate 9,708,045 of CM077523.1, forward strand.
TTCATAATTTTGGTTCATAATTATTATAAAAGCGAGGTTGCGACTAATAAACTATCATAGAATTTACAACCCACGCTTTTATAATAATTATGAGCCTAAATTATTAAATATTATTTTTTCCTTTTTAGTACATTTCAATAAAAGCTTGTCTCTAAAAAGTTTTTTTTACTTTATATTAGAAATCGTGTCCATCGTGATTATAATAAAATTAAGAAAAATCGCAGGATAGTGGACAAAATATTTTATTTATTAGATTAAATGTACGACGTTTCGTTTATATATTTAAACTTTTTCAAGTACATAAAAATAACAATATTTATGAAAATATTAATTAATATTAATTTTCATAAATATTGTTATTTTTATGTACTTGAAAAAGTTTAAATATATAAACGAAACGTCGTACATTTAATCTAATAAATAAAATATTTTGTCCACTATCCTGCGATTTTTCTTAGTTTTTTTTACTAATATTTTATTTTGTTCATTTTAGTCTTTCAAAATTTTACCCCCCTTTGTTACCCGTCGGGGTTGAATTTCGAAAAATCCTTTCTTAGTGGATGCTTACGTCAGAAAAGGAACCAACTATCCAAATTTCAAGTTTCTAGCTTCAGCGATTTGACCTAGCGTTGATTAGTCAAAAAAACCCTACATCCCCGTTTGAACCCCTTAGGGGTTGAATTTATTTCTAAAAACGATTTATTCATGTATTGTCGGGAATACATATGTGTACAAAATTTCAAATCGATCGGATACGTGCAAGTCGTTCAAAATTGACTTGCAACTTTTGACCTAAACAAACATACGAACATATTGCAAGTTAAATAAAAGCTTGTAAAAACAACTGTCAAATGTGCGAGACTAGGTAACTAGCGTGCCGAGAGTTCCGTACAACTAACAAACGAATAAATATACCTAAAATTTCAGATGCACCATGGTGCGGACCTTGCCGAAAACTGACACCGGAATATTATAAAGCTGCCGAAATGTTACATGAAAAACAGCCTGAAATAAAACTCGCCAAGATTAATGTAGACGACGAAGAAAAGGTGGCTGAGGAATATGAAGTCAGAAGCCTACCAACACTTAAATTCTTAAGAAAAGGAAAAGCTATTGAATACACAGGTAAGAATGAGTCCAGAAGACTATCAACCAACCAGTCTGTGGTCTATTTGTGCAAGCCTAGCATTTAAAATATTGGTATAATTTGCTATTTATACAATCAATTTTTAAGCAAGACGGTTCAAGTTATTAAAAAAAAAGTTGGGACGATTTTCAAAATGTTATTAACTGACATAAAATTAAATATAATTCATCTAGTAATCCAAAAAAAAAGATAATTGAGCACGTTCCCAGATTTTTAATTAATTGTAGATTATAGACGCGTCGAAAACTCAGGTTATTACCGTCTTCAACACAACAAATAATCCATTTGTGTATTAGAATCCATCAGCCGGCATACACAGACCGACTGGTACGAGCTCGGGTCCCTGGGAGCGCTAATTCCCAAAGAACATGAGAATTCAATTAGCGATAGCAACCACATTCCAATGTCCCCCCTGGGGGGGCCAGATTTTTAGAAAATATAAAGACTCAAGTCATTTTTTTTTCAAATTTCTGTTTTCAATTTCCTTTCAATTTATTATAGGTGGTAGAAAAGCTGAGCAAATAGTTAAGTGGTTAATAAAAAAAACCGGTAGTCCTATGACAAAGCTATCATCAACAGAAGAAGCTCAATCATTTATAGATGCCAATAAGGTAGCAATAATCGGATTCTTCAAAAATCAAGAATCAGATGGAGCACAAGCTTATCTAAATGTAGCTAATGATTTATATGATATGGCATTTGCAAACATATCTGATGACGCTCTCTTCTCGGCATATGATGCCAAAGAAGGCACCATAATACTATTCAAACAGGTACAATTTAATCAATTAAATAAGATTTAGGTATTATTATAACGTTTCTTTTAGATATAGACCGAGAGCTAACGACAATTTTTTGGTGTTATTTATTCAAGGCCTTATTTTTGTGAAGATGTTGAGGGAGGCATATTAAAGTGCCCTGAGTAAGGGATTTTGCTGGATAGCGGTAAGGGAGGGATGCAGACCGCCCCCAACTAGTAACAAAAAAATGGTCACAATTATTATTGCTTCAAGGCTGACATTGTTTGTCTATAATGTCATTATAATATTTGCAGATCGATTGGTCAGTATTAAAGGGGTGGCAGATCACCCTAAACGTGTCATGTACCCACGAAATTTATATTATTAGTTCAAGGTTCAAATTTTAACATGTTGTTACGGCGACTGTTTTAAGCATATATTTCAGTTAGCAGAACAAAATGTCGGTATTAACCCCCTCTCTAAGAGGGAAACTTGCTCGCCTAGGTATTTATATCGTTCTGCAAGGGGGTTAATACCGACATTTTGTTCTGCAAATTGAAATATATGCTTAAAAAAGTCTCCGTAACAACATGTTATTAAATAAATAACACCAAAATATTGTCATTAGCTCACGGTCTAATACGTTTAGATTCCTAAACTTTTTTGAGCTATAGTCCCTTTTCAGGAAAAAAAATTAATCAACTCTCTCCTAGAAATCTACCTTCTCTAAACGAACAAACAGAAAGACTCGAGGACGAATGTTTTATGTATCTATATTTCTACCAACGGAACATTAAAGCAAAATGCAAATAAAACGATTTTTAGGGTTTTGTATCAGAGATGTAAATAAAACGCTTTTTAGGGTTTTGTACCAGAAAGGAACACTTTTGTTGTGCCAACTATGTCTGTCTGCCTCTAACTTCTAAAATAAATGGGATAGGGACTTAAAATTTAATAATAATAATATGTATTACCGCGACCCAAAGATGGGGATAATAACAAAAGATTAAAAAGGTTTATTTAAAAGGAGCGCCCATACATGCAAACGGGGGTCAAAAAAAATTTTTTTTTTGTACCTATTCTTGTGGGGTATCGTTGAAAAGGGCCTTTTGGATAAATTATGAATGGGTTTTTATTTTATCAAAATTGTAGGATTAGCATAACTTACATAGTACGGAACCCTACTCTTTGTGTGGCTCGACATGTACTTGGTCGTTTATTGTTTATTATTTTTCAGTTTGATGAAGGCAAAGTAGTCTTTAATGGGGAACTTACAGAAGAATCGATAAAGGATTTTATAAAGAAGAATTCTGAGCCATTACTTGTGGAGTTACATTTGGATGTCGAGGGAATAGAAAAAATTTTCGGAAAAAATAGTATTAAAGATTTCTTGTTTCTCTTTGTGTCAAAAGAGAATGATAATTTTAAGCAGCACGCACAAGGAATTACCGATGTGGCCAAAGAATTCAGAGATCGGGTTTGTATTTATATTATTCTGTAAATATATATTCTAATATCGATAACCATATAAAGGGTTTTCCAATTTGGGCGGGTCGATTTTGAAATTGAATAAAACAAGCTGTGTGCGAGGTATTAACGAAATTCTTTATTTATTTGAAAGGCCCATGTAGGCCATTATGTATGAAATATGACATCGTTCAAATGTCCGCAACGCCGATGGACATTCTGCATGAACGATTTGAGGGTATGGTTATCTCTGGCAGAGGTGACGTGAATTGGCCACCAAGGTCGTGCGATTTGACCCCGCTATACTTTTTCTTGTGGGGTTTTCTGAAGTCGCAGGTTTATGCCAATAAGCCGCAATCGACCGATGCCCTCAAAGTCAACATAACCCAGGCCATCGCTCAAATTCACCCGGATCTATGCGGTAAACTGAGTTATTGAAAATTGAACTTCTCGGATACGTGCCACCGTTTGAACGATGTCATATTTCATACATAATGGCATACATGGGCCTTTCAAATAAATAAAGAATTTCATTAATACCTCACACACAGCTTGTTTTATTCCATTTCAACATCGACCCGCCCAAATTGGAAAACCCTTTAGTTGCAACTCAATAATTTATAATATAAAAGTAACAATTTCATAAAGAGGGGATTATAGACGGACTTTTAGTAGGAATTAGTAGAGTTGTTGTCTTGTCGAGCGTCTATAATGTACAATATCTATCGAGATTAAATGAAGTCAAAATAAAATCAAGAAATATTTTTTGTTCAGGTTTTATTCATGACTATCGACATTGATGATGATGAAATGGAGCCATTATTGGAGGAAGTGAGAGGCCCCGAAGGCATTCCAAAGGCGCTATTGGCTCATAAGGTCGAACACAAATTTAAACTTGACTATTACAAATATGAGAATGAAGGTTTTGAGGCAGATAATATCAGAAAATTCGTGCAAGATTATCTAGACGGAAAACTTGAGCCGTATGAACCCAAAAATGATGATAGTGATGAAAAGGTAGCTAATATTAATTTATTCATTAAATAGATTTATACGGCTGTTTTGCAATTGAAAATTTTATTGGAAGAGCAGCCAATTACATAATTGATTCCTACAAAATAATATCGGAAAAAATAATTTTGACAACCATAGTCACAGTCAGGACTCTAACCTGAACCTTTCCAATATCGCGGCGAAATGAGCTTACAATTTATTCAACCGTGACATGATTACCAATCTAACATTCTCCATATATGCAAAGGAATCAATAGATTTCCACTACATGCGAGTGTTATTAATTATAGTTAAGTTATAGATGTGAAGAGATAATTTCACCTGCATGAATAGCTCTCGCTACTACGATGATTCACATCTACAACCTAGCTATAATTAATAACAATAATAAAATAGCACTCGCGTATAGTGGAAATCTAGTGATTCCTTTATAATTTGTACAGTTTGTCAGTCTGCAAAATTTAAAAAAAAAATGGGCTATACTTAAATGCGCGTAGTTGGTCTCCGATATCACGGTATTACCAGACCCTATCTCCACCGAAATCAACATTTCAACCTTTAATTTTGTATTTTTCAAGCTCTGTAAGTACAATATACCAATGTGAAATTTTTTTTTGAAATATTTGTATCTCAGAACAAAGATAGCTATAGAAAGAGCACATCACAGATTGTGGGTATGTACAACTGAAGCCAGTCGAGACGTGCGGGGAACAATAAGTCACATCATGATTTCAACTCCATTTTAAACACCTTGATTTTTCATAAGTGCTTTGGAACCTTTATTGTATTCCAGGCACACAACACGACACCATTTTTTGCAATAAAATACAAATTTATCAAATCAAGAGTAATTAACATTACGTAATACAAGCAACAAATGATCATAATGTACCTGATAGGTCGTACTTTTGTGTATAGTTCTGGCTTCACAAGCGACGTGATATGCTGTTTCTATAGCTATCTCTGTTTTGAGGTTCGTATAAACTATGACTAGAATCATGCAGAACGCAGCACCACTTTCTTACTTTAACTTTATCATATTTGTTGTTAACAAAGCTGAGAGACAAGTACGACGAAGTTGAGGTTAAAAATGAATCTAGTTATATTTCTGTTCTTAAACATTTTTCAGAAAATAATTGATATAGTCTATAAGCCGGCATTAGAAAAATATACCCTCATTTGTTAAAAGAATACGCGCTCTCTCGCACTCACATAATGACAGGATAATTTTTAGGCTACCCTTCTACAGTTTGATTACCTATATCATTATTTTTCTTTTAAATGTTATTTTATTCTATTAACAGATGAGAGTATATATTTCTAACGCCGGCTTATGGACTATTAGCACGTTGACTATGGTTCTTGCCCTTAGAGTCAAGTAATAGATCATTATTTATAGACGGCGCTCAATTTCATAACATTATGCTAGACGATGGGTCTATCTTTCAAAAACATATTAAGTTTTGTACGGTTCTTGTCCTTGGGGTCAAGTGTCGAAGCATGTTTTAATGACTGCTCTTGACTCCGGCGTCAAGAATGCATTCTAACAGATACTAAAGTAACGGTTATTATAAACTGGACAGCTGGAATGTTGGTTTTGTTACTGGGATTACGTTGGTTTTTTTCATATTAATTTGTAATCTAACAATAATTTGTAACAAAAAAATTCTTGTAATGTTATTATATAACACAAATGGTAAGAATATTATCTGCCCCGTCCAAAACTAATATATAAAAATGAAACCCGTGTATCAATAATGGATGATTACTTAACCCTGGCGGTAAGAAGCTTCATTTAAGAATGACTTAATATTGGACCACATCAGGCACAAGACCCGTACCAGATTTATGTTGTAGAAAAAATAGCTCCCGTGGTCAACGTGTTAGATACCAAATTTTCATGTAGGTATATCGTATACAGAGCTTGAAAAAGACCAGATAAAATGTTGAAGAAGACACGTTTCAATCAACAAATGACTGTATTTTGAATAATTAACTTGCTATATTCTTTCATTTAAGACTGATGAACCTGAACATAAAACAGAAAAAATTATTACTGATGAACCTGAATATAAAACTGAAAGAATAATTGAAGAAACGAAAGAAGATACAAGTGAAGAAGTCAAAGAAGAATCTGAAGATTCTTCTTCAGATTCTTCAGAAGGAGAAGGCAATGGTTCAAAGGCAGAAAAGTCTGAAGAATCACAAGAAGAAAATTTAACAGAGAGCCCAGAAGAAGAAAAAAAGGCAAAAAGATCTTATAAACGCGCAATCGATGATTCTAAAATGATTAAAAAAATTTATAAGGCAATCCACCTTTCATTGTAAAATGTTTTTTAAGAGGCAATAAAATAACTTTTTGTATAAAAGTCGTTAATAAAAATAATAATGAACACTGATTCAAATTTTTGTTAGCAAATCTAATCATAGATTATAACTGACCTTGAGAATAGCCGAGAACATAGGGATACCATTGTTTAAAATCTGAGAACTGCTATAAAAGTAGCAACTAAATTTACCATAACCAAGTTTTTCGGTAGGTAGTTAAGATAACAAACACATTTTAGATTCTTGAATGCAGTCGAAGAGAGTTTTAACAGCCGATCTTAACTGTAAGATAGGTACAAAATACTCGTATTTGTCCATCACACAAAAAAAAATTGATTGTGTGCCTCACCCACATAAGCGCACGGTCGAAGTTATACTTCATACATTTTTCATTAGAACACGTTCCGTTGAAGTTTTTGGCATTTTTTATTTTAACTATTTACACCCAGCGATGTAGCTTAGTGGTACAGCACTAGACTCGCATTGAGAAGGTACTGGGTTCGAATCCCGGCGGGGGCAGATGTGGCTGGGACTTTTTCCTACTGCCTCACGCCGAGAAACGGTAATTCCTGTACCGGCCATCTTGTTTGAGGTTTTCCATGGTTTCCCTCAATAATTCTAGATGAATATCGAGATGGTTCCTTATTCAAGGCCATGGCCGATTACCTGTCAAATCCCTATGCTCCCAAAGTTTCCTACCTTACCCTAATGTCCTATAATTCCTCCATTCGCACATTGCTATTAATTAAGTTGAAGTATAAAAATGTATAAAACGGGAAGTGGTAAAAATGGAAAATAGTAATGGTGCGAATGGCGTCTGTTATGACATAATGTCGAGAAACGGACGTTAAACGCATTATTATTATTATTATTATTATTTTAACTATTTACTTATATTTTTTATTTTTAACATAACATGATAATTTATAAAATTCCCCTTAAAATAGTATCCAAAGCCTGCTTACAAAATTACACTATTTTGAAACGACAAAGAATTGATTTTTAAAATTATTATAAAATCTATAAGAAAACGAATTTGTCCTGGGATGAGACCTAGCTGGATCGATTTTTGTCCTCCAAAACCTTTTTTCAGCAATTTTCATCCAAATTGTTTTGGCCGTTTTATCCCTGTCAGCGTTTCATTAATTTTTCAATCGGTTTTTTATGTCGGTACTTTTTGACTCGAGGTCATTCCAATTCACTACCCTCGCTAAAGTAGTATAACTTCAAAAACTTTCCAACGGTGAACCTTGACGTCATGAAATGTATACACAGTTTATTGTGCTTGGCATATCGCTACGTCGTTCCCTTCCCGATTCATGTATAATTAAGGTTTATACATTATTACCGTTACCGGTCCAGCAGTGTATCCCACCGCTGCCACCATTTGTTAATTGTGTAGCGGTGAGTCCTGGCATCTTGAAGTTTACTCAGTTTATTGTGCTTGGCAAATCCGGTTGAATGTTACTAACTTCAGCTCGCTACGTCGTTCCCTTCCCGGTTTAGTTAGGCTTAAATATTATTACGCTCCGGACGAAGCCGGACTGAACAGCTAGTAAATTATAGATAAGGAGGCTGAATGAAAGTAACTAGGTTCCTTATATTGCAAATAAAAAGTGTCATTGTAAAATATCGTAAATATTATTTTTAAATTTCGGCAGCTGTATTTGATTAATATTAATTAATTATGCAAGTTTAATTAAAATATTTACTTGCATTACGTGTTAATTTTTTATATGATTAAGTCACGGTTTAGTATAATATTTGCACTGATGTCATACTCCTAAGTTCTAACGTATACCAAGGTACCAGCTGTGCTGTTAATATAATATTATCTAATATTTTTTAACAGCTTGAGAACCTAAGATTATTTTAAACAAAACAATATAAATTTATTGTGCATCATGAATTATCGAGGAATCAAATTTGAAAATAATTTACGTTCTTTTGCCTGCACACCTGTATAATCTATATATATAAAAGAAAGTCGTACTAGTTAGTTAGTACACCATTTATAACTCGAGAACGGCGGAACCGATTTTCATGATCTTTGATTTTTTGGGTTTCTCTCCGCCCTGGTTAACAGAATAACTATTAAAACATTGGAAAAATTTACCCGGAAGCGAATGAGCGAAGCGAGTGAGTAATGTATTATTCTGTATAGGGTGCGAATGATCGAAGCGAATGAGTAGTGTATTGCAGTTCGGGCGAAACCGGACCGGACCGCTAGTATAATATATAAAAAAACTCGGGTGCAGGGCGGCACAACAGTGTATTTTTTCATATATGTGTTGTAGTTTTATTCTGTAAACTTATGTTTGTTTTTGCGCAAAATAACATATTTAAAATAATTTTTTTTTTAATTTTTAGATAGATAATATTTGGCCACCATTTTATCAATTCAGAATCTGCACCCAATTATATAGGTACACACTTAAGTAAGTAGATAGTAATTCTCGACTATGCCCATAAAACGGTTCCCGCTCTCCCGACGCTATTTTTAAATCTAAAGGGATCGGGTAAACGCTACATGAAGGACCGAGAATCACACTACAGATCCTACAGGCAAATTTTTTGAAAATTTTACATCTATAATTAACATGACCTTGTAAGTTATAACTGATTTTTTATAATGCTCATAGTGTCAAATAGGTATTCATATATAAGTATAAAAATAGAATCACTCCATAAATTTGAAAACACATTTAACAACAAAAATGCAAACACGATTCGTTCGGGTAAGTAACAATTATCCATAAAAAAAAAAAATAATAACTATTTTCAGATAACAATTATCCATATCATAAGTGAATCTACGAAGAAGTTGTAATTAGAATGCAAAGATGTATACAATATGACGTGTAAACGGTTAATCCGAACTTAGGGAAAATGATATTGAGAACATTTACAATTTTGTAGGTAGTAAGCTATGGGTCATAAGACCATTACAATGTATTGTAGTAGATGCTTTGTTTTTTTTTATTTAGCAAGAGCAAGTTACGAGTTAAGGTATACGTGCAGTATGGAGCTGGGATTCTAGATGGTAGCGTAGATCATAGCAGGGCTTGCTTTAAATTAATGCATTGTTATATATGCGAGCGTACACAACGAAGCAGTGAGTGTAGCAGGTATAAGCGCTGTTACAAGAGCTGGTAGTTTCAAGAATGTATCTCACCATTCTTTCAGCGCGCTGACTACTACAATCAACGTGTGACAACTGTCAAATGGCCGTTATACAAGTTTCGCAATGGATGTGACTAGTTTAATAAGTGAAATTTTGCCAGTTTTTATTTAATTTGTTTTGAGTTTTTTCTAAGACGATATTTAAAAGTGTTAGGTTCCATACGTAAATATTCAAAAAACCGGTTTGGGTAAAATTTTAATTCTTGGTATAAATGATGAAATTCGCCATGTTTAGATCGTTTTCTATTAATAGGGTGGACATGATAGCTCCTACCCAAATTTGTATTTAAAATATACCACTTTGTAGCAGAAGAACACAAATATTCGTCTTCGCTATCTGACATTTCAAACGCGACTCAAGCTTGTATCAATGCTAGTATCAAAGCTTCGTTGTGCAAACCTATAATCGCTTATAATTTCAGCCATCATCTACCATACATGCTACCATCTAGAATCCCAGCTGCGTACTGCACGCGTACCTATTTACTCTTAATAGTCAACCGTTGCTATGGAAAATTGTTTAAAAAATGTTTTCTATGTAATCCACTACATATTATTTACATTAGATATTATGGCCCAATGCCTACTACAAAATTGTAAATGTTCTCAATGTTACTTTCCCTATGTTCGGGTTAACTGTTTACACGCTGTATAAGTACCTAGGTATTTATTTTACAAAAAAAAACCTGCAAGTAATAACATTACGTCTGATCTAACAATCGCGTAATTTGAAGATCTGTTTCTAGGTTACCTCTAATTATTAAAAATAAGTTTCTTAAAATAATATTTTCTATGATGATTCTTGATTAGGTAACACTACAGGGGTTAAACACCGTTATATTCATTGTTCGTGTGAGAATTATGTTAGAAGAATTAATTACGCAAATATAAAAATATTATGCATCTTATATTAACATAAATATTTGTTTAGTTCCACATAGCATTTACGATGACCTGTCGATTAAATAACTAGGTTTTTGAAGCATTTTTAAGTTAGGTGTATTTTTTAATTAATCATTTGTGTGTTCGAATTTGTGCATGACAATTCGTGACCGCGAAAAATTGAAATTATTATCACAGCGCTAATTTATTATCAAAGATTTGAAAATACTACATATTTTAATTTACAGTAAATTAGAACATTTGCTGTAAAAACATGCACGGCAGCCATTCAAAGAATTTTATATACCTGCGCATAGGAACATTTTATATGGGGTTGTCAGGTGTCCGCAGGCCCAGATTTAGAAATTTGCCGCTCCTAGGCAGTTGCGAAAATTAACGCCCCCCCCACCCCCCTCGAAACTTCTTCAATTGTGGAATAAGTTTGGTACGAAAAGAAATGACAGAGGAGGTTATGTGTATCACAATATACTGTAGGGGAGAAAATAAGATGATTTTCGATACAGAAACTTATCGAATATTCGATATTAGGCCAATATCGAGACTTGCATAAATCGATGCTTTTCTTGATTCGGGCATTGTCCACTTACAATGTTGGTACGCGTGCCAACGAAACAGGCGAGAAATTCAATTCCCACGAATATAACAAGTTTTCAAAGTTTCCGTCAAAATTTGCCGCCCTAGGCAACTGCGTACTCTGCCTGCATGGTAAATCCGGGCCTGGGTGTCCGGATTTTTACGGTCGTGTCCGGTCAAATATATACAAGTCCGGCCTGTCGGGCTTTTGTTAGACTTTTTATCGATGAAGTAGAGAACGATTTTCGTATATTTTTATTACAAGCTTTTATTTAACTTGCAATGTATGTTAGTTTGTGTGTTTGTTTGTTTAGGTCAAATCTTGCAAGTCAATTTTGAACGACTTCCACGTATCCGATCGATTTGAAATTTTGTACACATATACAGTGTGTCCACAGACTCATCCTCAACATGGGGATCTCCGTTGTTATGGAAGATAGAGATTTGGTTAAATGAGACAAAATGTGCATAATCTCCAGTACTACTACCCTGCGTAGTCAAACTTTCCATATTTTGCTTGGTTCGCGACCGACAGTTGAAAAACGAGATTTACCCATTTTCGTTTTTTGTTTATAACTCGCTTATTAAGTAAGTTAGAAAAAAAATATTTTTACTTTCTTAAGGCCGTTTTTTATGAAGATTTTAAATCTCTTTTCCTATTTTTATTTACTTTTATAGTTTTAGAGATACTTGTATTAACTTTGTTTTTTTAAATACACGTCAAAGATGGCCATGACACCATTCGAAAGAGTATTTTTTTCTCTTTAATTTGATATAAGGGTTGATGGATTTATTTTCAAAAATAACAGAGTTATACGTAAAACACTGATTTTTAATAGTAGGCTATGCTAAATTAATTGATAAAACAACAGAAGGCTTAGCAAACAGTTGAAATTCGCGTTGGCTTAGTATAAACAGCTGTTTTGTTTTAGCTGTCAAAGTGTAGTTTGTTGCTAATTTGTCAGTTTACTAAGTGATTTATTAAATTTACTTTTGTTATCATGGAACCATTTTGTAACAATGAAAAATAAGCGATTTTCAACAATTGATCGTAAAACAGTAGTTTTGTCTTCTTGACTTATTCGCGTTTACTTAGTAAACGGCTTTTTAAATGATCCATAGTTTATTAAATTTACTCGTAAGTTTCTGTAAATAGACGAATGAGGTTGTCTTCATTCTGGATACTGATCGAAGTACATTTCTGCAGCTCTGGTCGAATTTTTGTGACATAGAATGTAACAATGTAACATGTAACATTGTTACAAAATGGTTCCATGCAAACAAAAGTAAATTTAATAAATCACTTAGTAAACTGACAAATTAGCAACAAACTACACTTTGACAGCTAAAACAAAACAGCTGTTTACTAAACCAACGCGAATTTCAACTGTTTGCTAAGCCTTCTGTTGTTTTATCAATTAATTTAGCATAGCCCACTACTAAAAATCAGTGTTTTATGTATAACTCTATTATTTTTGAAAATAAATCCATCAACCCTCATATCAAATTAAAGAGAAAAAAAATCTCTTTCGAATGGTGTCATGGCCATCTTTGACGTGTATTTAAAAAAACAAAGTTAATACAAGTATCTCTAAAACTATAAAAGTAAATAAAAATATGAAAAGAGATTTGAAATCTTCATAAAAAACGGCCTTAAGAAAGTAAAAATATTTTTTTTCTAACTTACTTAATAAGCGAGTTATAAACAAAAAACGAAAATGGGTAAATCTCGTTTTTCAACTGTCGGTCGCGAACCAAGCAAAATATGGAAAGTTTGACTACGCAAGGTAGTAGTACTGGAGATTCTGTACATTTTGTCTCATTTAACCAAATCTCTATCTCCCATAACAACGGAGATCCCCATGTTGAGGATGAGTCTGTGGACACACTGTATATTATAAGAATGACCCCACGATGTCATCACTCAACAACGGCTATTATTCCGCTCTCCACCTACTTGAACTCAGTGGCGTCGTACACCCCGTCTATGGTTAAACATTAGAGAGCAGCAGAGAGGATAACGGTTGTCAAGCAGACAGTCCGTTCCTAAGTGAGGGCGGTACTTTGCCGTTAATAGGCTGATGACGTCCCTCTGCCATTCTAAGAATAATCGGGCTATAACATTACAAATTTAGATGCCTCTTAAAAAAATATTTTCATAAATGGTAGAGCACTAATAAATGAAAATACATTGTATAGCAATGAGCGGTAAACGTTCAATCGAAACAGAGTCTTCTTATTGATTGGTTACAGTAAATCGTTGATGATTACGTCCAAGAGCGTAATTTTTACTTCCCACCTCTACTATGGTAGGGAAGTAATGGATTCAGTCCGAAAACAATATTTCGAGATTTTAACAGATTTTCACGTTTTGAGACCCTAGCAATCGTTTAAGATCATTTTCTGACTGATGTCTGTATGTGTGTGTGTGTGTATGTGTGTGTGTGTGTATGTGGTCAATTTTTCGCCTTCGATATCTTAAGAACGGAACAACATACGGGCATGCCGATTGTTCTATTGTGTTTATCAGCCTTTAACTTAGATCTGATTAGATTTTGAGTCAAATCGGTTCAGTGGATCCTGAGATATTCAAAAAAACGTCCTCAATGTCACGTATTAACATAGGTAAAAAAAAATATAAATGAATTCTAGATGTTATAATATGAAAAAAATGTAAATATTTTTTTTCTCTAAAATGTATAGTTTTCGAGAAAAAAAATATTTTACTAAAAAAAATAAAAATTGTACGTAAATCAAGGTAACCATGATTTTTGCTATATTAAGCTAGCCATCAATAGATCACCAAACAAAAAAGAGGGCCATGCTTTTTTCAAAGAATAAAAATTAAATTGTGTTTTAAAGACCACCAACAGCTAAGGTTATTTGGGCCTAGTCAAAGAATAAAAAAAAAGAGTGTTTATTTTTTGCAAATATTTACTAGGTGGGAAGTATAGGACTGGTCATCAGTCGAATTTTTTAATAATTAATTGAAAATCCAATTAACACTTTTACCAGCTCTCGGGCTAGAAGCCGGGAACTGGGGACTTCTAATAGAGGAACCATAGCAACGCCATGTAAACAACAGCACTGCTACACGCACGGCTATTCTCAAGCCCGGAAATCGGACGGACAGACACGAGAGTGATCCTATAAAGGTTCCGTTTTTTTATTCTGAGGTACGGAACCCTAAAAAACGACCCATAATCGCTCGATAATAATTGTTTCCATCTAAAACAGGACTTCAGCTATGAAATAATACGTTGAGCTACGTTATAATAATATGAACTGCATAGTTGCCTGTTCAAACGCATTGGCCAGTGACCACCACCAGGTGCACAAAGGCAGTAAATGTGGCAACGTCGGAGCGTGGAATGTGTATACGGGTCCAGCGCGTGCCATCACATCCACAGAGCACAACAATAACCTCCCGCCACAGCAGGTAACAGCAGCCGTGATCGTATAAAACAGGGTCGTAGACGATTCCATCATGGACTACGTGCAACAGGTAATAATAAAAAAATGGACTGTGTGCATTCAACCACATAAGAGCGCGGTGGAAGTTATACTTCATACATTTTTCATTATAGAACGTACGTTGCGTTGAAGTTTTTGGCATTTTTAATATTATAACAATTCACCTACATATTTTTATTTTTGACATATCATTTTTTCAAATCATTATTAAAAATTACCATGGATAACATCTATAGGTACATAAGTATGCAAATTTTATTTATTTATTGTCAATTATAGACGCGTCGACAACTTAGGTCATTAGCGTCTTGATTATACATTAAATAACAACACACTTAAAACTAAATGACATCACAAAACATCCATGAGCGGAGGTGGGGTTCGAACTCACGGCAGTCCAGTCCAGAGGTTGCGGCACTAAGCACGCTAACCACTAGGCTATACTACCCTCGCAAAGCCTACTTACAATATTATATGTACACTATTTTGAAATGTCAAAAAATTGATATTTGAAATTATAAAATCTATAAGAAAACGAATTTTTCCTGGTATGAGACTTAGCTAGATCGATTTTGCCCCCCCCCCTCCCCCCAAAACCCCTTTTCAATAAATTAATTTTATCCAAATCGTTAGAGCCGTTTTATTCCTGTCAGAGTTTCATTTTTTGAGTCGGTTTATTAATATGTCAGTTTATCAATATGTCGGTTTCGGATTTATGTTTTATTTTTCCAAGTCAAAAACTGTGCCAAATTTCAACTTTCTAAGTATACTGTTAAAATCGGTCTCTGAGAAAAATGCCTGTGACAGACAGACTATATACAGAGAGACAGATAGATAGATAGACAGGCAGACAGACAAACAGACAGACAGACAGACATCGAGGTGATTCCATAAATCTAACTAACTAGCCTGTCACCCTTGAAATTCAAAGGAAGTCAAAATGAGGATATTTAGAAAATTATCATACAGAAATAATTATAATTATGCACCCGCGATAGCGACTTAGCGACCCGTTTTTTTTTAATATTCAGTGGTGGGTAAAAGTAAGCACACTACAGCCCTGGGAGTTATCAATCTTTTACATGGGTCTCCAATCCACAAACGAATATCACGAAGCTCATTTCTTGCTTAGAATGAAGCAAAATTTTATTTAAAAATTAAACTGTATTATGGCGTAAAAATCGTGACACGAGAGAAAAAAAATCAGCGGCAGTTTTCTTATCAATTTTTATTGTTATTTAAAAAACAGTTTTTATTGGCTGTAGTTAGTATAAGTGTTTAATTTTAATGTTTGAATTTACATAAATTTAAAAATACATGTACCTAATTATTTATATCTAATCTAATCTTTGAAACGAGATTTTTTTGAAAAAATAATCTATACAGTAAAAAAATTGCATGTTTTTTATGCTCGTTGCAGTCTACGACGAGTTCAAATAACTGCAATAACTTTTATATATAATTAAACACTGAAATTACTAAATTATTGTATTAATTTAACGCTACAGCTTGTTACCTAGACACCAATTACACCAATTAAAAATAATAACGGAGATTTACTTATAAATTCTTATGGAGAAAATATTGATACCTCAGACATTTTCTCATCGTTATCTTTATTTATTAATTATCTTTATTTATAGATTATCTTTATGTAAAAATAATTAACAATATCACGATATCATTGTACCAAAAAATATTTCGGTAATTTACATAAAAAATATTAGCGAAAAAAGAAATTAAATGTCAAAAAAATTTTCACACTCGAGGTTCGCAGTCTATACTATCATTGAAGTTTCTCAATTCTTCATACTGATACAATATTATAAAATACGACCGATTGTTGTTAAAAGAAAAATGTTTAAATGTCAACAAGAAAAAATACTTTGTTTACATATTATTTGATGTTAAAACACGCGAGGTTCGCTTTTTATACCACCGTTGAAGTGTCTTGTCCATGCAATTGACGATCACTTACTAGGCCAAGATATTGATACTCCATCATTAACGAAGGAACAAAATGTTAAAAAGTCAACAAGAAAAAAACACGTTTTGTTACATAATATTAATAGGTACACGGGTTTGCAGTTTATACCGCCGTTGAAGTTTCTCAGCGCGTCAACAGACAATCCCGAGGATAGTGTGGTCCAGTGGTTAGCGTCGCGGCCTTTGGATCAGACTGTCATAGGTTCGAATCCCGCCTTCGCTCATGGATGTTTTGTGATGTCATTTAGTTTTAAGCGTGTTGTTATTTAATGTATAATCAAGACGCTAATGACCTAAGTTATCGACGCGTTTATAATTTACAATAAATATATAAACTGACAATCCCTCAGTATCTTGTTTCAAAAGATGATTTATTTCCATTGAGTAAATTCCAAAAATATATAATTGTTAGAAAAAACTCGACTGCGAATTGCTTCTAACACAAAAAAAAGACATTAGTTTTACATTTATCTCACCGCATATACTAAAACATTAGGTTATCTTTTTACTCGGTTACTTTTCATATTAGAAGCTCTTTCTTGTATTTTTATGCTAAACGCAGTCGGGTTTTTTTTCTTTAAATAATGGTGTCGCCCACATTTTTTAGGGTTGGAATCTACGTTACAAATAGATAATAAAACAATTTATTTCAGAATATTTCGTAAGCTTTTTCTACAAGAAAAAAATTCCCAAAAGTGAGTATTTTTCAACGTAATTTTTTAAACATAGAATTATACCGCCACGGAATACGTCATTCACAGTCAGCCTTCTCTGATTGCCTGCTGTCGTTGAATCACGTTCACTGATCCATAGATAAAGAGAGCGTCGGCATAGTTAGAACTTAGGTTAGATTCTTCACGAGTTACGACTAACGAGGAAGTATTTCTCTCTTTCCATAGATATACCCCTCTTTATCTATGCATGGACATATGTCTGGCTTCATTGGTCTGGCTTTGACGTCATCATATTGTAGCAAACCCCAAGATGTTACGCCACTGCCTCCAATAGAAACCACGAGAAAGAAAGGTCACAGTAGTAAAGCGTGGAATGGTATCGAAGATTCTAGACAACGCTAGGGAATACGAGGACGCACTGAGCGTACACCGCACGCAGGTATATAAACGGCGAGTGTGTCGTGTTGGGGCAATTAGTGAAAAGTGAGTTGTGCCATCAAGCGGATCAGTGACATAAATATTGATCAGTCAACGGGAATCATTCAGTGTAGATTGTACTGTGACAGTGTTGAACAGCGAAATAAATCTGATATAAATACAGTGACATAAATAATTACAAATAAATAATCCTTGTATATATAGTTATTTGTTAAGTGTTATTCAAGTGGCTCGTTTAGTTCAATAATTACCGTTTAAGTTTTTTTTTATTGTTAGAATTGACTTTTCGTTGTTGCATTTATTGTTATTGTATTTTTAATTATTGTAAATAAATATTTATTCCGCCAACTCAGAAAACAGTTTTGTAACAGTATTATGGTGGCTAAGCTCATCCGTTTGAAATGAATCATTTTTTAAATCTTGTTTGCAATTAACAGGAAGGGAATAAGAACGAAAAAGTTGGTTTACATTACTTGTTTATGTATGAGAATTAACAGTCACTGTTCAAATTATCAAATTTTGATACGCGGGACAACTCTATTGTTCCTTTATGTACGACTTAAACAGTTCGACAACCCCGCAAACACATACATAAATGTATGTGTAAAAACAATACAGTATGATTAACTGACATGCAAAATCAGTTTAGAACTAACTCAGTCAACCGTTTAATCTAGTTTAATGCTATAAAAGAATGGATGCTATAGCAAACTAGGATAATTCGATTTAAACGAATTCAGTTACTACTTTAATATATTACTGACGATGAAATGTTCTTAAAAAAGTGGACCACGCACTGTAAAGGGTTCCGCAGTTGGGAAGAACGTTCATGCGCGGTTAAAATTCAAAGTTAATAATAAATTTTAGTGTTGCCGTCTAGACAAGACAAGACTTTTAAAGTCTTGTCTTCTCTTGAAATATCAAGATTTCACTAAGTCTAAGTCTAGATTAAAAAACTCTTGTCTTATCTTGAAAATTTCTAGATAAGACTTTTGCAAGTCTTGTCTTGAAAATGTAGACAAGACAAGACAAGAGTCTAGAAAGTCTAGATCTAGACGGCAACACTAGTAAATTTAATAATAATTAAAGTCTTTTATTTTAAGTTGAACATAGTTTTCCAAAAATAAGTTTGTATATTTCATAGTATTTCTCAAAGACACTGTGAAAGTTATTTCTGCGGTCGCTAAACTCAAAAAAATCGCCTGTAACCGAAAATATCCCATATCTCAAAAACTACACAACATATCTTATTAATTAATTAATTGTAGATTATAGACATGTCGACAACTCAGGTCATTAGCGTCTTCAACACAACAAATAATCCATTTGTGTATTAGAATCCGCCAGCCGGCATACACAAACCGACTGGTACGAGCTCGGGTCCCTGGGAGCGCTAATTCCCAAAGAACATTGGAATGCAATTTGCGATAGCAACCACATTCCAATGTCCCCCCGGGGGAAACATATCTTAATAAAACCAATTTCCGTTGGAAGTGTTTTTTAAGTTCTATCACCTTAAATTTTTTCAGAATTTTCTACCCCTTAGTTGAAAAGTTAGAGGAGGGATAAACTTTTTACGACTTTAGAAGCGCGCATATCTCGCCAACTAATGACTAAAAAAGTCATTTTGACACTTCTATAGGATTTTTCGAGAACTATCTAACAATACCCCACACGTTTATGAGTACTGGAATTTTTTTTCACCCCTTAGTTACATGTATGGAGTGCCATCCCTAATTATTTTTTTTTTTCGTAATTTCACTACACCGTTGTATAGCGGTTCATAGAAGACACCTACCATCCAAATTTCATCTACATAATGCCAATAGTCTCCGAGTAAAATGGCTGTGACATACGGACGGACGAACAGGACGAAATTATAAGGGTTCTGTTTTTGTCATTTGGCTACGGAACTCAAGGGTAAGTTCGGTTTTGCACTCAATTGATCAAGCCGAGCGAACAGATTTTTGGTCACGTAACAAGCGAGCAAATCGAGCCATCTAAACAATCCGAATGTAATCTAGAAGATTTTTCCAAACGTCAGAATAAAATGGCCCCAGCAAGTTAAATTCTTTTTACTAAAGCCGAAATATATTATTTATTGCTCCTCATTTTGATTTAATTCAACATTGTTATAATAATAAATCATGATTCACAATTTTTTTCGTTTTATTCCTTTATTTTAAAATTAATAGTACTACCGGTTGTTGATTTTTTCGACCCATAGATATAATAAATATTTTATTTAATCATTCTGTGCGATATAGACTTTGGTTATTACTATTCTTTGAATAATTATTATTCGTGTATTTTTACCTATTGAAAAATTACCTTATATAAATAAACTTCGAAATTTATCCATTCTTACAACAAGTGTTTCCGCTCATTTTTGAAATGAATGCTCTGAAGATGGTTAAATCTGCTTGCTCGCTCGCTTTCTTCGGAGCTCATAGAGCGTACTCGATCTCCTCCAGATTTTAAATCCGAACGCAGGATAGAGATCTTTCAGAGTATATAAATGTTAAATTCGAACGCATAAGAGCAATCAGATCGATCTGAGCTCAAAACCGAATTTACCCTAAAATAATTTTTCAAGGTCATCAATCACCTGACTTATCCTGGACATAGTATCAATTCATATTTTTAAGTTATTATTTAAAACAAAAAACTGAATATTCAAGTGTTTTTTTTACCAAACTAAAATCCAAAAACTTTTGTAGTACACGAGCCATAGTGGCGTTGCATAAACAACACGTTCC
The DNA here is from genome assembly GCA_039654895.1 of Mongoloraphidia duomilia. NCBI lineage: Eukaryota > Metazoa > Arthropoda > Insecta > Raphidioptera > Raphidiidae > Mongoloraphidia > Mongoloraphidia duomilia. The sequence goes on from CM077523.1 coordinate 9,728,731, forward strand.
AAGGATATTGGTCAAGCTTAAATTTATGTTTTACCAGCGTGCTGAACTGCGCTAAAATATGTAAATAAAAATGTCCTTGGGAAGTTATGAAATTCGTTGCTTGCAGTTAATATTACAAAAATAATCGTGTTTAAATAACTTTAATGAAACAAAGTTAAGAACAATGATTTTAAGTAAAATATGATTTAAAAAGGTCAGCTTATCGCTGTGTTTACTTTTGAAAGAAAAAATAATTGTATAATATAGTTACTGAGATATTTTCAATTTGCAATTATATCACGTCGTTAGCCACATGTTTAAAGACGAATTCGAAAGAGCGTGTAAATAAATCTACTCGTGTAGATTGTAGATTATAGACGCTCAACAGCTGAGGTCATCAGCGAAATCTACTCATAGGAAAGTTTTGGTGATTGTTTTATGATGATCGTTGAAAGTCATTTTTTTTAAATATTTAATGATAACAAAAGAAATTCAGATTTTTTTTAAATAGAAATTATGTAACATAACTAACGTATGTCACGATTTGATTTAAATAATTATTGATTTACATTATTTGAAATACATTTTGAATCTCAAGAATCACTTATTAGTTCAAGAATACAACTTGATTCAGTAATTATATAATAATTAATCAAGTTGAATAATTAAACCTCATTTGTCATTGACCAATACGTTGTCATTTTGTCAAAAAGGCGTTTAGAATTTTTGTTAAAATATAATATTCGAGAGAGTTCCATTTTTAATTTCAATCTCTCAACGGCGAGCTTAGATTGCGGCGAGGCCTTGGCCCAATATTTTCCGCAATTATCATAAGTTTTCACTGCAAGAGAGCAGTAATTTTTTTTTATTAACGCACCGAGTTTTACAAAAACATCCAAGTGATTTAAGACGTATTGGCCAGCAAGTCAATTCCACCGGTGAAGGGAGAAAAGTATTTAATTCAAGTGTCTGAAATTTTATCAAAATAAATATACATTTTTAGAACTTTCATCGTCTAATTTCTTTACTGTAAAAGAATTTGATCCTGTTCTCTTTTAGAGAACAGGAAATTATTTTAACGGCGCTGTCTGGAGAGACAGTTTCGTTACAATTATATTTAGCGTTAGTTTTTTGATTTTAGTTTGCGATGTCAGGTGGTTGGCTTGATTTGCAATTTAGATTTTTTCCCGATTTTCTATTCTCAAGATCAAGTTGAAATCAAAACGTCATATTGAATAATGCTATTTTCACCACTTAGGCAGATACATTTTTGAAAAATGAGGTTTACTGATTTTTATTTCCATTTTAGCATATTCCGTATTTCCATTTTAGATTTTTCCTAATCACCCGTTTAAAAAAAAAATCGATTTTCCAGAGCCGCCTCAAAGTAACTCAGAAAATTGCCGGCAAAGTTAAGTTTTAGACGACACCGTATCAAGTTTTGTAATTTTAATCTATAGGTACTAATATTACAAAGCTGAAGAGTTTGTTTGTGGGTTCTCAGGAACTACCAGTCCGATTTGAATTTTTTTTTGTTAAATAGCCCGTTTATTGAGGAAGGTTATAGATTGTTCGAGTTTTTTAAATTCAACCCCAAAGGGGGTAAAACGGGGGTGTGAGATTTTTTGACCATCAATACTAATATACTAATATTATAAACTGTACGCAAGTACGCGAAGCGAGAACAACGACAGGCGATTTCGCTTCGCAGTGAGAGAATTTCACGCGGGGGGGGGGGGGTGATAATAAATCTCTGGAACTAATGAACCGATTCTAAAAATACACTATCCCTGAGTGATATAGGCTATATTTTATTTTGATATCGCGGGGGGAATAATCCCTGTGGGATAGTAACAAAACGTAACTCTGAAATTCTTTTGCATTTTAGCGTATAGACGGAATCCTACTAATATTAAAACACCATCAGCCCGACTTCGCTTCGTAGGGGAAGTATTTCTCGCGGCGGGGGGGGGGATAATAAATCATAAATTCCGGGCGAAGCCGGACGGGATCGCTAGTTGAAAATAAAATAGAAACACTAAAATTACAATAGCAACCCTATATTATATAAATCGTAAATTATGAGTCATGGCTCATTCTGATCTTATCAATTTTTTCCAAAAGCCAAATGTCCTATGTACACCTTATATAATGTATAATGTCTTCAGTATATAGTAGTGTTGACCCAATAAATGTTAATAATTGAAGGAAGGTTTGGTTGAGGGTCAAAATAATGAAGCTTTACCAAAATATCGAAATATTCGAAACGTTGGCCACAAGCGATATTTTGGTAAAGCTTCATTATTTTGACCCTCAACCAAACCTTCCTTTAATTATAATGTAGGTATAATGTTACCCATTTTTAAAAAAATTAGCAATTTTTATCAAAAACTCACCATTTTCCATAGTAACATTGCTATCTGTCGTACAGTTTCCATTACTGCAAAATAATCCATCATTGTCACCACAAACTACACTACACAAACAAAGAATCACAACCACGTAACAATTTATAGTACAGTACGTTAATTTTTTAAAACGTAACATTGTCACCACAAACAAATAAGTTTTTTACAAAAAGAACACAATATTTTTAAATTAAATCCTCACATCAGAACACACAGCCGAATCTCTTTAATCACACTCAAAAATAAATCGATTATCGAATACCGGGTTGACTTATAATTGACATTTTACATAACATGCCAACTCGGAATTGTATTAAGTACTGACATTTCACTCCTGCGCAAGTACTCTATTCGTGTTATTGAACCTCAATGTCCCACATTTGCAGTTTTATGTTGTTTGTTGTTGGTCAGTACCAGCGTGGACAACAACTTCGTGTGGAATGAAAATCTAAAACCACCATCAACAACAACCGGTCTAGCAGAACAACACCGGCACAACACGAAGCGGTTAAGACGCTGTTGTACACTTATGTTCAGTATTTTGTCCTCACCGCGTTGTTGAGAATCGACAACAAACCGGTTACAGTACGGTGTCGTCACAGCTCGGTGTTGGATGCTGCGTTTTCTACAACAAATAGTTAAAAACTGTTAGTACATTAATAGGTAATGATAGGAATATGCAATATTGTAATAAGTCGTAATAGTTATGTAATGTGTATTTTAAGGGGGGCATACACGGTCATGAATTTTCGTTATTGACAATCAAGACTGGTTTATTGTATTTATTGTAAATTAAAGACGCGTCGACAACTTAGGTCATTAGCGTTTTGATTACATTAAATAGCATAACTCAATTAAAACTAAAATACATCACAAAACATCCATGAGCGGAAGCGGGATTCGAATCCACGACAGTCTGATCCAGAGGCCGCGACGCTAACCACTAGACCACACTGTCCTCAATCAAGACTGGTGAATAAATGAATTGTGAAATATAGACACTCGACAACAGAGGTCATTAGCTTCATCAAAACTGGTCGTTTATTGATATATGAATCATAAAAAAAAGATTCTTTTCACAGAGGCACTTGTTAAAGATTCCATATAACAATATACATATAATATACCTAGATACCTAAAAGGCGACGTCTGTATGTCTGTCTGTCTAACCACGATATACTCGGAAAGTATTCAACCGATTTTCATGCAGTTTTCACAAATAGTAACTGTTACCAAAAATAACAGTTATCAAACTTATGCTGTGTTTTAATTTCTTACTGCTTTATCATCAAGAAAATAGAAAATATAAAAAAACTATTGGCTATTTGTGTAGACTGCTATTTTTTAACAGTTATTGACAGTTATTTTCGAATAACAGGAACAGTCGTAACAGTTACCAAAAAGTACTAACAGTTAGGTCATCACAAATTGTGACTCATAATTACGGTCTTAGATTGTAAAATGTAAAGGTGAAGACTCCTTCCTCTTCGTACAGGTTCTCCCTCTCTTGGAATTGTTATGTTTTGAATATTACCTCCGTAAGATTGTAGTATGCTCTGCGATAAGAGCGTCAAACTGATGGCTCGCGGGTCGCTTAAGACCCACGTCGTCTCCAATAAAAAAAAAAACAGTAACAACAACAAAGTAATTAATATACCTAATCAAAAATTGTCGCAATTTAATTTTTGATTTCACCGCGAAAAATATTGAAGTCAAATCCACAATGCCAGATTTAGACTTATGCTGGGTCACAGTGGCTGGGTTGCAGAAAGCATTGTCAGAAAAGCTGATTTAACAATGACCTTAGATTGTGATCATATTCATATTGTTGTGTCTTTTTGAGTCAACATTAATACTCTATTGTCGACCACATTGCTTTGTTTTGGCAGTTTCTAGGAGCTACGCTTTTGAAACTACTATTACTAGAGTGCGTTATACGGTATGCAAATGCATACTCGTACTTAATCCGCACTCTCTCAACCCTTGTAAATTTTTTTTACAAAATTACTTTACGAATGGTCTTTATAATAATTTGATGTCAAGTATACATATCGTATTTTCGAAAAAAAATTGTCTGTCTGTTTGAGCGCTGTCGATTTGTATGTTTGGTTGATTATAACTAGAGAACTACTGCATTTATTTCGATAAAAATTATAGTTAATCGTTAGCTTAAAGTTCTACTTAAAATAAAGCTACAAATCATTTTGTTAGGCCCTCGAGAAGCAACATAATCCCGTTATGTAAAATCGAGGGGGAGGAAGCCGCGGGTTCTTAAATAAGAAAAACTATAAATCGTAGACAAAAAATGTTTTTACAAAAGTTGTAGATAATTTCGTCCTCTACAAGATTGATAATAACCATTTTTTTAAAAAAATGGAACGGAACCGAGAAATTCGCAAAAAACCGTCTATCGTGAACTTAAACCTCGAATATCTGGCAACGCCGGCACGATATCGATGGGGACTTTTTACACGTTTTTTAAAACACCATAACGAAGGTAAATTAAAAAAAAATCAGCTAACTGGGAATTTTTCTGCAGGTGGGTCATTTTAATATCTAAAATTACTGGAGTATAAATCAGGCAACGCAAGTTGATTGATTCAACCAGCAACAATTGAATAAATTATAAATAACAACGGCAAGGTATGTTACTTATACGTGAAATGGCCCGCAGCTCAAACTAGTTTGACACCCCTGCAGTCTACGAGATCGTGTACTCCGTCTCCATACCTACAGCGTTATTGTAATAATCTGTTACCTGGATAATAAAAACGAACAAAACTAAATGCTAAACCACAATGATATTGAGTTACAATCTATGAACCGTAGACACACTATCATTTTTGCGGTTAGAAAATATACTGATATTATTATCATCATAATCAATCTTTCAAATATACTGGGTATCCAAGATAAGCGTGAAATGTATGGGGATTTCCTAAACGGTAAGAGATAGACAGACGCTAATGACCTCTGTTGTCGAGCGTCTATAATCCACAATTCATTCATTCGGTAAGAGATAGAGATTTAGTTAAATGAGAGAAAATGTGCAGAATCTCCAGTACCACTGCCCTGCGCAGTCAAACTTTCCATATTGTGTGTGTGTGTGTGTTTTAAAGACCACAAACAGCCAAGGTTATTTGGGCCTAGCACCAATTCATATTTTCAATTCATTATTTTTTTTTAATAATAAATTGAAAATCCAATTGACACTTTTACCAGCTCTCAGGTTAGAAACCGGGAACTGGGGACTTGTAATAAAGGAACCATAGCAACGCCATGTTTTCGTTTTTTATTTATAATTCGCTTAAAATATTTTCACTATTGGGATCCGTCAAATGAGCATATGACATCTGGTGGCACAAAATTATACTCCAAACGAGGGAAAATTTTACATGCTAACAGTGCAAATTTATCGTGAAATTCTTTATTACAAATATAAAACAAGTAAAATAAACAAAAAGTTTAACGAAAATGGAATTCGCGACGTTTTCTAATATCATGGCATTAAACACTGTCAGTTATTGCCTTGTAAAACTTACTTTACAGCGAATTATTTTCTAATGAAATGTGGAAAAACTGTATTTATGAATTAAAAAAATATTTTATATTAATAATAAGATGTACTTATTATCATACTGTACTACAATAGTAAAATCATTTGTTGATTGACAAATTTATAAGACTAACTTTGTATACAAATATTTTGAGGTTAGTAACTTACCTATACTTATTACAATATAACATATTATGATGCAGTTATGTGTTTACAGTATTCACCTAACCCTGCCTTTAAGAAGCATTGAACGGATGATTAATTTCGTGGAGATTTTCTTTTAATTTTGATGTTTTTAAGCAATATGCCGTAAAGATTACTACTTAGCTCAGTTATCTTGTTTTTTTCACACATTTGGATAATATGTCCGGCTTTGAGAATCCGCTCTCCTTCAACGAAATTCCTTTGTTTAGGATTCGTACCGGCCCAATCGCAAATTGTACCTATATTTATTATTTATTATCACTTTGAAAATCACAAAATTACACGCAAAAGTATACCCCATATATAAAATTTCCCCCCCCTTTGCGCCATGTTTTTTAAGCTCCGCTTATTTGACGGATCCCAATATTAAGGCACTTTTTTATGAAGATTTCAAATCTCTGCATATTTTCTCTCATTTAACCAAATCTCTACCTCTTACCGTTTAGGAAATCTTTAAGCATTTCACATTTATCTTAGACACCGTGTAGTATATTGAAGTAATTCTCAAAGATCGGATAGTTAATTCCTTTATTTATGGTTAGTGGATTATAGAATTCTCTGCTTTTAGTATGAACCGCTGTCGTACTTAAGTCTAGCGCACACTAGAAATGAAGGATTAGGAGATTCGACTACGAAATTATTTGTCTGATTCTAGAAATGAAAATAATTTGATTTAAAATTTTAATCAGCTCCGTAGCTATTAAATCAATCCTGATTTTGAATATAATATGCTGTACCTACCTCACAAGTACCTGATGTATAATTAGAATAATTAGAGTTCGGTGCGGTGGCTTCACGTTAAAGCAAATGTTATTCATAATAATATTATAAAGGAAGTATGTATGATATGTAGCGTGTATGTACGTTACCTCAAAACTCGAGAACCATTGAACCGATTTACATAATTATTTCACTGACTCACACTTTCAGGAGTAACATAGACAGTAGGCTAAAGCCGTCTCCAGACAACATGGCCAACTCACGGAATGCCAATGTTGGCGAATGTATTGGCGACCAATGTTGGGCATGGTTGGGCATGTGTGATTATTTAAATATGTCTAGTATCCACACGACAGGATTATGTCTGGCCAGCGTTGACCAACATCAAACAAAATGGATAGCGAAGATGACGCAATTATTGCAAATGCTTCAGAGATAATAATTTCTTGTGCCTCCCCCAGCTCTTAATACATAATATGTTATATGCAACTCATAAATCACAATAATATACACACGCACAGACAGACAGACAGACACCGCGTAGTGAAAATTGTCCAGTCGTCTGGATGAAAACAAAGTCATATTTGCAAGTCGAGACCAGCGTTGGCCAATCCCTTTAATGTGTGTTCAAAAAACCGTCCTCAAAGTAATTGTCTTCCAGTGCCAACGTTGGTGACTGTTAGATATTGGGCACAGGAAAACCATCCACACGGCATAGCAATTGCCCGAATGTCAACATTGGTCGACATTCGCCATGTTGTCTGGAGCCTTAACTTATTTTATTATTTTCTGAGTGACATCAGTGCGTCCGTAACTCGAACTTATCTAAATCGAATTATTTGAAAAAGAACAGGAAAAATCGACTTAGGAGAGAACATTGAAAATTGTAAATTGTATTTTAAAGACCACCAACAGCTAAGGTTATTTGGGCCTAGCACCAATTCATATTTTCAATTATTTATTTATTTTTTTTTAATAATAAATTGAAAATCCAATTGACACTTTTACCAGCTCTCGGGCTAGAACTCGGGAACTGGGGACTTGTAATAGAGGAACCATAGCAACGCCATGTAAACAACAGCGCCGCTACACTCTCGGCTATTCTCAAGCCCGAGAACATTGAAATTTTATTGTACACAAAAATAATTAATATATTTAAAACCCAAATATTTTACAAACATGTTTTCTTCACAATTTAATATTTAAAAATCCAAAACAAAAACAATATTTAAAACAGTTACCAAGTAATTTAAATATGATTGATTTGTCCATTATCTCCAGGTTTATTCTTTATTTTATTTTTGACAGAACTGATAAGATCTTTTATTCTATCTTTAAGGGTTGGTTTTGGACGTTTTACAATTTGTATATCTGAGCATGTCCGGAAAGTTTCTTGCTGACCACATCCTTTGCCCTGAGAACCATCCGAACAGAAGCCCCAACTGTTACCTAAAACCATAAATAATTTTGAGCTAAATTTGCTACAACTAAAAAAAGTCAATCTACTCACAACCAATGATATCAATTTCTACTATTAATAAAATTGTAGTGTATGTTGCAATGTATGTATGTACTTGAGAACCAGTCGAAGTTAGAAACCACAAATGGTCTCGAACGAATATGGTGAAGGCTTGGAGAAAGATTTGCAGCTTGCAATATCTCTGCAACTCTGTACGGGAGTCGAATAATACCAAATGATTGCTTTGCAGAGATATTGCAGATAGCATATTATCTCCAGATCTTTGACATACACTTTCACGATCATCTGGTGATTTAAAAGATTTCACCCAAAAATAAAACATGCTTCCATTCCAATTATTCCTTGAACACTAAAAATAAAAAAGCGGCCAGGTTCCGTGGTCGGGAAGAACGTATCCGCCATATTGTATTTTTAATGATTTTTGATTTTTCTCGTAATTATCGCTTTCAAATTTCAATGCTTTAGCTCGATTGGAGGTACCCTAAGTTTTATTTCGTGTTAGAATCCGCCATGTTGGATTTTTAGTCCGCCATGTTGAATTTTCATTGATTTTTTATTTTCCTCGTAATTATCACCTTAAACGCTATCTTTGTTCCAAATTTCAAACCTCTAGCTCGAATGGAAGTACCCTAGATTTATAATGATCTATATCAGTCAGTCAGTATTTATGTTGATCTATCCCTCAGGAGTGCCACCACATTTTTTTTTCGTAATTTCACTACACCATTGTATAGCGGTTCATTGAAGACACCTACCTTCCAAATGTCATCTATATAGTGCCAATAGTCTCCGAGTAAAATGGCTGTGACATACGGACAGACATACAGGACGAAACAATAAGGGTTCCGTTTTTCATTTTGGCTACGGAACCCTAATAATAGAAAATTCGAGCGGCGCGTTAATTTCGACCAGTGGTTTATAACGTAAAAAATACGGTAAATATGTAATCGAAATACAGGAGCTTCAAAAATCTGCGCAAACTCTAGATGCCAGGAGTCCTAGGGTCGACCCTGAAACTTTTAAACGTACCTGTGTGATAATGCCAGCGAAAAACGCAATGATCGCAAACCACGTCATCAGGCAGTCTCAATTTGATCAAATAATATCCATCTCTTTTAGACTTGATTTCATACACTGGACTGCCATCAGCTAAACTGACTGGAAGGAAACAATCCTCAGTTTCCACCTGTTTGGGGTGTTTCAGTGGACAAACACTGAACTGAAAATGTCCCCAATGATTGGCTGTCAATTGAACGACAACTGAGATCAAAGATCCTTGTTCGTATCTATTCACGATGACGCCATTTCCGTAGACACCACCATTTTCGTTCGGACGTGGCTGAGGGAGACGATAGTCGTCACCGCAAATTCCACATTTTCCTTCGTTAAGTTTCCATTGGACCTGTGAAATAAATCGTCTCTATATTTTAGTAAATTAACAGTTTCAAGTTGATACAAGACGCTAACGACCTCAATTATCGAGCGTCTGTAATATACAATCTCTCTTTCAAGTTGATATGTGTAACGTCATCTTTATAACAGTTATGATTCGAGAACTATTATATTATTTAGGTTTGCGCTAAACTGTTCCAAAGGCGGAATGAACATGGAACGATTCCTTTACTGAGTGGAACTAGTTCGCGGAAACATGTCCGCGGAACTATCTAGTTTCATTGGAACCTTTGCGTTGAGAAAGAAAGTCGAAGCATAGGCATAACAACATCGAATTGTAGATGTCCGTAAAGCGCCGAGTTTAACCGAACGCGTCAGCCATTTTCTTGGAAGCGAATGAACACCGTGACCTTTGGAGACAGTTAGATTTCATGATGAAATCGAAACTATACGGACATGTTAAGGTGCGTTCTAGGGAAAGCTATATGAAAAGTCTTCAATAGAGAAAATAGTTCTTGGAACTAGACAGGTCCGGAACTACACAAGTCTAATGTGTTTCCACTCGAAATGAAGTGATTTTTAGTGAATCATTTTTCTAGACATTATTCATACAAAATAATTAACTAAAAGTATGACAGATTAAATTAACCGAAATCAATATGGTTGATAATTAAAAAAATATTGTCATCTCACTAATACTTTAAGAAAACTTGATTATATTTCCTGTCAAATTGTCAAGATAAAACTATTTTTATTTATCTTGACAATTTCACACAAAACAATCAAATTTTTTTTCAATTAATAATTAAAAACGATTTAGGTAAATCTGGCGTGATTATTTTTTGCTTTGTTGAGTGAATTAAATAGGATTTGTTGATCTTGAAATACGTTACTCATTTTAAACTAACGAAAGCGTCACTTAAATTTGTTTTGCAAGGTTTTACCAAAAAAATGTAAGTTAATGATTACATTAACTTTCTTCTAGTTTAATTTTTTCTGAGCCCTTGATGTCTGTCCATCTGTCACAAGGTTCTATCTCAAAAACGGTAAGAGGTAGTCACAGATTGTGTGTTGTCGTGGCATGAATCCTAGCAAATAATAATTAGAATTAAATAATCACTTAATTTTAATATATTATTATTAAATTTCTTTCCATTTAAGAAAATAACCAAATAGGCGTTACACAATTATTAAACAAAACATACTTTTGGGATTTCTTTTGTCACTATTAATTATTGTCCCTAATTTAATTTTATATTGAAAATGTAAATCTCAGAACTTAGACCTTAGATCAGCATTTCCCAAACTATGGGTCGCGACCCACTGGTACATCGACCGACCGGCCACGTATTTAATTAAGTATTAAAATTTTTGATTGTAACTGAATGTTTTTTTTCTTATTTGAACAGTCCTTCATTCATATAGTTATGTCCCTTTTTTCTTCATGACAGCCAAGATGTGAGTCCTGAATTTGGAAGTTATTGTTAGGTGGGTCGCGGTTGAGTCAACTTTGGGAACCACTGCCTTAGATTGTGGTCATATAATGATATTTTATATTTATGCAAAAACAGTCTAATGCCATTGTCAAACTCTTTGCTATGTAAAATATTAGATTGTACTCACCGAAAATCAAATGACTAAATTTTGATCAAAATGCACGTTATACAAAATACATGTTATACGAAATTTACAAAAAATATCGTTTCCGACCCGAGCAGGATCGATTTAAAATTTTACAATGCTGTTCTTATGAAGAAATATGTGTGGTCACAATCTAAGGTCATTGTCAAACTACATTTTCTGACAATGCTTTCTGCAACCCAGCATACGATTTTTAAGAAGCGATTCTTGGCAAGAAATTACTATATTATTAAAATGAAATAAATAAAATAAGTATAATTAAAAACTAAATTTAACAATTACAAACAAATGCTTAGTTAGTAGTTAGTATTCCTGTTAGGAACACCCATTGAATTACGTAAAAATTAATTTTAAACCTGTCACCGTCGGGACTCAAACCCGAATCGCAGCGGTTGAGTTATCATTTACTCTACGGTGACACGATTAAACAACCAATTATTTATTTATTTGTTTGTTAAGCATTCAGTTATATTTATTAATTTCGTGTGACTCTTAAAAGTCTTAACTTTATGATACTAAATTTAACTTGAAAAAATTAGATAAAAAGATATTAATACAAACCTCAAATCCTCCGCAAAATAACCCAACGTGATCGTAATTATGGGGAGCTGATTGGTTATAAACCCATAATGAACTTCTCTGTACAGGATCCCATACAGTTCCATGTGAAAGAATCAATTGAAATAAGCACAAAAATGTGCCAACGGCTAACAAACTTTTAATTGAAAACATATCTCAAACCATTTACATACATGTATGTGATTATATTTACTAGACTTAATTAAAATGTTTCTTGGAACGCTGATTGTCGACAAAAAATCAAAATTAATGAAACTAAAAATTATAACACTTCACATTATATAGATGGCTTAAAGCCAGTTTAATTTTTTAAGTAAATGTCCTCGATAGATAATTTTTAACCAAGAGATAAAAACCGAAATACTAGTTTTAGGAAAAATTACGTAAATTGATTTTCTGTGATAAGTGGACGACATAGAATTAGATAAAGTAAAGGCCATAAATTAAAATAATGGATTAGGGAAAACAAATCTGACAAAATTAATAGTGATTGACAGATATCACCTGCTTCAACACCATTTTTAAAATAATAGGAAAATAATGTAATACAGGTTTTCAATCTGAAAGAACGACCTAAAAGTATTTAAAATGTATTTTTCACCAGCTTTCGGACCTTCAAATTTTAAACCGAAGTGTCAAATGATGAGGGAATAATTACAGAAAAATATTACATTGAGTAAGTATATGATTGGTTTTAGACCAATACGGAGTTTTCCCATTTCGTACTTTCCCACTTCGGGCGTTTTGGGATGTCTACCCGTTTTTGTGCCAGTTCGGGCTTTGAGAATGTGCATGCAATTCAAAAGTGCCACTTCGTGCGTCGAACATATTGGTCTTATTTTATTATATATCAAATTTAGAACTCTGTAATTTTTACAAAAATCTTACTCATTTAGATTACAACCCGTTGAATATGTATAATGTGTTCCATGAAGAGATCACAAAAGTGCAGAATCTTGGACTTGATTTTGTGACTGAAGTTCCGAGCTTGGTATCCAAGAAATCGTCGCTTTATAGACAACGGCGGCAAGTGCTTGGTGCTACGTCATTTACCTGGAGATCTGAAATTTTGCTGCCGCCGAAACTCTCCAAAAATTTCTAGTGCATTTGTAGATATATTAGGTATAAGGTGTAAATAAGGTAAAAACGCACGAACTGGCACTAGTAGCAGGTAAACGATTTGGACGATGCCCGAAGTGGGAATATTTTAATAAACGCCGGTAATGGGAACGCCCGAAATGGCACTAAACCAGAAATACAAAGGGTCAAAGTGGTCAGTTGTCACCCTTCATTCAGCAAGTATGACTATTAATGTTCAAGTTGCATCCATCAAAAAAAATCTATACCAATATATTATCATATGGTGATGTATATTCGCTCACAATAAGCTTAAAAATTAATCAGCGAACCAAAAAAACCTTCACATACCTATCAAAGATGTTTGTTCAGCATGACCGTGCAGTAAAAATCTAAAAGTCATACTTGCTGAATGGAGGGTGACTACTTGACCATCTATATTTCTAAAACCAATCATATGCTCAACTTAAAATTTTTCTGTGATTATAGTCTCATCATAATTAAGTATTTGACATGTAATTCGACTCTATAAATTCGAGGACTCGATTTATTTATTTATTGTAAATTATAGACGCGTCTTGATTACATTAAATAACAACTCACTTAAAACTAAATGACATCACAAAACATCCATGAGCGGAGGTGGGATTCGTATCCACGACAGTCTGATCAAAACGCCGCGACGCTAACCACTGGACAACACTGTCCTCTCGATGACTCGAAAACAAGCATTTTTTTGGTCGTTCTTTGTTGTCAGAAACGCTTAGATACTTATTAACTCCGTTTGTAGTTTGTACACAAAGGATAATTTCGTACTTGCAGCTATTATATCTCTTGAGATTTTGAGACGCTAATTTAAGAAACTGCTGGACTGATTTTGATGAAACTTATTTGTTGTTAGTTGTAATCGTGAAGACTAAATATCTACTATATTTTATTTTTCTAGGTAAATTAGTTTCCAAATGTAATGAGCCATTTTCCTGGGAGTACTTCTTTCAATTATTCACGAGAGACAGCATTTGTGGTAGGTACAAACATTATTTATTCCCCATTAGTGTTGTGTCATTTTAGTGGGGAATAAATAATGTTTGTACCTACCACAAAGGCTGCCTCTCGTGGAGAATTGAAAGAAGTACTCTCAGGAAAATGGCTAATTGGGAGAGAAATTTGTTTTTCGAGTTAGTAAATAAAATATCTATTACCAGTTAATAAAATTCAAAATACTACACAATATTTTTTAGTTTTTAAACCGTTTTTAATTAAATCTACTTTTAAATTGCAATTTTACAGTAATTTAACAGTAATTTACCATGCTTAATGAACAGAAAACATTGATTAGTCAAGAATGAAATGTGAAATGTAATCAGATATTTCTCTTAAAAAATCTTTAGTTCGACTCTGCTTTAAAATCTAATTATAATTTTATGGATTTAGTGGTAGAATTAAAAGATTTATATTTCAGTTTTTATTTTAATGTAACATTCAGATTTCTTACTGATAATAAAAGATTACGAATGCTATAAATAATTACTTGGAAAAATCACTATAAACTATTAAAAATTATTCCAATTGATATTCAAACTCGAATTTATTTCAAGAGTTTTTCTTTAAAAGATTTTAATAATATTGAAGTTAAGAAAGTTGACATAAACTTTCTCTAAAAGAATTATTATAGTTAATAAGGACGTCACTGCTTAATATGATTTTCCTGATGAGGCCTGAATAAAAAGCCGAAAGCTTGAAATTTGAATAAGTATGTAATATTATTATTTCCCATGGATTAACAAATATTGGCTCCTGGAAATCGAAAAAAAAACCTAAGGATATTTTTTTCTTTGTTGTGGATTTTCAAACACCATTAAAAGCAGTAGATATTTTTTAAGGCTGTCAGCTATCAGACATTTGTGAGCCTAATACCAAATCAGATTTTCAATTTTTTTAATTATTCTTAATAATAAGTTGAGAATCCAATTGATATTTTTACCTGTAGTTCTCTGATTAGAACCTGGAAACTCGGGGCTTGTAATAAAGGAGCCATGGACTCTCCACATAGAATCGCTACGCGTCAGGTTATTCTAAAACCCTACTTTTACTTGTAAGTAGGATTGCCAACTGTTTCCCGCCTCCGCTCATGGATGTTTTGTGATGTTATTTAGCTTTAAGTGAGTTGTTAGTGTATTTGCCATATGGCACATACACTATTGGCGTCGGTCGGATGGTGGGACCTAGGGGTCGGACCAAAATTTCTCGACGTTTCATAGCCTCCTGAACACTTTGGCACCATTTTTAAAAATGTTTATATATATATGTATGTATATATATATATATATATATATATATTTATATACAGGGTGAGTTTGACCACCCGTATCAGTCGTTTTTTTCGAAAACGGTTAGTCGTAGAGAGTTGTGTCAAAAATTTGTATTATAAAAGCCCTAATGAAGAATCGAATGGTGATAATTTTTTTTCCCGGGAAGGTCGGCTTCCCTATTAGTTTGCTCCAGAATGTTCAGAACTCCGGAATTATAAATGTAACGATAGGTCGAAAGTGGTATTGTTGAAAAGATCTTTAAAAAATAAGCAAGTTTTGTAGGAACATTTTTTTTATTACTGCCACCCCTGTAAATTTCTATAAGTATAAATATAAATTATTATGTGTTCAAAACTCCGGAATTTTAGAAAGCACGATAGGTTGAAAGTGGTGCTGTTGAAAAGCTCTTTAAAAAATAGGCAAGTTTTGTAGGAAAAATTATTTAATTACTGCCACCCCTGTTAAGTAACAATCGTTTGAAATTATTTAACCAAAATTTCATAATAACGATCGAAGTCGGCATTAAAAATCTAGCAACCTTAGACATTGTCACAAGTGTTCAAACTGTCTTCCATTTACTCTTTAATACATACTACTGAGCTCTTCTGGTTATACTGTGAGTGTACTTCTTCAGTGTTTAAGGATCGATAGATAGGTAACTAGATTTTAAATGCGGACTTTTAAGAAGTTCGTTATTATGACATTTTAATTTAGTAATTTCAAACAAATATTACTTAACAGGAGTGGCAGTAATAAAAAAAATGTTCCTACAAAACTTGCTTATTTTTTAAAGATCTTTTCAACAATACCACTTTCGACCTATCGTTACATTTATAATTCCGGAGTTCTGGACATTCTGGAGCAAACTAATAGGGAAGCCGACCTTCCCGGAAAAAAAATTATCACCATTCGATTCTTTATTAGGGCTTTTATAATACAAATTTTTGACACAACTCTCTACGACTAACCGTTTTCGAAAAAAACGACTGATACGGGTGGTCGAACTCACCCTGTATATATTTATATATATATATATGTGTGTACACGATAACTCTCGACAGACTTAATCGATTGAAACGAAATTTGGTACACACATTGGAACCCATCACCGCAAGAAGCCTATTTAAAATGGGCCCGATCGGACCATTTTCAGGGTTGTATTTAGGGGTTCCAAAAAGTTTTTGGGCCCAAAAATACCGAAAAATTTGTCAGAATCGTTTCAAAATTGAAATTTAACTCTTTAGTAAAGATTAAAATGTGCTGCTAAAATTTTAATAAAATCGGCCCGACAGGACCGGACTTTCAAATTTTATGAAAACACTAGTTTGTTGATACGGATTTACTTATGAAAGGGTGTATTTAATTGGGTGTACTGATAAAATCCATGTCTAATATTGAAATTTAGAAAAATTTAATTATTTTAAGGGATGTATTAAGGGGTTAAATTTTTTATTTTGTCAAAAAACAAACTTAAGTTCACATAATAATGCCACAACGCCTGTATTAGCAAATACACTATATTGTCGGCAGGGTTTGGCACTGCGACCCGAGTTTTTATTTTTTGATGTGAACAAGACGCTAATGACCTAAGTTGTCGACGCGTTTATAATTTACAATAAATAAATAAATTGCCAACTGTCCCGGATTTTGCGGGACGTCCCATTTCTGTAGGACCGTTCAAAATCCTTGCGGGACGCAGTTTGTCCCGGAAATAGATTAGAAACAGTTTTTCATTTCAAAAAAAAAATTCGACTGATGACCAGTCCTATACTTCCCACCTAGTAAATATTTGCAAAAAATAAACACTCTTTTTTTTTTATTCTTTGACTAGGCCCAAATAACCTTAGTTGTTGGTGGTCTTTAAAACACAATTTAATTTTTATTCTTTGAAAAAAGCATGGCCCTCTTTTTTGTTTGGTGATCTTAACTTAATATAGCAAAAATCATGGTTACCTTGATTTACGTACAGTTTTTATTTTTTTTAGTAAAATATTTTTTTTCTCGAAAACTATACATTTTAGAGAAAAAAAATATTTACATTTTTTTCATATTATAACATCTAGAATTCATTTATATTTTTTTTTACCTATGTTAATACGTGACATTGAGGACGTTTTTTTGAATATCTCAGGATCCACTGAACCGATTTGACTCAAAATCTAATCAGATCTAAGTTAAAGGCTGATAAACACAATAGAACAATCGGCATGCCCGTATGTTGTTCCGTTCTTAAGATATCGAAGGCGAAAAATTGACCACATACACACATACACACACACACACATACACACACACACACATACAGACATCAGTCAGAAAATGATCTTAAACGATTACTAGGGTCTCAAAACGTGAAAATCTGTTAAAATCTCGAAATATTGTTTTCGGACTGAATCCATTACTTCCCTACCATAGTAGAGGTGGGAAGTAATAATGCCTCAGCAGCTTTATGCAAGTATCGTCAAACTAACCAAATAGTTGTTATGAAAATTTGCTCTAACCCAGCTTCTTCACTGGCTAGAGCAGGGGTTCCCAAACTTTTTTGATCATGGCCCTAATTTAAAATTGCAAAAGCCTTCGCGACCCTTAAACATTTTTTCCCACAATGTACAAAATAGTCTATAAAAAAGATTTTTCAGTTCTTGGGAGTGGGAGCGAATGAACAGGGTATAATCACGAGAGTTATAAATTCTATAATCACGGAAACAGGCCGTGACCCTAAAAAATCAGTCCGCGACCCCGACTTTGGGAACCCCCCTGGGCTAGAGTGACCTAGACTATATTGTTTTCATCAAGCGCACGCTGCGCGCACTACAATTCACGCAGTTTTTATTTTGTTTAAAACAAAATTTTTGTTGTATGTTTCTACTTTCTACTGTATTTCAACTAATTAAAATATTCATAATAAATTAATTGACAATTGATTTCATTTTTGCATTCAATAATATCATAGTACTATCATAGATATATTCCTTAAAACAGTGGCGGACTAAGCCCGTTGGAGGCCCGGAGCGGCAGAACTAAATGAGGCCCCGGTCTGCTTAGAAATTGATGTATTTGTAGTGTAAATTTCGTAAAAAATGAATAATATAGATGTAATGGCTGACAAGAAAAAATCAAATATTTATAATAAACGACCTACCTACGTTTATATTTTGTATACGTACAGGGCCTCCAACTCCAAACTGTCTCTTACTTACTAAATATATTTTGGCCTGGTTTGGGATTTGATTAAAAGGACTTCTCGAGATTTGGAGGCCTCCCAGGATCAGAGGCCCGGGGCGAGCCGCCCCCTCCCCCCCCCCCCCTTAGTCCGCCACTGCCTTAAAATATTTTCGCTGTTAGGAAATTTTTGTATAGATTTGTATTAAAATATCTATATTTAAATATTGTTACCTACGTCCCGGGAAAAAACTTTGAGTCCCGCTTCTACATCCAAGAAATCCCGGAAAATTAATTTTTACAGTTTACAAGCCTACTTGTAAGCCATTATAAAGTATTTCAAATATCAAATAAAATACTGTAAAAGTATTTAAATACGGTATTTGAAATACTTTTACTCAAATACTTTCAAGTATGCCGTACAGTAGAATACATGAATAGATCTAATAGCATAGCCATCTATCAATGAGTAAGAAAAATATGTTCTACACCAAAAAATAACACTATATTTACATAAAAGAAATAATGTCCCCGGCGTTCTCAATAGATGTGTAAACATTCAAATTCGAATACGATGGCAGCTGACCAAAAGAAATCTAAATATATAAGAGCCTGTAGAACTGTTCGAACTGCCTGCTACAAACGTAACTTTCGCGACATACTTCCACAGACTTTCGTGACTTAAATAGAAATTTGGGGGAAGAGACAGTAAAGACTCTTAACTCATTAGAAACTTCAGTATCTTCCAAATCGTTTACTCAAAAATTTTTCTTGATCAAAGTTTGTTTTTTTATACTACAATACATAAATATTTAATCTTATAAATATTTTGACGAAATTGTCATTTTTATCTAATAGTTTGTCAGGTCTAAAATTTAAGTACCGTTGGATTTTCCAATTACCATTTTTCTATGAATTAAAAATATTACATTTTTGTTGTGTACAAATATTTAATATTTGTAGTAAGCAATGATAAAAAATAAATAATATTTAAGACAAAGGAATTGTAAAGGTATTACTCAGATTAAAAAAATAGGTTATGAAAATTGAAATGGAGTACTTTTTTACAAATTACAAAGAATTTTTCACGTCAGCGGAGCTGAGTGACGTAACATGTCGTTTAAATATCACAGCAATTTCAATGAATATTTACGCTTCAACGCATCGTTCAATGTTTCTCAGATTTTGGAGTTTTGTTCAAACTGACGTATTTTTCGTTCTGCATATCAACAAAAATTCTATGTAAGCATCTTATTCAGAAGACACGACTGAATTAAGATTTATAAAATAACTACATAATACTATAAAGATCTTTTTGACTTGATTTAATAATATTGTAGATCTTTATATAAAATTAATAATAAATAAATAAAACACAACAAAATTTGATTTAATCAAGACGAGTCTAAAATAGGTCTGATCACATGAAATTATAATTTTGAATTACTTGTTTGTTTCAAAAGCGTAGCTAATAGAAACTGCCAAAACAAAACAATGTTGTGTCGACAATGTAGAGTATTATGTTGACTCAAAAAGACACAACAATATAATGTAGATTAAAACACAGAATAAATGTTTTTTTTTATTTATTAAATTTATAAATATAAACCAATTTTAAAAGATTATACAGAAAATTTCACTTAAGACGCAAGATAGAGGGGTTTTGTTTAATTGGTTGTTATGGAAAACATTATTGCATTGGAGAAAATCGCTTCATAAAATGCAACATCCACTGAACAAAAACATACATCACTAACAATAATGACTAACAATATTTTAATTTAAAAAAATTTGCTGTAGTTCAGTTTTTTGATTAAAATATTGTTAGTCGTTATTGTTAGTGATGTATGTTTTTGTTCAGTGGATGTTGCATTTTATCTGGAACGATTTTCTCTGATGCATTAATGTTTTCCATAACTACCAGGTAAACAAAACTCACTTGTGTTGCGTCTTAAGGTAGTTGTCGTGCTACAATAACATCCAAAAGTTTCGTTCATAATATGTTGTAAAACAATAAATAAATATAGTGTTAAATGTAAAAAAATTTTGTAAGAGATTGTACCTAAACTGTTGTTCACATAGTAACACATATTTCACTTAGTTTGTTCGCTTGGATTATATAAAAATGTCAATCTTTTCTCATAAATTGTTGAACTTTGCGTTATTATATCTCAACAATAAAAAGGTCAATAATTTTTGGATTTTCTTTTTTAAATTCAGAACAAAAACATCAATGAACAGTTAGTTTTTTGAAAATTTCTGACTGTTACTTTTTTTTTTAAATTAAAAAACTTGTCAAAAACACAACCTTTCCTATGCTCTCCGTGTTAATTATCCGAACTTTAATTAAGTTTATCTCGAGTTAGAGATGGTCCAACTTCAAATTTTAATGGTATTTGTATTATAGTATCCTTAATGAATATACGAAAATTTAGAATTTTCTGACACTATGCCCATAGCACGACAACTACCTTAAGTGAAATTCACTGTACCTATATATAACAATACTATTCTGATTTTTACAAGCACTTTCAGGAAAATATCCTTTATTAACTAAAAGAGTATTTTCGAGCAAGATAAAGTTACTCGGAGTAGCTCACAAGTTACTCTCATTTACTCTGACTCACACGTTACCTATTAAAGTTATTATGAGCAGCTCGAAATAAGTCACTCATAACTCGAAATTACTCACTCAGTTAATAAAAATCGAGATAAAAATATATGAGCACTGTGGTTGGAATAAAAACAAAAATAAAGATAGTTACTTCTTGCCACAACAGTTTTATTGATGGATGTACATTTCGAAAGCTATGCTTTCATCTTCAGCAAACACAATACATGTATAGTGTTTGCTGAAGATAAAAGCATAGCTTTCGAAATGTGCATCCATCAATAAAACTATGCTTTCATCTTCAGCAAACACTGATACTATTGTGTTTGCTGAAGATGAAAGCATAGCTTTCGAAATGTACATCCATCAATAAAACTGTTGTGGTAAGAGCTAACTATCTTTATTTTTGTTTTCACTCAGTTAACTAAAAAGAAACTTATAATAATTCGTAAAATATAATATTAAATTTTTATTTTCATTCATAACTTAGTTGATCGTAATTCATAACTTAATTGATGGTAATATCAGCGCACGACATAAATTGTTCTTGTGGTCCACAGCCTTGTCCTGAAGTACCGTTGCCACAGTTACCCCATGTATTTCCTAAAACAGTGTAAACGCCATTTAGATTATAATGTAAAATCTGAAGTGAAAATTTGTTTCTTCACGAGACACGCTTCCATTCTTTTATGTTACCAGGTGGTCCAATTTTTTGAACCCCATCTATATCATTACTATCTTCAAACCGCATTTTGTGTTATTTTTTAACAGCCTTAAAAAAACGGACGTTATAGCTTGTGTGTGTTTTAAAGACCACCAACAGCTAAGGTTATTTGGACCTAGCACCAATTCATATTTTCAAGGCATTATTTTTTTTTTTTTAATAATAAATTGAAAATCTAATTGACACTTTTACCAGCTCTCGAGCTAGAACCCGGGAACTGGGGACTTGTAATAGAGGAACCATAGCAACGCCATGTACGCTCGGACGAACTTTATAAGTTCGACATGTATATTAATATATATTTTATTTATATTTGTTCAATCATAACTTCTCGAGGGGTTAACCGATTTTTATGATTTCGATTTCGTTTGGTTTAGAACACGTTTACGGAATAGTCACATATAATTTTTATTTAAAACAGTTCAGTAGTTTTCTTTATTAGTTTAGTAACAATTCAACTGATTAGAATAAAAAATTAAAATTTAAAAAACAACTTTATCAGTAGAGTTGGAAAGGAAAGCGGTTACGGCCTTTACAAGAATCTGTTGTGTGGTTTATTTGAAGTTATTGAGGAAAAATATGGTCGGCTAGACCGTTCGCCAATCGGGAATCCATTACATCAGCTATATTTTAATTTATTTATTGTAAATTATAGACGCGTCGACAACTTAGGTCATTTGGGTCTTGATTACATTAAATAACAACTCATTTGAAACTAAATTACATCACAAAACATCTATGAGCGGAGGCGGGATTCGAACCCACGACAGTTTGATCTAGAGGCCGCGACGCTAACCACTGGACCACACTGTCCTCTCTAAAGTTCGTATAATATGACTCATTTGACACAATGTACTGAATCTGTAATCAACAATTTGAGACAGAAATATGTTCTATTTCTATCTGCGGACAATCGGACAATCGCACTATCCATTTGTCTACAGATAAAGTAATTTTCTGAATATGGAACTTGTGATTTTTTATCTCAATGTGCTGTACAGTTTTGAAGCAGAACACGGCTGATAAAGATTTATAGCTATATATAGTTTTAGCACACCACAAATGTAGGAAAAATTGTGTTTTGAATAAAAAAACCAATTTGGAATTCCGAACGGTCTGGCCACAGCCCTATTATATGAGTTATAATGCTAAAAAGTGGAGTGATATAGAACCTTCAAGGGCTTGAGAATAGCCGAGCGTGTAGCAGTGCTGTTGTTTACATGGCGTTGCTATGGTTCCTCTATTACAAATCCCCAGTTCCTGGTTTCTAGCCCGAGAGCTGGTAAAAGTGTCAATTGGACTTTCAATTCATTATTAAAAAAAAATAATGAATTGAAAATATGAATTGGTGCTAGGCCCAAATAACCTTAGCTGTTGGTGGTGGCTTTAAAACACAATTTTTTTAGAACCTTCAAAAATAAAAGACAGATAGAGTGTGGATTATAGATGCTCAACAACTGAGCTCATTAGTCTATTTTAAAATGAAAACAAAGAAATACCTGCAGTGTAGTGCCACCTCAGTACGCACTGTTTGCATGTCAAATCGTCAGGTAGTTTGACAGTGGTATTGTAATATCCCTTCTCGTAACTAGGAATTTTGAAAACTGACTCCCCGTTGCCCAGTTTTAGATTTCTGAAACATCCAGTAGATTCCCGATCGTTCGGTCCAGAAAGAGGACAAATACTAAATTGGAAATGTCCTTTATGACTTGTGGTTAATAATGCTGCCACTGGAATAACTTCTCCTCTTCTAAATGTTTTTACGATTTTCCCTTCGCCATATTTTCCTCCAAGTTCGTGTGGACGCGGCGTTGGAAGACTGTATTCATCACCACAGAAACCACATTTATCCCTACTTCCTCCACAATAACACTGATTATCATTATAATCAGCTGGAGCAGTAGGATCTTCCCTCCATCTCGACGCTCTTCCAATTGGATTCATCAACATCCCGTGTCCCAAAACTTCGGCACAACAATAGAGGGCTATGCCCACAATCAACAACCAACTAATTGAATGAGCCATTTTTACAGTTTAATTATTCACAACTAAACTTAATTACAAATGAATTTAATTAATTAAATCATCCTTTTATAATAAAAAAATTCAATTGTTTGAGTTATCGGTAAAAAATGATATTATCTATAATTTTTCGAATTCTTTGAAAAATACACAGATCTAGTATAGATGGAAAATACTATTTTTAAACCCAAATTGATTAAATTATTAAACGTCAATAAATTCATCATTCATATTATAAGGTAGTTGACAAATGAAATAATACGCTAATCCAGGGTATTGTAAATTTTATTGACAGATTTTAAAAACGCATATCGAATGATCCGTTATCTTTATTGATATAACCCGATTAGTCTTAGCCTAATGGCGGCAAAGCACCACCCTCACTAGCAACCTTTAGAAATGGACTGTCTGCTTGACAACCGTTACCCTCTCTGCTGCTCTCTAATGGGTTTTACCGTATACGTTTTGTATAGTTCGATTACTATTAGAATGAATAGAGTAACGTCATCAGTCTATTGGCGAAAAAACACCGCACTCACTTAGCAATGGACTGTCTGCTTGACAACCGTTACCCTCTCTGCTGCTCTCTAATGGGTTTTACCGTATACGTTTTGTATAGTTCGATTACTATTAGAATGAATAGAGTAACGTCATCAGTCTATTGGCGAAAAAACACCGCACTCACTTAGCAATGGACTGTCTGCTTGACAACCGTTACCCTCTCTGCTGCTCTCTAATGGGTTTTACCGTATACGTTTTGTATAGTTCGATTACTATTAGAATGAATAGAGTAACGTCATCAGTCTATTGGCGAAAAAACACCGCACTCACTTAGCAATGGACTGTCTGCTTGACAACCGTTACCCTCTCTGCTGCTCTCTAATGGGTTTTACCGTATACGTTTTGTATAGTTCGATTACTATTAGAATGAATAGAGTAACGTCATCAGTCTATTGGCGAAAAAACACCGCACTCACTTAGCAATGGACTGTCTGCTTGACAACCGTTACCCTCTCTGCTGCTCTCTAATGGGTTTTACCGTATACGTTTTGTATAGTTCGATTACTATTAGAATGAATAGAGTAACGTCATCAGTCTATTGGCGAAAAAACACCGCACTCACTTAGCAATGGACTGTCTGCTTGACAACCGTTACCCTCTCTGCTGCTCTCTAATGGGTTTTACCATAGACGTCTGGGATAGCCCGATTTCTGTTAGAATGACAGAGTGACGTCATCAGCCTATTGGCGGAAAGACACCGCCCTCACTTAGCGACGGACTGTCTGTTTGACAACCGTTACCCTCTCTGCTGCTCTCTTATGGATTTTACCATAGACGGCGTGTATGAGTTCAAGTAGGCGGAGACCGGAACAATAGTCGTTGACGAGTGATAACCAGCTTTAAGCTGATTTCCACACCAATTGATAACATTTCTTATTTTATCAATAAAGACATTATTATTATTATTATCTATACCTATTTGTCCATTTCACGGTTTTATTTATTAAATAAGTAATTATTAACACATAGAAATTCTAGACTTATTCTCAGAAATCATTATAATTAAAAAAAAAAATAAAAATAGGTAAAAAAACTTTTAAGTTAAACGGTTTTATTTTAAATAATCAGCTGTACCAAAAACTAGAAAATAATTAGGACATAATAAACCAAGGGGCACTTTGTGTCGCTGCGTCAGCGGAATAAGTAATAAAAACGTGGGGCGTATTTGAAATATTTCTTCTGGTGGGCTTAGAAACACATTTTTCTAAACAAGCTGTCCTTATTTAATAATAATTATACAGTCAAAATTTGAAACAAAGATAGTAACAAACAAATACGGTCAAGCTAAATAAAACCGTTTAAAAAATAGCATTTTTTTATTACAATTGATGATGCATTAGTTCAAGAAATTTCGATAAAATAAACAAAAATTTGTTGATAAGAAAAAAATGTAATCATATTATTTTGTTAATCGTATAAACAATAAAATAATTTTGTTTAATTTCTTTGAGGCTGGGCGGTTGAATTATAGTATTATTTTTTGATTTTAATCTTTTGAATGGAAATTATGCGAAATAAATCAACCAGTATTTTTTTTGTGTCATTATTAAATGCTGCACTATATTAAGAAAAAACAAATATGAAAAACAATGCAGTTATGCATTACTGTGCATTTTTGTAAAATTCTCAACCATGAAACCCAATCAAAATAACGTTCTGGTGGCGGTTGCGATTTCAATCCCTGTTTTATTTATTTACTGTAGATTACAAACTAAACAACTAAGGTAATTAGAATCTAATTACATCAAATGGGAATTCAAATCCACGACAGTTTAATCTAAAGGTCAGCCCGCTAACCGTTACACCAAGCTGTCCACTAATCCTTGTTCTCAACTACGTAGAGAAGTATTCATGTCCTTTTTTAAACCTTTTTAAGGCACATTTAGAAAATCTGTATTTTATGACAAAAAAAGTTACTTTTAGGTTTATTCATACTGAAATCTTTGTTACTTTTAGCAGCCAAAGTCATAAATTATTAGGTATAACACTTCAAAATTTAACCTTATATTATGGATCATCTCTACAAATAAAAAATCTCAGTGCATGTAAATCTCACTCGTCTAAAGTAAAACTTTATGGTTAAACATTTGTAACCAAGTAAACACTAAACAGAAAGGGGCGTGTCGATCGAGTTTTCCCCTCAACGCATTCGTACTACACTACCCGTCAGCCAATCGGTTCCGGTTCCCCGCTAGCAGTTCATTTGGTGTCGTTTTACTTGTAACCAAGTAAACAGAAAGGGGCGAGTCAATCGAGTTTCCTCCTCAACGCATTCGGACCTACCCGCCAGCCAATGAGTTTCGGTATGAACAAAATTACTCTCATCGCAGCTAAAACGGTTTCACTTCGCTAAAATTATTGTAATGTATGTTGTTATGTGGTAAATAGCATTGTATGGGAAGGTTTTAGATAGATAGAATAGAATAGAATAGAAAACAAATTTATTGTTTAACCAAATTTGGATACAACAAGTCATTAAATTAAAATACAATCAATAAAAGCAATTGATGATACAATCAATAAAAACAATAGATGATAGATATTCTAAATTATAGACGCTCAACGACAGAGGTCATAAGGATCTGAGAGAAGGTAACGCTGACATTACCGGGCAACACCAGTTAAACACGGATAGTATAAAATAATGAAAGTAATGATTTCAAAATTAAAATAATTTATTATTAGAATTATCATTTATACATCTTAGAACGTGAACAATTAATAAATAAATAAATACTTTGTATAAATGAACAAATATAAAAAACACTCAAAATATAATAGTCTGATGTAATTTAATATATTAAAATCAATCAATAGCGATATCGGAGCAGGAGCGGAACGTTTCTTGTGGTCCGCAACCCAGAGCACCTCTCCCATCGGGACAGTATCCCCAGTCGTTACCTAAAATTGGAAAATAAAAACCATCAGTTTTTTTTAAATCATAGAAATAACGATGTTTATTTGTGTCGGCTTAAGAATTTTAAATTTTAATTAAGTTTACTTAATTCAGTAAGCAGAAAATACCAAAAAAAAATATTGTATGATAAACTAATTACCTGCAGTATAAGTCCATCTAAGAACGCAATGATTACAAGTGACATCTTTCGGTAGTTTAACTTTAACATCAAAAACTCCATTGTTAGTGTTTGGCAGTTTGTAAGTGGGTTTTCCATCAGCAATCTTCAGATTCTTGAAGCAGCGTTCAGTCTCGCGCTCCTTCGAATGGGACAACTTACAAAGACTGAATGTAAAGAAGCCTCTGTGGTTTTGAGTCAGCCTCACACTCACTGGAATAGTGGAACCACGACGATAACGTTTGACTATTTTTCCAGTTCCATATTTGCCACCATTTTCATGCGCGCGTGGTGTTGGATCACCATAACTGTCGCCGCATATGCCACATTTTCCACCATATGTTCTATGTTGAACCTAACAAAAATATAAACAGGATGTTAAAAATGTGTTCGGATATTTTACTCACTCAATCTAATAGCTCTAATCAAAAGAAAACAATGTCTTAATCAATTGTTTCGGAGATAGAGTCGATTTTGTCTCAATGATAGCTGTTTCACTTTCACCTATGCTTAATGCATGATTGGACTTCTGCTCAATTTTGAGCTTTCACCATTTACCATGATTTCTTGAATCAAAATTATAACGGCAGATGGATAGGATGAAGGAATCTAAATTGTTTGGCTACTTAGATCTCAGGATTTGACACTGCTAGATTATAAAATTAATAGTGGTCAAAATGTTTGTCAAAAATAACTGATACAAGATGAAAGAGGTATAAAATTTGTTCACTAACTACTCGCTAAAAACACCGATACAGGAATTCAAGTTTCCGCAACGATAAATAGCAGAAAAACAGTGTTTTGTTACATCTAATCTACAGTCGGGATTAAATCGTTTACCAGGTTAACCGCTCGATTTCGAAAACACTGTGGCTTTTTCAAATTGGCAAAATAACTGACAACAGCCTTGAGTTATAAACTGGGGCATAAATACTACTCTAAAAATCTAGCAATATTTCTGTCGATATATTAAATTAAACCCTCGATAACGAAGCAAGGTCTGTAGAGGGATTCAACATTAAAAAATGAAAAATCAGAGTAAGTAAAGCTGGCAACTCTATAGAGCTATACGAGTTATTATTTGCTTTATCAAAGTCGACCAAGTGAAAGCCATTGAAAATTCTAGGATAAAAAAAACGCCTTGTGTTTCAAATATATTAAAAACGAATCAACTTACATCCTTTCCTCCGCAAAACATTGACACGTCATCATAATCAATTGGTGCACTTTTATCAACCCTCCAAAGAGACGCTCTATTAACAGGGTCTTCCATTTTACCGTGACCTTGGACACACGTATTCAATTGAAACCCAACACAAACGATCATAATCCAACATAGAGGATTCATTTTGAATTGATGTATGGTAAAACAATTGAACAATATTCAAGCAAACGTATCAAGTCAACTGGATGCACTGATTTACAAAATCATCCCGGTCTAAATTTATACTAAAAATACAAATCAAGGAAGTAGTATCTCTGATAACATTTAACTATATTTACGCAACTAAAAGTAAATTATTTAACTTCCTTTTAGTTTATGAATTTTCCCAGTTGCGTTTTATTTGTATAGTTGTGTTTATTTTTACTTTTAGATAAAGGTAATAATACTCGGAACTAAGGGTGCGTAAAAATGATTTGTTTTACGATGGCCAAAACTGGGGAATATTGTATCTTAAATACTTTTTGCATCTTAGATACTTGCATCTTATATATCTGTCTCCGAAAATGAAGATAATTTTATAGTTTTAAATTATCTGAGATACTTAAAAGTAGGTAGGTAATTTAAATACTTAAAGGAGCCTCTGCGAAATTCATTGGAGCCGAACCAATCTGTGGGATTTCCTACAGACTGTCAGGAGATGGATCTGCGAACAATTTCTCTTTGATTGGAACCTGGCTTCAGGTAACAAACATGGGAAGAAAATGATCGCAGATACCTCACCAAGGCTCACTGAGTACATAATCAGACTCAACAGGCCGACACTCCGTAAGGTGATTGAGCTTTTGACCGGTCAAGCTTCTTTGAGAAAACATCTACATGTGGTGGGGATACATCAGGAATCAACACTATGTAGATTCTGCGAAGTGGAGAATGAAACAGCCACCCATATCGTGTCCGAATGTGAGGCACTAGCCTACATGGAGGACAACCGTATTTGGATACATAGATGAGGTCGGAATTATTCCACAAGATAATCTAGTGGTCAGTCTTCTGGAGCTCATAAGAAGTTTCAGACTATTTGCTGAATAGATCCAGTATAAAAAATTTATTAAAAAAACAAAAAACCCGACTACGTAAAAATCGAACATAAAAGATGGAAACAAGATTAAATGATAACATGCAGTCGGAGGTATTTCTGTTCAATTTGTTACTACTATGCCTCCGACTGCATGTTATCATTTGATCTTGTTTCCATATTTTATGTTCGATTTTTACGCAGTCGGTTTTTTTGTTTTTTTAATAAATTTTTTATTTCCTTCCTTTTAGTTGAATCTACTCATCAAGCCTTTTAATTTGATACCCCACACACAAGGTTTTATCGATTTTTTGCGTACTGACAAAATGGCGTCTAGCGCTCGCCATATTGAATTTTCCGTGACGTCATGTACCCTATTTGAAATGTCAACAAAACCTTTCTTTTGTTTTGATACCTATATCAATGTATTTAGAAGGAAAATTACTTTTTCATTCTGACAAAATGGTGTCTAGCGTCCGCATTATTGAATTTGCCGTAACGTCATATACCCTATGTCACTCTGGGGATTCAGATGAATCTAATGACACCTCATTTTTCAAAATCCGTCAAGCCGTTTAGGCTACATAGCGTGATAAAGAAATATACATACATACATACATACATACACTCGAAAAACAATACTCTCCTTCTGGCGCAGTCGGGTAAAAAAGGGGAAGCACAAAAATCCTTATAGGATGTGATGCATCTTTTGGGTCAATCTAGAGTCACCCTTGATTGCTTTTCATCTTTAATACTACATAATATCTAAGATACTTAATTTAGAGTATTTATAGGTATAAACTATAAAGTATCTTAGATATCATTAATCTACAATAAAAGGGGGATGAGCAGTGAGCGAAAATGTAAAGCAAGTCGGGGATTCCGCACTCGATATCTGAGTTAAATTGGTAGGCACTTATGCGCTGGCTAAACTATAAGAAATACAGTGAAACCATATAATATGAGAAATTTTTTGCTCTTGATTATTTCGTTTCCAAACCATAATCTACCCGGGCGGACCGGGCCGGAAAACTAGTTTGATATAAACAAATTTTGTTTATAGGTTCTGCTTGAAAAAGACTGTTCATGTACAAAAAAAGACACATTCTCGTTATAAGACAATTTAACGAACTATTTTTTGTGTGAAATTTTTTCAAAAATTAAATAATGAAAACATCAATTTTCACAGTTTACACATCCTTGTTTAGAATTACAAGTTTACCGAGAATTTCCGTGACAATTCCAAATAGATTACACTCCATGTGCACATTTTGAAATGCGAATATTTTTTTTGTGCAATTTAGGTTTATTTCAAACGCGTCAATGAATTCCTAAAGGAAAAAATATTTCACACAAAAATTTGTTATCATGTAATATTTGTGGCGACATTTATATTGATTAAATTTAGGAACAAATTGTCTACAAGTGACGATCTATCAGAGAAGGGAAATTTCTGTTGCAATATTTTGAGGATATAAAAAAAAGACGTTTTTGACGTAGAGCTACGACCGCTCCAGAGATAGTTTTTCGCCCAAAAGAGAACTGAAAACTTTTTAGTACCTGATTTCGAACCCTTGTAAGAATTCATTTTCAAAAAAATCCATAGTAGATACTTTAATTATTTCTCCAATAAAGTCTCATATGACCTGAGAGCTATATGACAATATTTTTACAAGTGTTATTTAACTTGCAATGTTTGTCCGTTAGTTGTTTGTTAGGTCAAGATGTTGCAGGGAGGCAATATTGAACGTCGTCCTGACGTATACGAGCGATTTCGCTAGATTGCGGTACGGGAGAGATGCATGCCCGCCGCCAATAATGAATCAATCGTTTTAGAATAAATTCAATCCCATGGGGTCAAACGAGGGAGTAGGGTTTTTTACTATTCAACGCCTAGGTCAAACCGCTAAAGCTAGAAACTTGGAATTTGGACAGTAGGTTTCTTTTGTGACGTAAGCACCCATTATATGAAGGGATTTTTCGAAATTCAATCTCTAAGGGAGTCAAAAGGGGATAAACTTTTGAACGACTAAAAGGAACAAAATAAAATATTAGTAAAAAAAACTTTTTAAAGGCACGCTTTTATTTAAATTTACTAAAAAGGAAAAAATAGGTTTTAATAATTTAGTTTCATAATTATAATAAAATATCGTAGAGTTTACAAACCACGCTTTTATAATTATGAAACTAAATTATTAAAACTTATTTTTTCCTTTTTAGTACATATTTTAAATAAAATTTTATTATAAGCTTATTTTTCTTACTTTTGACACTGATCAGAGTTTTTTAAATGTGTGTAATCTAGCAGCTTATACTGTATTTTTCGGACGCTTATGACCTCTAATGTCGAGCGTCTATAATTTACAATATCTATCGACTGTATTTTTTTCTTGTGGTAACTTTTTTAGTAGCTATTCATTAAAACATGTAGGTAGGTAGATAATTTTTATTGCAAAATATTTACATTTTATTTACATTATAATAGTGGAAGCTAATTAGCGTGATGTCTTGTGATTCCCTCAAAAATAATTGAGGCAAAACAAAAATCTTTTAGTGGTCTTCATCATCAACCAGTAATGGCAATATCTGAGCAAGAACGGAACCATTCTTGAGGTCCACATCCCATGGCACCACCACCGCCAGGACAGTTTCCCCAAGAATTTGCTAAAACAAAATTTTTTTATTATTATAACTTAGGTACAATTCACTAAAATTATTAAAAATCGTTAAATTTTATAATTTATTCCAAACTTCTATAGTTTAAAGAAATATTAACATATACTGGCTGTGCCACAAGCGACTAGGCCCTGCAATCAGGGTCCATTTTGATTAGTCAAATTTTTAATCGCTATCAACAATCCATATTAGTATACAGCTAGTTCACTAGTTAGTTGTTACGTTCGTTTAGGTGTGTGTGTGTGAGTCTAACGACATCGAGATGGGGTATTCGACCAATCATAATGGACCCTGACTGCAGGGCCTAGTCACTTGTGGCACAGCCAGTATATGTTAATTTTTTTTTAAGTGTTAAATAAATCATATATTATATTTACTAAAAGTATATTTTACCTGTTACGTAAGTCCATCTAAGAACACAGTGGTTGCAGGTAACTTCAGGAGCTTTAAGAGTTACCGCAATTTTGCCATTGTTTCGGTCCGGCAATTTATAAACTGCTTCACCATTAGCCAAGGTCACATTTTGGAAACATTCTTCAGTTTCAAGGGCATTCGAAGATGGTAGACTGCAAAGACTGAACAAGAAATATCCAGCATGATTTGTATCCAATTGAACTGTAACTTTCATATCAGAACCCCTCTTGTATGTCTCCACTATTTTACCATTACCGTATTTTCCACCATTTTCATGCGGTCGAGGCACAGGGTTTCTATAATCATCTCCACAGAAACCACATTTTCCTTTGTTAGTGTTCCAGTGCGTCTGTTTAAAATATAACAGGATTTTTTATATATCATATTCCAAAAGCGGTACCAATATTTTTCTTTGTCATTTGTGCAATCAATCATATTAGACTAAGAAAAGGTCAGCGATATCGTTAAAGTTAGCGATTTGATTATAGAATAGCGTGAATGAGGAAGATGCATGACTCTTAAATCACCGAAAACTTCCATTATCTTGAGGAATAAAACTAATTTGAGACCTACATTTCATAAATAACTCAAAATTAATTTTTGGACTTTTGAAATCAGAATGAATGATTTAGATGTTATTTTGTTGCTCTGTTATTATATCTACCACAATAAAATTACATACCTACACATTTATCATTGTATTGATAAAAACAATAGAAGTTCGAGATGAAATAATTTAACGGAAGAAACTGGAGGATCAAAAATATCGCTTCTTCGATTTTGATGTTAATAAGTAGAAGTAAAACTATTAGATTAATAAATAATTAAATCATAACGATTTTTGTTCCCTTATGTTCACACCATATTCATAATAATACACTTTGTCAATATTGATATCAATAAGTAGGTAAGCAAAAATAATACTTTTCAGTAAACCATGATTATTAATCTAATAAACACAAGATTTTTTTGAGTTACGGTAGACGGCTACTAAGTAAATAATCAAATCATAATTGTTTGTGCCCTTATGTCCACACCATATTCACAGCAATTAAGTAGTGAATAATATATATCAGGCAGCGTTGCGGCTGCATGATATATATTATTATTCACTAGGTACGTAATTGCTGTGATTATGATGTGAACATAAGGAAACAAACGTTATGATTTAATTGTTTATTTAGTGGCCCTCCACCTAACTCAAAAAAAATCTTGTTAAACGGTTTTATTTAGCTTGACCCCGTATATTTGTTTGATTGTTATCTTTGTTTCAAATCTTGCGACAACATTTTCAACTACTTCTGCTTAACCGATTCTTATGAAACTTTGCACACACATTGAGTTCCCGTGACAATACAATATTATGATAATTTCAACTTGGTAACGAGGGCCTGATGATAGAATCAGGAGGTGGACAGTTGAAAAGATGAGGAGTTAGCATAATGATACGGGCCAGAAATCAAACTAAAAACTAGAAAATAAAAATAGGTAAAAAGATTTTTAAGTTAAACGCTTTTATTTTAAATCATCAGCTGTACCAAAAACTAAAAAATAATTAGGACACAAACCAAGGTGCACTTTGTGTCGCTGCGTCAGCGGAATAAGTATTAAAAACGTGGGGCGCATAAAAATCTGTATAACGACTGTATAATTATTAAATAAGAACGGCTTGTCTAGAAAAATGTGTTTCCAAGCCCACCAACAGAAATATTTCAAATGCGCCCCACGTTTTTATTACTTATTCGGCTGACGCAGCGACAGAAAGTGCCCCTTGGTTTGTGTCTTAATTATTTTCTAGTTTTTGGTACAGCTGATGATTTAAAATGAAACCGTTTAACATAAAAGTTTTTTTACCTATTTTTATTTTTATTAGATTAATAATAGCATGGTTTACTGAAAAGTATTATTTTAGCTTACCTACTTATTAATATCAATTTTGAAAAAGTTATGTTCCTCAAGGATAAATCATTTTGGTGCAATAGGAAAAGTTGATATTTATGACAAGATCTTCCGATTCCCACTTATATTTACTCTGGACATTTGGATGAAAATCAGACAATGTCCTTTGGTTATAAGAATATTTAAAAAATGAAAAATTACCCCAAAACTACCGCAATACAGTTGGTTATCATCCCAATCAACTGGAGCTGATGGATCAACCTTCCAGAGAGACGCTCTGTTGATTGGATCCAACAGATAGCCGTGACCTTCTACTTTGAGAGTACATTGGAGTGCGACGCACACCACAACCACAAAAGTTACAAACGATTTCATCTTGTCGAAACTACTTAGTACTTAGTACTAATGCGTATTTATATAAAAAATAAGTACTCCAAATTTTATCTCACTTGGTTGAATAATAACGGAGTATTTTTTAATTATTATTGATAGTGATCTAATTGTGTAGTGTTTTATTTTCAGTTGATATTTTTAATTAATTTTATTCTTTTAAATGATAATAAGCTTAATAATTTAACAAAAGAAGGGTACGTCAGATCTAAATAATCTCACATTTGTTTTTTTATTGAAATTAAGAAAAGATGTTACCCCGTCATTCTTGTATTATTTTGTCAAATATGTTTATAAATTTAGTATAAATTATAAGTCATTGTTTTAAGTCCAAAGATAAAATATACCTGCCAATTATTATCGACTAAATGTTGAATTTGATAAGATAAATTAAAATATAAAACTTTACGAAAATGACATGGCAGCACATTATCGGGAAGTCACTGAAGTACGTAGTATCATTTTTTGATAGTATTTCAATTTAGAAATAGTATAGATTGTATAAATCCAGATGTGTAATGGACAATATTACGACGAGTGATGATAGTATGTAAAAACGAGCGATAGCGAGTTTTTACAGTCACCGAGTCTAAATACCATTACGCACGAGATATATACGGTATTTTTGCCATACCTACTACAATATACCTACTTTTCACTTCATTTTCAAAAAAATTTGACAGTTCATTTGCGTCGCCATCTTTACTTCTACAGTATGCCGTGAAGTTCGTGAGTAAGTAATGGCAGCCGTATAGAGCGAATAAACAGAAGATGCTATGGCAACCGTTTACTTACCGCTCTAGTGCGGTAAGTAAAACACTTTCCGCACACCTGCCTGTTAAATAACCCATTAAAGGCCGCTATACATACATCGAAAGTAGCTATTTTGTAGTAAGGCAAAAAATCTATTTTGTAAAAAATAATACTTAAATCAGAATACATTATGTGAAAAAAATGGAAGATACCTATATAAGTTATGTTCAAATTGACCATACTGATTCAAAATGATACGCTGATTAAGCAAACATACTTCCGCATTTATTTTGGCTTAAATTTAAGGGCATCCAGTTTTTTTATAGCGTGTGTGCATCATAAATTCAGCATGTCATTTTCTCTTAGTATTAATTTTGAAAATATCTGAGGAAATTTCTAAATTTGTGAAAATTATAATATCGAAAATTTTAAATACATTTTCCAATCAGCTTTTTTGTACTTTATATATATTCGGAAAAGTGTTCGGTATATCTAAAAATAATAATTATTCATTTAAAATATAAATATTATGTTTCGCATTTTCGAATTATCTACAGAGACGTTTCTAGAAGTTTACCACACTCATCATGGGCATTCTCAAAGAACTGATTTTTCTTTTGCGTTTTCAATTTTAAATTAAAAAAATTTCGAGCATATACATTCGTATTCCATTATATTTTCTTCCTATTTAGGCGTCCACTTTTATAATATGAACAATTATCAAACCTCGATCAGAATCTTCCAATATGAATTAAAAAAAAAATAAATAATAATAATGAATTGAAAATATGAATTGGTGCTTGGCCCAAATAACCTTAGCTGTTGGTAGTCTATAAAACACAATTTTCCAAGAAGTGAAATTCTCAAAACATGGCATTTCGATCAAAAATTTTATAACGAACAAGTGCACATTTCTGAAGTCTATAAATAGCTCATTAACTACTGTCCAAACTTGCGGTTTTTACAATCTAATCTAAGAAGTACTGAAAATAACAATATATGGACCCCCTAGGGGCGACATTGGAATGTGGTTGCTATCGCAAATTTAATTCCAATGTTCTTTGCGAATTAGCGCTCCCAGGGACCCGAGCTTGGATTCTAATACACAAATGGATTATTTGTTGTGTTGAAGACGCTAATGACATGAGTTGTCGACGCGTCTATAATCTACAATTAATTAATAAGTTATGGATTGGTATTAATAGTTGATAGGTATTAGGTGGATTGATATTAGGCTCAGATAACCCTGGCAACTGATGGTATTCAAAACTAATCTTGTGACAGCGCCACAACACATTATCAAAACCGATTTTCAATGCACACAGCCGAAGCTCTTGAAAATTATAATAAATGAAAAAAATCAAAATAATAATATTTTTATTATCACAAGTACCTTTAAATCGTATATTTAATTATAAAAATACAGTCATAATTACATTCTCATAAAAATATACAATTAAATTATTTACAATCAATAGACACTTGAAAAAATTGTGATAAACAAAAAAATTGAGTCACTTGAATTTTGCTAAAATGCTGTTTGATTTAGCTTTTTATAGCAATGTCTGAACATGTCCTGTAGGTTTCTTGTGGACCACATCCCATAGCTCCATGGCCATCGGGGCAATAACCCCACATACTAGCTGAAATGATCAAAAAAAAATTTTTTTAATCTTTAATTTCAATTTTCATAAAGGAAGTTAAAATTATTGGAATAATTTTGGGGTTATCCTGTATCACAAATATTAAATTTAATGGCGTTATAAAATGTTTGTTTCTTTCTTTTTTGGCTTCGGAAGCCGTCCTATCACCGGAAACACTGCAGGCAAAATATTAAATAAGTTAAAGTAAGACGAAAACAAAACAGCACTCTTAATTTTTCCGTGTGTAAACTAGAATAATATCAATTTATCTTATTTCTATACTCCTTGAATATTTTGCAATTCCAACTTCAAACCATACACGAATTCTACAGGCAAAAAGTAGGTACCTAATAAAAATATAAATAAACTATAGTTTTCCCTGAATGATAGTTTAGCCAGCGTGTGCCAGTTTAGCTTTGAAATTTCGTGCGGAATTCCCGACTTGCTTTCCATTTTCGCTCACTTATCATCTCCCTTTTATCGTAGCGTAATAATATTAACCTGTATTACTCGGGAAGAAGTTGGCTTTTAAACGTTAAAAGAATTTTTTAAATCGGTTCATAAGTTCCTAATTACTTTTCCTCTTTGTTAAATAGACTAGAGATGTAGATAACAATAATTACCAGTAGTATAAGTCCACCTGAACACGCAATGATCGCAAGTTACACCGTTAGGCAACTTTAAGTTCATATTCCAATCACCAGCATCTCTATTGGGTAGATTAAATGTATGATCACCATTGGACAAAGTTATGTTTTGGAAGCATTCTTCAGTTTCAAGGGCATTTTGACTCGGCAATTTACATAAATCGAACGTAAAGAAACCTTTATGGTTTGTAGTCAATTTAACAGTAACTGGAATGACAGCACCTTGTTTGTAAGTGTCTACAATTTTTCCAGTACCATAAGTGCCTCCATTTTCGTGAGCTCGTGGCACTGGGTCTTTATAATCGTCTCCGCAGATTCCACATTTGCCGCCGTTGACGTCCCATTGTTCCTACAAATATTGAAGACTTAAGAGGAAGCCCGAAACCATTCTTTTACATCTTGATAGCAAGTGTTTCCGAGCTAGGTAGCCGTGGTCTAATGGATTTTACTCCGTACGTTTCGCCCAAAGCTTCGTTGGGCATCTTCAGCGGCGATTGGCATTACGATTTGATCTTCTTGCCGGTCGACTGGCAAGAAGATCAAATCGTAATGCCAATCACCGCTGAAGATGCCCAACGGAGCTTTGGGCGAAACGTACGGAGTAAAATCCATTAGACCACGGCTACCTAGCCCGGAAACACTTGCTACCAAGATGTCTACCGGCCGTGAAAGCATGAAACTCCAATTCATTCTTTTACAGTCCAAAAAATGCTTTTTCCATGTAGGTACTTATTTACCTAAATGGAGCTATCGTACACCAATACAGCAAAATATATAAAGTAGTGATGGGCGATACGAGATATTTTTACAATCGAAACAATTGTAATCGTTCATAATAACAATCGAGTCCACAATCGACTCGGAGTTTGATTTTACAATCGAAATGTTCGATTGTTCAAGTCGATTATTTGTCACATAGGTTATAGCAATAGCAGCGAATGAGAATATATACAGTGTGTCCACAGACTCATCCTCAACATGGGGATCTCCGTTGTTATGGGAGATAGAGATTTGGTTAAATGAGACAAAATGTGCAGAATCTCCAGTACTACTACCCTGCGTAGTCAAACTTTCCATATTTTGCTTGGTTCGCGACCGACAGTTGAAAAACGAGATTTACCCATTTTCGTTTTTTGTTTATAACTCGCTTATTAAGTAAGTTAGAAAAAAAATATTTTCACTTTCTTAAGGCCCTTTTTTACGAATATTTCAAATCTCTTTTCATATTTTTATTTACTTTTATAGTCTTAGAGATACTTGTATTAACTTTGTTTTTTTAAATACACGTCAAAGATGGCCATGACACCATTCGAAAGAGATTTTTTTTCTCTTTAATTTGATATGAGGGTTGATGGATTTATTTTCAAAAATAACAGAGTTATACGCAAAACACTGATTTTTAATAGTAGGCTATGCTAAATTAATTGATAAAACAATAGAAGGCTTAGCAAACAGTTGAAATTCGCGTTGGCTTAGTAAACGGCTGTTTTGTTTTAGCTGTCAAAGTGTAGTTTGTTGCTAATTTGTCATTTTACTAAGTGATTTATTAAATTTACTTTTGTTATCATGGAACCGTTTTGTAACAATGAAAAATAAGCGATTTTCAACAATTGATCGTAAAACAGTAGTTTTGTCTTCTTTACTTATTCGCGTTGACTTAGTAAACGGCTTTTTAAATGATCCATAGTTTATTAAATTTACTCGTAAGTTTCTGTAAATAGACGAATGAGGTTGTCTTCGTTCTGGATACTGATCGAAGTACATTTCTGCAGCTCTGGTCGAATTTTTGTGACATAGAATGTAACAATAGATAACATATCAAATTTTTCATTGTTACAAAATGGTTCCATGATAACAAAAGTAAATTTAATAAATCATTTAGTAAATTGACAAATTAGCAACAAACTACACTTTGACAGCTAAAACAAAACAGCCGTTTACTAAGCCAACGCGAATTTCAACTGTTTGCTAAGCCTTCTGTTGTTTTATCAATTAATTTAGCATAGCCTACTATTAAAAATCAGTGTTTTGCGTATAACTCTGTTATTTTTGAAAATAAATCCATCAACCCTCATATCAAATTAAAGAGAAAAAAAATCTCTTTCGAATGGTGTCATGGCCATCCTTGACGTGTATTTAAAAAAACAAAGTTAATACAAGTATCTCTAAAACTATAAAAGTAAATAAAAATATGAAAAGAGATTTGAAATCTTCATAAAAAACGGCCTTAAGAAAGTGAAAATATTTTTTTTCTAACTTACTTAATAAGCGAGTTATAAACAAAAAACGAAAATGGGTAAATCTCGTTTTTCAACTGTCGGTCGCGAACCAAAGAAAATATGGAAAGTTTGACTACGCAGGGTAGTAGTACTGGAGATTCTGCACATTTTGTCTCATTTAACCAAATCTCTATCTCCCATAACAACGGAGATCCCCATGTTGAGGATGAGTCTGTGGACACACTGTATAATCGCGATTCAAGATTATATGCTAATCGACTGACGTTCACGCTACTCGTTGATTGTTCACTGTTCATACTGTTCATTCGGTACTCACTACTCTGTGATCTCTTCACTATTGACTTCGTATTACGCGATTACTGCACAATCGACCATCGACTCGACCACAGTTGTTGAGTGATGAACGATTGTGAATTATGTGGCTCTCTACAGTGTACGATTCAGTACTACGCGACAAGGTCTCGGTGAACTATGAAATAGCAACAATCGAGTACAAGTGACAACCATCGAGAGTCATCGAGATTTTTGAACAATCGAGACAATTGACTAAAACATCTTGTATCGCGCATCACTAATATAAAGCAGCTTCAAACGTGTTTATTTGCATTAAACAGAAACGTTTGTACGCAGATTTACTCAGGACCCGAGAAAACGTTTACAAAAATGATTTTGTTCAACACCCGCAAGAAATAAATCATTTCGTGGCCCTGCTGAGCGTGGGCGAAATTATGAGTTCCCTGATTGTTGACGTGCAGAGTGGGCGAAATCCCATTTCGCCCACGCTCATTACGGGGAACGTTTACGCAATCAATCAGGGCAGAGTGGGCGAAATCCCATTTCGCCTACGCTCATTACGGGAAACGTTTACGCAATCAATCAGGTCACCCATTATTTCGCCCACGCTCAGCAGAGCCACGAAATGACATATTTCTTGCGGTAGTTGAACAAAATATTGTGTGCGACTATTGGTCGAAAGAGGAGATTCCCCGAGTGTGGATTTTGCCGCACGAGCGTAGCGAGTGCGGTAAAACACACGAGTGAAATCTCCTTTTTCTCCCACTAGTCGCACAATATACTATTGTTTTTAGTTTTTACTTACTTAGTTTTAGTTTTTACTTACTTGGTGTGCTTCAGAGTTTAAGTTATTTGTATAAATATTTTAACTTACCCCATAACCACCACAGTACAGCTCATTGTCATTGTAATCTTTCGGAGCGTCTGGATCAATTCTCCATAGTGAGGCTCTGTTGATGGGGTTCATCACCATGCCATGACCATCAACATCGATAACACCCACTACCACGAAAGTTAAAATCGTCCAAGTAATTAAACCCATTGTAGCGAAGAGTAAATAAAATAGACATCGAAATGCGTACCTTTATATAAAGTCCTTGTAGGTAATTTGGAGTGTTTTTCGAAACAGTAATAATTGTTTTTTTTATCGAAAACATTATTAGATACCGATAAAGAATTTGTTTAATTTGTTAGAACAATCGCGATAAAAAAACATGGTATTCTAAAGGCCATGCATTATTTTTTTAATAAAATAATTTTTTTAAGAACTTCCAGCGTTATTTGGACATCAGATATTGTTTAAATATAACTTGCAACTGAAGATATTCTTATAGAAAAAGCGGTCAAGTGCGTGTCGGACCACGCACACTGAAGGGTTCAGTATTGTCGGGAAGAACGTTCACGGCTGAAATTAAAAGTTAACAAGCCATGAGGTGGGTCGTTTATTAGGACTAAAGTGCGACCCTTGAGGTCCACACGACGAACTTCCCAGTTTGATAAATATTTAATAATAATAATTAAATTAGATATTACACAGAAAAGTAATCATTAAAACATAATTATTATTTATTTTTAACAATAATTAAAAAAAATAAACGGCTGAACCGACTTTTATAAAATTTATGTCGGATCAAAATGACGTTAACACGCCTCGATTGACACCCTTACGAAGTCGATATAATTTTTTATTCGCGAGATATTGTGTAAAATCTACTTTTTTGGAGGTTATTTGGTTAAGAAAAAAGAACGGCTGAACCGATTTTGAAAAAATTTCTTTCAGATCATATTTACGTTAATACGCGTCGATTGGCACCCTAACGTAGTCGATATCATTTTTCATTCTCGAGATTTCGTCTTAGAAAGAAATGGACACATACATACGTACGTACATACGTACACACACACATACAGACATCTTTCTAAAAATAGTGTAGTGATCTTGAAACATAAATTTTTTTTTCCTTTTTGATTTCGATTTTCGGACCCATTACAATAACTTCCAATGGA
The DNA here is from genome assembly GCA_039654895.1 of Mongoloraphidia duomilia. Classification (NCBI taxonomy): domain Eukaryota; kingdom Metazoa; phylum Arthropoda; class Insecta; order Raphidioptera; family Raphidiidae; genus Mongoloraphidia; species Mongoloraphidia duomilia. Next base: position 9,771,436 of record CM077523.1, read on the forward strand.
AGTTAATAATAAATCTAATGATAATGTATAGTCTTTTATTATAAGTTGAACATAGTTTTCCAAAAATGAGTTTATATTTCATAATATTTCTCAGACACTGTGAAAAACAAAGTTATTTCTGCAGCCGCTAAACTCAAAAAAATAGCGTGTAACCGAAATTAACCCATATCTCAAATACTACACAACATATCTTATTCAAACCAAATTTCGTTGGAAGTATTTTTTAAGTTCTACCACCTTAGGTAATTTTTTTCAGAATTTTCTACCCTATAGTTAAAAAGTTAGAGGGAAGGGAGATTAAATAAAAAAGTCATTTTGAAACTTCTGTATCATTTTTCAAAACCTATCTAACAATACCCTACGCGCTTAATATGTGCACTGGAATTTTTTTTTAATCCGTCAGTTACATGTATGGAGTGCCACCCCTAATTTTTTTTGTAATTTCACTACACCATTGTATAGGGGTTCATAGAAGACACCTACCTTCCAAATTTCATCTATATACAGGCTGTCCCAAAAAGAATGGGACATAAAATAACAGCTGATTCCTTACAAAAAAATATTGCGATAGACCCCAACTTGTCTATTCCGAAAGTTGATATTAAAAGAGATTAAATAACTTTTAAAATAATTTAGGCATTTTAATGAAATTTAGTATATGGGGATTTTTTGACATGAGAAATTCAAATCTGACCTTGGTATGGCTCTTACTTGTAGGGGGGCGCCACTTACACACCTTTTCACTCATTCAAATAGTCATAACTTTTTTGTACGCACTCGTACTATTTTTTTGAATTAAAAAATTGATTTTTCCGTCATTTTTACGTAAAAAAGGTATACTTTGTAAAAGTGGCTAGGATTAACCTTTTTCAAGATATTTGCACTTAAAGTAATCGATGCAATGTGGTTTTAAATGGCAAATTTTGAAAATGAACGTAGGTGGCTTTGAAAACGCCGGCGCGGCGTTATCATGGTAATTTTGACAGTTTTCTTTAAAAATTCAATATTTCTTATTAAAATGCCGCGTCATAATGATAAAAATAAAAATTAAACTTTGACACCCTGTATCTCTTTTAATATCAACTTTCGGAATAGACATGTTGGGGTCTATCGCAATATTTTTTTGTAAGGAATCAGCTGTTACTTTATGTCCCATTCTTTTTGGGACACCCTGTATAGTGCCAATAGTCTCCGAGTAAAATGGCTGTGACATACGGACGGACGGACAGGACGAAATTATATTAGTCCCGTTTTTGCCATTTGGAAACGGAACACTAAAAATCACGCTGAATTGATTCTGACTACTCGCAACAATCGCAAGTTCGTATCTCTATTAGGGCTTGAGAATGGCCCAGCGTGTAGCAATGCTGTTGTTTACATGGCGTTGCTATGGTTCCTCTATTACAAGTCTCCGGTTCCCGGGTTCTAACCCGAGAGCTGGTAAAAGTGTCAATTGGATTTTCAATTTATTAAAAAAAAAATAATGAATTGAAAATATGAATTGGTGCTAGACCCAAATAACCTTAGCTGTTGGTGGTCTTTAAAACAAAAATTTTTTTTCGTATCTCTATTAGTTTAGGAGTTATGCCAGTTTAAAATGTATAAAAATTTAAATAATTTAAAAGGCCTATATCTCTGTAACTAAAAGAGCTGCAAAGGCGCTGGTGGTCCGAATCGATTCAGCGTGCAGGTTTTTTTCTATAAGTGTACTTAATACCAACCTTATCGGAAAGCGCTTAGTGTCAAATTGCAGATTTACAAAATGCATGTAAACACGAAAAGAGCTGCGATTTATGAAAAAATACTGCAGGGTGTTAAAAAAAGTGTTCGGAATTTTTAAGGGCGTATAGTATAGACCAAAATAAGTGAAAAAAGCCTAATAAACATGGGTTCGCAAACTAACCGTTTCAAAGATATGAGCTATTTTCAAAAATGTACTATCTAAGAAAATAAGAAAACAGTGTATGCAAATTTACGCATTTTATTTAAGCCATTTTACAATATGTGTTCTACATGTCCCCCTTCCATCTCAATAGATGATTCACATCTTATAAACGAGTTTCACACCTTTTCAAAAATTCCCGGTTTTACTCGAATTATCTCACAGGCATGTTCTATCGCTCTTGTAAGTTGTAAGTGCGCTACATTATTAATTGGAGTAGAATAAACTAAACTCTTTAAATATCTCCCAAGCAAAGAAGTCCAAGGGCGTTAAGTCAGGAGACCTGGGAGGCCATGCTATTGTGCCTCCTTGTCCTATCCATCTTCTACTGTACCTTTGATTTAAGTACTCCCTAACCATAACAGCTGTGTAGTAACTTGTTTTATATAAAAGCTCATATCTTTGAAACGGTTAGTTTGCGGGCCCATGTTTATTAGATTTTTTTCACTTATTTTGGTCTATACTATACGCCCTTAAAATTTACGAACACTTTTTTTTAACACCCTGTATAAAAATATCTCAGATAGACTTGTAATTAATGTGTCTTATAGAAACAAGTATTCTGAATCATTTAGGCTTAAACGGAAGTTCGAAAACGGACCTCCATCAAAAATACTAAAAACAGTTCAAATATTTGGAACATAAATTTATTTGTGTACATCATTCTGTATAACATAATACTGCATAAATATAATATAAAATAATTAACTTACATAAAATTACATAATATACAGTGGTAGTACATTATGTAGTCAAATACCCGTATAAATATAAAAAGTTCTTTATTTAAAACACCATGCGTTATCAGGTGGAAATTTGGAATAAAACATATAAAAACCACACAAATGTCTGCGATAAAATAATATATTCGTCGGAATTTTTATCGGTCAAAAGCAATGTAAAGCACGCAAAAACGAATTACTACAGAGTCGCACAGAGGTGCTGGCCTGGGGACTCAAAACTTCAAGCGCAACTCAAAATGCAAAAAATCGAGTTTTATTTTTAAAAATTTTATTATAAGTAACACAATTGAGACCCTAAAAGTTTCCTTGATTTTATATTTTTGAAAGCTTCAGACAAGAAACCCCAAAACTGAGTAAATAGTTACTGAGACCCTTGAACACTTGCCAAGTTTGTTCTGGAAATTTATCAATTTACTGCTAATAACGTGTAGGCAAGGAACTTGGCATAATTTCTACATTTCAGTTATTTTTTTTGCATAACAGTCTTGACGAGAACTTGGCCTGTTTTTTACATGTATGTTTTTGGTGGGATTTTATTTTCTTCTAAAATCAATGTAAGGAGTTAAACTAATTTTTATATAAGTTTATAAAACAATAAATTACTTAGAGGATATTGATGAACCTGCAAACTTTTTATTGGGTTTTCAAGAACTTAAGAACAAATAAAATTAGGAATATTGTAAAATTAAATAAATAATTCTTAAATTAACAATCTAAATGACTTTCGTATTATATGATTAATTTGAAAAATGCCAAAGTGTGATGAAAGGAATCCTACAATCAGACACTGACGTGGAAAAACTAATAATTTAAAGTTGAAATACAGCACGTGATTTAAAAAATTAAGGAACTATGCAGCCTTTTTATAAAAACATGAAGCTATTAATGTGATATTTTATCTATAATGTGTAATCTTTTTTTTGATTGCCAGTTACTACTTATAAATAGATATCGGATATTTTTTTCAAAAAACGTTCAAACCAGCAACGGACTTTTTTATTTTTGACCAATGTACTTATTTTGAGTGCTGAATAACTATATTCAAGTTCCAAAATTTAACATAGTGATGCATGCACTTATAGGTAGGTACGTCACTATTTATATAAGCGGCGCAGTTTTTATGCATGGGACGCGTATGATTCCATTGTTTCATTGCTTTTCCGCTCCTTTAACCTTGTTGCGAACTATGCATGACTCACTATCGTAAATTTTCGAACTTGACCATCAATACACATATGTTAAATTTAGTGTGGAACAAACATACGAAAAAATCCCAGATCATCTGCGCCCAAAATCCTCAGACAGGTCAATCTTATTTTATAACGTGCATTTTTGAAGTGAAAACTTCTTTAGGCGCACTTTGCGTTCTTTCTGGATAGTGAACGAAACTGAACCGTTACGCTCGGGTCGGTGACGCTGAATCGGGTTTACTCGACTCCACTCGACATCAAGCGCGCTCGGTTCGGTGGCCACGTTTACTGTCTAACTAGGAGTGCATTGTTTCAAGAATTACGTTTTTATTATTACGTATTATAATAATAAAATAATATTATAATTTATATTATGTATGTTTTGCATATAATCAAGTTTTCACTTCTGTCGCGTGGTCATAAGCACACAGCCACTTTTTTGATAATCCGACATTTTTCTTATATGGATTGTTTCACACTAAACATACGGGCTGTATGACAGATAGATTGTACATTATAGACGCTCAACAACTGAGGTGAGCAACGTCTATGTGTGTATTAGAAATCTACCAGCCGGCATACACAAACCGATTGGTACAAGCTTGGGTTCCTGAGAGCGATAATTCCCCTGAGGGGTCGTAGGTACATACTCATAATCAATTTAGTTAAACAAAATAAGTTTACATCTAAGTGCTCCTCTGGTTTAATCGTTTTTTGAAAAAAATGTCCGATATCTAATTATAAACGTCAAATAATGGAAAAATTAGATTGCATCAAAATGTGAATATACTTATCTATCAAGTATGTTTTGGATAGATAGATATTGTAGATTCTAGACGTTTGACAACAGAGGTCATTAGCGTCTAGAATCTAGATATTATGTTTCAAAGATTTGGTGATGTACGATTTTGATGCGAAATTTTTTCATTCTATTGAAGGAACAATTGCAATATCTGAACAGGATCGGAAAGTTTCCTGATGTCCACATCCAATCGAACCTTTACCATCGCTACACATTCCCCAGGAATTTCCTACAAAAATAAATAGTTTATAGTTTTTTCGATGCTCAGAGGAAACTTAAAAATGATTTATCAAAATATCTTTATTTTATATTTTAAATGACCGTTTCGTTGGGTTTCGTCATCAGCAGTAGATTCAAGTTTATAGCTGTTTCATTTAGAGCTTCCATATCGGGATTTCGAAATTTCGTAATTTCGGACAAAATTTTTAAGCATATCAATTCCGAAACTGAAGAAATTAATATCCGAATTCCGGAATTAATGAAACGATTAAAAATTAACAGGATTTTGCTTAATTTGGCGACCAGAACTTTCTGTCTAGAGTTATATTTTTTAAGTTTAATATTCGAAGTGTTCCTAATTATTCAACGTTTTCTATATCAATATGTAAACATATTTCAATTTTTAAAAAGACGTTTCTTCTGGTAAACTTTTCTGAATATTGAAACTTGTTCCGGAATTGAGAATGATCGGACATTAGAGGCGCTAGACGGAACTTTTGAACCGAAATCTTTTAAAGAGTACCTTTAAATAATAAAATAAAAACTACCTGTGGGGAATTGAGAATGATCCAATATTGAAAGGCCTAGGTGGAACTTATGAACCAACACCTTTTAAAGTGTAACTTTAATGAACTAGAGACCTCAAAACGTGCAGATATGTCTAAATTTTTCATTCGAAAAATCGGACCCATATCAACAACTTCCAATGGGAAGTTAATGAAAAGTACCTGTAGACCAATGCCAGTGGGAAATTGAGAATGATTCAATATTGAAGGGCCTAGGTGGAACTTTTGAACCGAAATCTTTTAAAGAGTACCTTTAAATAATAAAATAAAAACTACCTGTGGGAAATTGAGAATGATCCAATTTTGAAGCGCCTAGGTGAAACTTATGAACCAAAACCTTGTAAAGTGTAACTTTAAATAATGAACCAGAGACCTCAAAACGTGCAGATATGTCCAAACTTTTCATTCGCAAAATCGTATCCATAACAACACCTTCCAATAGGAAGTTAATAAAAAGTACCTGTGGACCAATGCCAATGGGAAATTGAGAATGATCCAATATTGAAGGGCCTAGGTGGACCTTATGAACCAACACTTTTTAAAGTGTAACTTTAATGAACTAGAGATCTCAAAACGTGCAGATATGTCTACATTTTTCATTAGCAAAATCGGACCCATAACAACAACTTCCAATGGGAAGTTAATAAAAAGTACCTGTGGACCAATGCCAATGGGGAATTAAGAATGATCCAATATTGAAGGGCCTAGGTGGACCTTATGAACCAACACCTTTTAAAGTGTAACTTTAATGAACTAGAGATCTCAAAACGTGCAGATATGTCTACATTTTTCATTAGCAAAATCGGACCCATAACAACAACTTCCAATGGGAAGCTATTAAAAAGTACCTGTGGACCATTGCCAGTGGGAAACTGAGAATGATCCGATATTGGAAGCTCTAAATGAAACTTACAAACCGAATCCTTTGAAGAGTAACTTTAAATAATTGTTAAAAAGTACCTGTGGACCAATGCCAGCGAAGTACACAATGTTTGCACGTCAAACCTTCCGGTAATCTTATTTGAGTTTGATAAAGTCCAGTTTGTTTTGACGGAATTGTATACAGATATTGTCCATCTTTCAGACTTAATAGTTTAAAGCATTCTTCAGTTTCAGTCGCACCCGGTTTAGTCAAATCGCAAATACTGAAACTGAACCAGCCCAAATGATTCGCCGTAATGTTTACGACGACGGGAATGACACTTCCCTGTTCGTAAACCTCAACAATGATCCCCAAACCGTATTTGCCACCATTTTCGTGTTCACGAGGTACTTCCTCTTTGTAATTGTCACCACAAATACCACATTTTCCATCATTCGTATCCCATTGCATCTGTTTGCGTATTGAAAAAAAAATATTATTAATCATCAAGAATGAAATTAGTACGACTGTCTATATTACAAGTATGTGAAGTTATATTGTTTCAGCCAAATTACATAATTATCTCTGCACTATTTGGAAAAATTTATCTTATCAACCGTTGTCACAGTCGGGATTCAAACCCGAACTTCTCCACTATCACGGCGGATTGAGCTATCTTTTACTCAACCGTGACAAATGTTGATAAACTAATTTCCCATATATGCAGATTATTAATCATGATTATTAATCATACTATGTACTAGCATATTGCCATACTAGAGTAGGTAGGTATCGTTTAGAGAAGATAGTAGCGTTATTGTTGTGCACAAACGAATTTTGGGTCGGACGGGTCTATGTTTTCTAACAAGGGGTGGTCAGTCGAAGAAGAAGAATTGTGGATTATAGACGCTCGACAACAGAGGTTATTAGCGTCGTCGTCAGTCGAGAGGCACCATTGACCACCCCTTATTAGAAAACATAGACCCGTCCGCAGCGTCGTAGCTAGGGCCTGGCAACCGGGGCCCGCGCCAGAGGCGTTAACCTCGGAGAGGGCGAAATCAGCGATGTGAATATGATTATTTTCAAGCAAAGAGCGTGAAATCAAAATCTTGCCCTGGGCGCCGATGATAGCTATACGACGCTGCCTATCCGACCCGAAACTCGTTTGTGCACAGAAATGACGTTACTATCCTCTCTAAGCGATACTATAACTCTACAATATATCAAAACAAAACAATACAATAAATTATTTATATATTTATTATTTATTTTATCCTATATTATACTATATATAGGCATTATAATCTATAAAATATGTAAAATATCGTATCTAAAAATTCAAGATGGTTAAATAGAACAGCCGTTGTCTGGACTTCGCCAAAATAAAGATTTTAATCTATTCTATCTGTATTCCATTTTAGACGCTAATGAGCTTAATTGTCAAGCGTCTATAATTTATAATAACTAACTTACTAACTAACTAGTTGTATTCTACAATCTTTGGGTTTAACCGAGCACATACGGCGCTGTTGTTTAGGTATAAGCCACAGTATAAGTATATAATTTCCATGAATCTATCCTATATAACAGGGGTTCCCAAACTTTTTTGATCATGACCCTAATTTAAAATTGTAAAAGCCTTCGCGACCCTTAAAATTTTTTTTCCCACAATGTACAAAATAGTCTATAAAAAGATTTTTCAGTAAAAAAATGCGGCAATTCAAATTTAGTCGTTAGACCCCCTCTTCACTCCGTTTTTATTTGATTTCGTGTTCTTATTTAGTTTTTTTTTCTATTATTCGAATTTAATGATATAATCACGAGAGTTATAAATTCTATAATCACGGAAACAAGCCGTGACCCTAAAAAATCAGCCCGCGACCCCACTTGGGGTCTCGATGCCGACTTTGGGAACCCCTGCTATTATAACAAGGGCTTGAGAATAGCCGAGCGTGTAGCAATGCTGTCGTTTACATGGCGTTGCTATAATTCTTCTATTACAAGTCCCCAGTTCCCGGGCTCTAGCCCGAGAGCTGGTAAAAGTGTCAATTGGATTTTCAATTTAATATTGAAAAAAAAAATAATGAATTAAAAATATGAATTGGTGCTAGGCCCAAATAACCTTAGCTGTTGGTGATATTTAAAAAAAACACAATATATTGCAAACCCCGAGCTCCCAGATTCTAGTCTAGGAGTTGATGAAAGTATCTTTTAGATAAATAATGATAAATTCAAAATATGAATTGGTACTAGACCCAGATAATCCTAACAGTCGGTAGCCTTAAAAACAAAATCATTAATGACAACTTTCCTAATTATTATTTAGTTTCAGAATTAAACAATTAATTTCAAAAAATGGCATTGGAGTTCTTTCATTCGAAGCAATTTTCAATTTCACTATTTTAAGAAATATGAACCCCACGGTACGTTTTTAGGGTTCCATACCAGAAAAGAACCCTATTGCTGTGCCAACTAGGTCTTTCTGTCACAGGCCTCTAACTTCTAAACGAAATGAGATAGGGATTTTAAATTCACAAATATTAATTTTAATATAAATTAATAAGATTTATACGACTGAATTGCAATTGAAAATTTTTCGTTGGAAAGCAGCCAATTATATAATTGATTCGAAACATATTGGAAAATATAATAAATAATATACATATAATATATAATAAATAATAATAAATTAACTCTCGCATGTAGTGAAAATCAATTGATTCCGAAGCATATAAGGAGAATGTTTGATCAGTAATCTTGTCACGGTTGAGTAAATGTAAGCTCATTCCGCCGCGAAAGTGGAAAGGTTCAGGTTAGAATACTGACTGTGACTACGGTTGGTAAAATGATTTTTTGCAATATGTTTCGAATCAATTATAACTTTCCAACGAAAAATTTTCAATTAATTTTAATTATTTCTTGATAATAATTCCTGTCTTTTACTAAAAACATATATTTGAATAATTTTTAAAATAGAATTATTTATTTCCAAATATTTATCATATTTACACTGAATCCTCCGCAGTTAACTCCGTCATCATCGAAATCTTTTGAGACATATTTACTATAAATAGGGCTCCGCCACATTGAAGCTCTATTCAATGGCACAATCACATGTCCATGTCCATTGATACTTAAAATAAATTGGGATATTGCAATCACCAATAATAATATAAAAGCACAACCCATTTCAATAGATTATCGTATTAATACTTGAACAAATAAATGAAAACTGGAAACGACAGATCTGAGTTCATCGAATAAATAATATTTTCTATTCTTAATGATTTAACTATCGTTGATATATATTTTTAATTATTGATTAAGGAAGGTAAGAAATTTCTATAAACTCATTTTCTTATCAGGTATGATGTCGATTAAAAAAAATGCAGTCCTCAACATTGTTTTGTTTGCGAGAATTGATTGTGTAAGAGCAAGAATATTTTGTTTATTGCAAGAACCATTGTTGTTAATTTATCTATTTCCTTGAAGTGTAATGGAAAAATATGATACTTGAGAAGTCTAAATAAAAATAATGTTTGTAACTTTATTTTTAATAAACTATTGACAAAGCCAGTGTCGTAGCTAAGGCAGCTGGCTATCGGGGCCCGCGCAAGGGGCGCAAACCCCAAGAGGGCGCAATCAGCGATGCAATTTGCGAATATGATTATTTGAAATCAGGCGCAAAATCAAAATCTTAAGCCAGAGGCGCCGAGGATCCTAGCTACGATGCTGGACTGAGCAACTGGGATAGTAATTTTCAAATATTTTTGTTGCATTACATTTTTTAGCATTCATTAATTTATTTTACCGAAACTGATTCGAGAAAGCCGCCATTCTGTTAAAGTTCCTGATAGTACGGGATTAAAATATGTCGGATAAGATAATCTGAATTATTCTCGCAAAAAGCAAATCTCATCTCAGCAAAATGACTAAGTAACGTTGCAGGATTTTAGCAGGATTCAAAAAAGTGTTGCACGATTGTAGCAGAATTTTATAAGCAAGCGCTTTGAAAAAATATTGCATGATTTTGTAGAAGAAATTATAACAAGTCTCTAAGCAAGGTCGTCGAAAAAATGTTGCAGGATTGTAGCAAGATTCTTAACGAAAGCATTTAAGTACTGCTACAATCCTGCAAGGTTTTTTTGTTTTGTTGCAGAAGATAGTTTGTTAACCTACGATTTGCATTAATGTGATCATGACGTATTGAGTGGTTTTATAGAAAATTTGATTAAAAGGAATAATTCCGTCCTTTTAATGGTGTGCTTATAGTTTATGTCAGAAACATGTTTAAACAAAAAAAGAGTTTATTTTTTTTTGTTTGAATGCGCTAATCTCAGGAACTACCAGTCCGATTTGAAAAAAAATTTTTTTGTTATATAGCCCGTTTATTAAGGAAGGTTATAGGCTATTATATATTTTTTTTTAATTCAATCCCAAAGGGGGTAAAACGTGAATGTAGGATTTTTTATTATTACAATAAATCCTACCCTCCCGTTTTCACCCTTTAGGATTGAATTTTTAAAAAACTCGTATAGTGTCTCATTGATTACTACTTTGCTTCTTTTACAGACTGGTAATTCCTGAGATTAGCGCCTTCAAACAAAAAAACATTTTATTTTTGTTTTTGTTTTTCTAAGTTCTGTAGAGTCGGTAAAAATCGGAACAAAAAAATATTTGACTAGTGCATTTTGAAGTAAATTTTGTGCCCTTTAATTTTGAATAGGGCCATTTTTTTGATAGGACAAGCCGTTTTTATGTTATATGCAAAAAACCGAGAAAAGTGCAAAAAAATCGTGGTTTTTAGCCCACCAAAATTCCCCCGCCCTGTTTTAGAGGTCGCAAATTTGGATTTGACATCTCCTAAATATGCTTGAGGACACAAAAAAATAAAATCATTTGCTACACAAAGCGCAAGGTGGACCTACCTTTTTAAGCTCTCGTGACTGGACTGCAAAAAATCATACTATATTTTATATTTTAGCTATAGATAACAATAGCAGGTCAACAGTAGCGAAATGATAACTCATAGTCATTTTACTTGACAACGATAAGATAACAATTAATTGTTTTCTTTTATTTTCTAGCTGCTAAAAATATAAAATAAGTGTTTATCATAAATACGTCAGATTATCAGCTGACGCCTGGCAAGTTTCACTAATCTTTTTTTTTTTGACAGAATATAAGATATGAAGATTTCGGCACAAAAATTGACACATCAATTAGAAGAAATTATTTTCAAATCAATAAAAAATTAGTTTAATATAAATATTTCTGATTGTTATCAAGGGTATTAATAAAAAGCGATGTGATATTCAATAAATATTACAGCAAGTCTCAAACTGTTTAAGAAAAGTTACTTTTTATAACTCCTGCTTCTAAAGTTCAATATTCGAGCACTGTGAGGCGGGCGTGAAGAGGCGTATTTTAGTAAGCGTGCGTAAAAGTATAGTCACCGTGCGTGAAAGTTCAAAGCGTGCGCAAAAGCACCGTCACTGTGCGTAAAAGTCCAAAGTGTGCGTAAAAGTACAATCTCTATCTCTATCTGTTCTCTATCTCTATCTCTATCTCTATATCGTATAAATACGAAATTTCCGCACTTTGTACAATACAAGCACTATAATATACTGTCTATCGATCGATGTGTTAATATATTATATAGCGACGCGTCTACAAAGTCCACATCATGAGAGAGTCATGTTTTTAATGATTTATACAGAAGTTAATAACTTTAATAAAAATAAACTAAATCGTAACTTAATCTGTAATTGTAAGGTTTTAAGGACTCGAAGAGCGAATTTTCCGTTTTCATAATTGTTTTTCTCTCTATTAAACTTTAGAAACAGTCGTTATAAAAAATTATGTTCGATACGTTCGCTTAAAGTGAGATATCTAGTACTAGGGGTATACAGCGCGCTCTATCACGTTCTGTATGCGTCAGTCCCTTAGTTCGTTTCTCAATTTAAACCTACTAGAATACCTCACTTCACGCACACGTATCGAAAATAACTATTGAAATTTTATACAAGGCTGAATTTATTTTCTTTTGGATCGAGATGCACGAAACGTGTCTTTGCAATGATCATATTTTTGCAGTATAAATTACCTTGAAACTATTCGATCGACTTAGACAAAATTGTGTTTTTAAAGACCGCCAACAGCTAAGGTTATTTGGGCCAAGCACCAATTCATATTTTCAATTCATTTTTTTTTTTTAATAATAAATTGAAAATCCAATTGACATTTTTACCAGCTCTCGGGCTACAACCCGGGAACTGGGGACTTGTGATAGAGGAACCATAGCAACGCCATGTAAACAACAGCATTGCTACACGCTCAGCCATTCTCAAGCCCTCGACTTAGACAGATAGTACGGGTAAATTAGATGAAAAACGGCCAAATAGAAGAAACAATTTACATCCTCAAATGTCCAATGAGGTGCGTTGCATTGTTCGTGCGTTACACTTTTTTCGTGGCGTTTCACTTTTTGCGTGTTAGGTCCCATATTCCACACGTGCGTTAAGAAGCGTAGCTTCAAAAAATTAAAAATGTCTACCCCAGTTGTAGACGAAACGTTAGGTAAAAATACCATGGGACCACGGACCACAAGCCCGAAAATTGTCAAGATTTGGAATTTGCATACTGTTGATTTTTTGACAAACTCTTGAAAGCGTTATAAATAGGGGACTAAAAAGTTCCCACCTATATCGTGGATGGAAATAGTCAATTTTTAAACGGTTTTATTTAGCTTGACCCCGTATATTTGTTTGTTACTATCTTTGTTTCAAATCTTGCGACAGGTTTTTCAACTACTTCTACTTAACCGATTCTTATGAAACTTTGCACACACATTGAGTTCCCGTGACAATACAATATTATGATAATTTCAACTTGGTAACGAGGATCTGATGATGGAATCAGGAGGTGGACAGTTTAAAGGATGAGGAGTTTTCATAATGATACGAGCCAGAAATCAAACTAAAAACTAGAAAATAAAAATAGGTAAAAAAACTTTTAAGTTAAACGGTTTTATTTTAAATCGTCAGCTGTACCAAAAACTAGAAAATAATAATTAGGACACAAACCAAGGGGCACTTTGTGTCGCTGCGTCAGCGGAATAAGTAATAAAAACGTGGGGCGCATAAAAATCTGTATAACAACTGTATAATTATTAAATAAGAACTGCTTGTCTAGATCAATGTGTTTCCAGCCCACCAACAGAAATATTTCAAATGCGCCCCACGTTTTTATTACTTATTCCACTGACGCAGCGACACAAAGTGCCCCTTGGTTTGTGTCCTAATTATTATTTTCTAGTTTTTGGTACAGCTGATGATTTAAAATAAAACCGTTTAACTTAAATGCTTTTTTATCTATTTTTTTGTATTTGCTACTGTGTACGTTTTTTTTTACCCGACTACTGCAAAAAAGGCCGGTAATGAGTTTAACAACCTATGTATGTTTCCTCGCTTCTAAACTACTGGAGGCTTGAGAATAGCCGAGCGTGTAGCAATGCTGTTGTTTACATGGCGTTGCTATGGTTCCTCTATTACAAGTCCCCAGTTCCCGGGTTCTAGCCCGAGAGCTGGTAAAAGTGTCAATTAGATTTTCAATTTATTATTAAAAAAAAAAATAATGAATTGAAAATATGAATTGGTGCTAGGCCCAAATAACCTTAGCTGTTGGTGGTCTTTAAAACACAATTTCACAATTTAAACTACTGGACCGATTTTGACAAAGAAGGTATCTATCAATTCGTTTTGGTGATAAAGAGTAAGTATATTACGTCACCACAGATCCAATATAACGGAAATAAATTATAATTTAAAAAAACTAAAAAACACGCTTAAATGAACTAAAAAGTAAAAAATAATTAATTTTATTGTAAAAAAGCGTGGGGTAGTATGAAAATATGATACAAAGCACCCCACGCTTTTTTACAATAAAATTAATTATTTTTTACTTTTTAGTTCATTTAAGCGTGTTTTTTAGTTTTTTTAAATTATAATTTATTTTTGATTTTTAGTCCTGGAGATCCTGGTCAGGATAATGGGACAAACTTATGGAATTATTGTATTGTAATCGGTCCTTGATAAGTGTGCAAAGTTTCAGTTCAATCTGAAGTTTTTTGCTTTTTTTTTTAGTCCTGGAGATCCTGGTCAGGATAATGGGACAAACTTATGGAATTATTGTATTGTCGTCGGTCCTTGATAAGTGTGCAAAGTTTAAACTAAATCTGACCGTTCAAAGTTGGTCAAAATCAAGTTCAAAGAAGTCGGTTACAAACTGACAAACAAGCAAGCCCGCAAACAAACATACAGGTGAAGCTAATATAAGCGTGTTAAAAAGAAATAGAAATCATCGTGTACGGTGTCAAATGAAAGGGGCTGGCTAGTACATTCCAAAACTAAAAAGTTCTAAATAAAAATAAAAATTTAAAGCTAAAACCCAACTACAAAAAAGTAAAAAATGTTCAATATGAAAAGTAGTCGGGTAATTAAAACCAACATTTTTATACCCGATTTATATTGGATTTATATTGGAAACTTACTGTTTCGTAGCCGGGTTTTAGTTTTTCAAACTTTTATTTTTATTCTACTGACGGATTCTTTGTCATCGTGCAGGCATGCATGCATAAAGATTAGTATTATTATCATTAAATTCTTGTAAAAAATTATTCTTAACTATATTATGGAAATATTATTTAATATGAAGATTAGTAATAAGAAAACAAAATAAACAAACATGTGATAAGATAACGCTTTTGTACAAGTAATTTAATAATTCTAAACATTTATTCATGATCTGTTTTCATTATAATACGTAATTTTTTTCTCGTAATTCTTTTTGTGAAGTTAAATCTAAAAGTTAAAAAATGGTAAGATTTTTATTTATTTTTTCATTTAAAAGAGTTAAAAAGTAGTATAACATTTTACGTGGATTAACTGAAATATTACCGTGTCTATTTTTACACAATTATATCAATTTTCTTGATTATTTATTGTAATATTATCAGCTGATTATTAAGGTAGATATATCTTCAAGCAAAAATCCAATAAATGTGTTCTTTTAAAATTTGATGACGATAATTTCAGATTGCTTTCGTAATCCGTCAAAGTCATTTTAATATCTAAATATTACAGGTTCGGATTACCAATTTTTTAAATTTTTACTTGTTTGGTTTAACCAGTGCCGAATTATTAAATAGGTAAACCGCAAAGTGGGCACCGGCCTATGGTTTTTAGGACAGCTAGCTAAATGTTTTTCGTGCAATGATACCTGCCTATTTAAAATGTTATCAGTATATTTAAAAAAAATAATTTTGGTTTAAAATTATTGTGTAATATTGTTTATTAATTAATTTTCAATTGACAGATTATAATCTAAAAACGCCATAACTTCTAAACTAAAAGAGATTATTATTATTATTGTAGATTATAGACGCGTCGACAACTCAGGTCATTAGCGTCTTCAACACAATAATTAAAAAACTCGGGTCGCAGTGCCAAAACCCTGCCGACAATATAGTGTATTTGCTAATACTGGCATTGTGGCTTTATTATGTGAACTTAAGTTTGTTTTTGGACAAAATAAAAAATTTAACCCCTTAATACATCCCTTAAAATAATTAAATTTTTCTAAATTTCAATATTAGACATGGATTTTATCAGTACACCCAATTAAATACACCCTTCCATAAGTAAATCCGTATCAACAAACTAGTGTTTTCATAAAATTTGAAAGTCCGGTCCTGTCGGGCCGATTTTATTAAAATTTTAGCAGCACATTTTAATCTTTACTAAAGAGTTAAATTTCAATTTTGAAACGATTCTGACAAATTTTTCGGTATTTTTGGGCCCAAAAACTTTTTGGAACCCCTAAATACAACCCTGAAAATGGTCCGATCGGGCCCATTTTAAATAGGCTTCTTGCGGTGATGGGTTCCAATGTGTGTACCAAATTTCGTTTCAATCGATTAAGTCTGTCGAGAGTTATCGTGTACACACACACACACATATATATATATATATATATATATATATATATATAATATATATATATATATATATATAAACATTTTTAAAAATGGCGGCAAACTGTTCAGGGGGGTATGAAACGTCGAGAAATTTTGGTCCGACCCCTAGGTCCCGCCATCCGACCGACGCCAATAGTGTATGTGCCATATTCTATGGCGAATACACTAATAATCCATTTGTGTATTAGAATCTGCCAGCCGGCCTACACAAACCGACTGGTATGAGTTCGGGCTCCTGGGAATTCCCAGAGAACATTGGAATGCAATTGCGAGAACAACTACATTCCAATGTTCCCCTTGGGGTAACCTAAAAGAGATAAAAAGGCGCGACTGATTGGAATCGATTAAGCGTGATTTTTTCTATAGTTAAGGGTTAAATCAAGTGTACCAGAAAGCGTTTAGTGTCAAAAAAAGTTGCAGATTTGCAAAACGTGTGAAAACATAGAAATAATTACGATATATGAAAAAATTTCTCTGATATACTTAAAATTAACGCGTCGCATCAATAGATACGTCTCGATGTAGTCGCGACTTTTTCAATTTATTGATTAAAAAAACAATTATAATTCCAGGTAAAATTTAATTTTCGTGGTTTGATGGCCCCCGTGCTGACGGCGTTTAACAATGACAGGTAAAAATATAATAAGCCAATCATCTTTCTAGAAAGGTATTTTATAAAAAATTATTATCCCTTTATTAAACGGTATTTTTGAGTTGATATCATATTTCATAATTTTCTTCCTCAGAAGATCGAAAGTCAGAAAACCAAAAATTTCAAAGATATATTTATGATTAAATTTCGTGTTTATTGCTTCGTAAAAGTTATAATTATTTCACTAGTAATAGTGCAACTAGTGTGCTAAATACACCTGTATGCGTCAGGCGCGATGATTTCAGCACGAGTAGTAGGCGAGCGCGCACGAGTCTTGGCTATACTTTATTCAACACATGCATGATTTTAGGAGTTTTAATGTCAAATACCGTAGATTCACTGATAGCAGTACATCTCATTCTAAAAACATTGGCCTTGATAAAATATTTATTTACTTCATTACCATAGTAACCATATTTCATTATATCATCGAAGAGTTTCATAACGGATCGTTATCAGCCGTCGACAAACAGCCATTTAAGATTTGCTTTACAAACACGAAAAAACACTAAAAGCGTGCATGTGTTAAATAAAATCTATTGTTCATGAATAATTTATGTTTAAACAGTTAATAAATGTAAGTATTTTTACTTTTCAGTACAAAAAGCATAAATCTCAAAATAATTCCTGAATACGCGCATTATTTAGCAAAGGCTGGAGTTACTGGAATACTTGGTAAGTTCAAATTTTGCATTAAAGACTTTTTAATTATCCGTGCCGAGAGAATTATAATTGAATTTTTTAAAAGATCAAACAAACTACGCACCTACAGACCCGCGTGTCAATTGTTTTATTAGAACAGAATAAACCTGATATATTTCTTTTTGCATTAAAGACTGACTATTTTACATTTCCAAAAAAGAATTTTTAATTATCCGTGCCGAGAGAATTATAATTGAATTTTTTAAAAGATCAAACAAACTACGCACCTACAGACCCGCGTGTCAATTGTTTTATTAGAACAGAATAAACCTGATATATTTCTTTTTGATTTTATAGTAAATGGAACAAGTGGAGAAGGTATGTCTCTTAGCATTGTTGAAAGAGAAGCCGTTACTGAAGCTTGGGAAAAAGCATGTGCAGCAAATCGGCAATATCTTATGGTGCAAATTGGGGGAGCACCAATGCCCGAAGTGTTACGGCTGGTAAAAATCAATAAACTCATGAAAAATATGCATTAATCAAAAGTGCTAATTATGTCTTTTGTTTGCGTAATTTTATTTACAACATAACAAAAATTTTAACACTTAAATTTTTTATCAAGCGGTAATAAATCGCTTTTTATATGCATAGCTATACTTTTTGGAACAGTAATAATGCGCTTCATAGATGTTAAGCTTAGGAAACGCATAAATTAGCTTTTTGAAATTCATATTAGATGGCGTCAAAGCTTTCTAATAAAACCACGGAAACACAGCAAGGAAATGTACGAAAATAATTTTCTAAATTGCTCAGAGATGTCAACGTTGCAGACAGTTTTAGTTTTTCATCATTACTGCTCCTGAGTCGCTTCTCATCAACCATAGAGACATCTATCAACAATTTTGACACGTATACTTGTTACGTTCCTAAACTTATCAAGTCCTTTAAGCGCTACAATACTGCGCCAAAAAATAAAACTATGCATACCAAAAAATGCTTGATTATCGCTTAATACTATAATTACGAACATTAAAAAAACATTTTTTTACAATATACAGGCACGACATGCCGAAGCTTTGAAAGTTGGTGCACTTTTGTGTTTGCCTGAGTTATTTAATAAACCAAAAACGGCTGAAGAACTCGTAACTTACCTGCAACACGTAAGCCGAGCTGCACCTAATACACCATTGTTATACTATCATTTGCCAGCTTGGACAAACGTCAACAGTAAGTAATTAAACAATATTATTACTACATTTCTGGCCCGGCTTCACTCGCGTAGATTTCAATTTGGCAACAAAATAATCACGAGCGGAAAACTTCACTTTACGGCAGCGTTTCTCAGTTTTTTAAACACGGAGCCCCTATAAAGTGGAATCTTGATGGCGGTGCCCCATGTGTAAGGTGTACCGCAGCGTTAGCTCACTGTCGGGTGGGGAGGTCCGGCGGACTCCACCGGAACATTTTTTTTTAATATAACCTAAAAACGCTTTTTAAACACACCTAAAATGACTGAAAACTAGTAAGAATAACATATTAAAAATTCAGCTCGTCCTTACATTGAATTGTGGATTATAGACGCTCGACAACATTATCCTTACTTTGCTCTAATGCGCGTACAACTAAAATGTGTTTTTAACAAGATTAATGAGACGAGTCACGAGTGATATTGTATTTTAATTATTTGCACAGACCTCTGTATTATTTGGCTTTATTGAAGAGAATGAATGAATGAATTGTGCTGTAGTAGTAAAGTTTACATTAATTGGTTCAGTAGTTTCTGATATCAGCGTGGACCACTGAGGCAAAATCTATAGAGGACGCATAGGTACCGTATACAACTGCTTATACAAAATTGAAGCCAGGTTTGACATCACAGGGCCGAGTAAACATGGCGGTAAAACACGGGATGAACTGGGAATATTATTCAGTTCTATTTCTCACATATAAAATGGGAGCCGAATTACAATGGCGACTGACTTCACTTTTAAACGCTTATACTTCTTCTATAATTAGAATCCTGGCTGTGACTATGGTTGGTAAAATGATTTTTTCCGATATGTTTGGAATCAATTATATAATTGATTGCTTTCCAACAAAAATTTTCAATTGCAATTCAGCCGTATAAATCTATTAATTTATATTAACCTGTGGCGTGGACAAACAAATAAACAGACTTCACCTCTATTAATTTACATGAATATATTTCAGTCAATATGCCGGAATTCTTAGACAAAGCATATGGAAAAATTGACACCTTTGTTGGAATAAAGTTTACATCGAACGATCTCAATGAAGGGACCGCCTGTTTAACAGCTGGACGTGGATCATTTACAATATTTTTGGGAGCAGATCAAGTAAATATAACATTTTGAATCATAAAGGATAAAATAAATAATTAGTTCTAAAAAACCTTGTAGGTATCAAAAGAATAACATCCCGCGTAGATAATTTTCATTTTTAGTTAATAAAATAGAAAAGAATAATTTTTCGAAATTTTAAAATTTTACGAATACTTTTACCTACTGCGAAATTTTTCATTAAATACTTTTCACCGAAAACACTAATTTCAATTGTCGCCGACAATTTCTTTTCCTACATTTTTTGTTAAATCCAAATTTACAGCTAAAAAATCTATTGGAAAAACCTCATTGCTTAATAATTTTTTTACTATTTACATCAAAGATAATAGATTACATTATCTTTGATTACTTCTTTCAGAGGACTTGAGAATAACTGAACGTATAGTAATGTCGTTGTTCGTAACAAAACTGATTAGAACCTGGGAAATTCCCAGGTCCTAATTCATGAACCGGTGAAAGTATCTATTAAATTTTCAATTAATCATTGCTCTAAAATCGAGCTTAAATGGTTTCCCTTTTGTATTCAAATAATTTACTGTTTAATTTGATA
Organism: Mongoloraphidia duomilia; assembly: GCA_039654895.1. Lineage (NCBI taxonomy): Eukaryota > Metazoa > Arthropoda > Insecta > Raphidioptera > Raphidiidae > Mongoloraphidia > Mongoloraphidia duomilia. Next base: position 9,792,003 of record CM077523.1, read on the forward strand.
ACTAAAAGTAAACTGTCATTATTTTGACGTAATTGCTTGTTGTTTTTTTCCAAAGTCTGCTTATAGTAGGTACAACATCTATTTTGTAAGGTTAAAAATCGATTTTTAACTCTTAAAATCTACTTATCACAATTCTGAGACCTTATTGCACATCTGTACCGCGGGTACTTTCAAATGACACCTCGATCATCAAAATCGGTCCAGTAGTTTAGAAGGACATAGCCGCACAATAAAACGCCTGGCCTAATAATTAATATAGATATAGATAAAAAAACTTTTTAACAAAAAAAAAACCTCCTTCAAAAAGCCACTAAAAAGAGGAAAATAATGAAATTTTGAGGTCTGCGCCAATTTAATAAAATATGAAGTCGATTAAAAAGTATAGTATAGTGATTAATATCTTCTTTTTAACCAACTTCTTACTTCATATTTTATTAAATTGGCGCAGACCTCAAAATTTCATTATTTTCCTCTTTTTAGTGGCTTTTTGAAAGTTTTTTTTTTGTTAAAGTTTTTTATTTTTTACTTTTTAGTGTCAAAAAGTGACATTTACCTTAAAGGAATCACACGCCGTTACTCACTTTTATTAAACCGACTTTCTTACGCTGTCTGCTGTGTCAAAAACTGACATTTACCTTAAGGAACCACACGCCGTTACTAACTTTTATTAAAATCAGCCGAACTACTGAACCGATTTTGATGAAATTTCTATGGGACCATTCTGAAAGTATATCCTTTCAAATAAATTAAAATTCCAAATCGGTTTATAAATGACGGAGTTCTCAGGTAACAAACATAAAAAAAAATACAACCGAATTGAGAACCACCTCCTTTTTTTGAAGTCGGTTAAAAATATGAACTGGTGTTAGGCCCAAATAACTTTAATTGTTGGTGACCTGTAAAAAAAAATTATTTCAGATAATGGCGGGAGCATTTACTCAAGGATTCGATTCAGCAATTGCAACTTCACTAAATATGCTCGCGGGAAGTGGACAAAAAATTTTATCACACATTAAAGCCAATAATGCAAAAGAAGCCAGGGAGGCCCAACAAGAACTTACGGCAGCAATAAATATAATTACCCGTAATGGTAAGACCTCAATTAAATGTTGTTTAAAGGTACGTGCAGTATGGAGCTGGGATTCTAGATGGTAGCGTAGATCATAGCAGGACTTGCTTAAATTAATGCATTGATATATATGCGAGCGTACACAACGAAGCAGTGAGTGTAGCAGGTATAAGCGCTGTTACAAGAGCTGCTAGATACAAGAATATATCTCACCATTCTTTCAGCGCGCTGACTACTACAATCAACGTGCGACAACTGTCAAATGGCCGTTACAAGTTTCGCAATGGATATGACTAGTTTAATAAGTGAAATTTTGCCAGTTTTTATTTAATTTGTTTCGAGTTTTTTCTAAGACGTATTTAAAAGTGTTCCATACATAAATATTCAAAAAACCGGTTTGGGTAAAATTTTAATTCTTGGTATAAATGATGAAATTCGCCATGTTTAGATCGTTTTCTATTAATAGGGTGGACATGATAGCTCCTAACCAAATTTGTATTTAAAATATACCACTTTGTAGCAGAAGAACACAAATATTCGTCTTCGCTATCTGACATTTCAAAAACGCGATTTAAGCTTGTATCACTGCTAGTATCAAAGCTTCGTTGTGCAAACCTATAAGCGCTTATAATTTCAGCCACCATCTACCATAGATGCTACCATCTAGAATCCCAGCTGCGTACTGCACGTACCTTAAGGCTGTTGATCACTCGACTTCGCGCAATTTTTCAAATAACTCAATATGTTCCGCTTTTCGCCACTATGGATGCTGCAAGTCGTATTCTGTAGCTACTCAAGGTCATACATGATGTATTTGAAATTACACTATTTCTGATGCGACGTTTAACTTTAAATCTAGATTTAAAGCTGAAAGCCGTATCAAAAATCGAACATCAGTCACCAGACATTAATAAACGAAATTCGTAATCTGTGATTGCTTTCATTTGGATATCGTCGCCATAGGGTAGAATCACTTAACTCCGTCCATAACTGTACTGCCATTAATTAAGATCAGATCATCGGATTGGTAATAATTACAATTTACGCACGGGGCTCGCGAACCTGCGCCTTACAAAGTGAAAATGGCGCCAAATTCAAATTTTAGGAGTTTGACACTTTTAGGTTCAATAAAACTACGAAATAAGCTTAGGTAGGTTCAGAAATCGCAGGAAAACACAAAGCCAAACACTCCACAAACACAAGGTTAAGTTAGGTTTCCTTTGTTGATACTTCTTTCTACTAAAATTTTGGCAGTTAACATAGATAACGGAAATGAAAACTGCCATTCGTAGCTGGCGATAACGAACGAAATATTTACACCGCAACAGCGCGCAGGTCCGACAGTCCCGGATCAAGCAAATATTAACGGTATTGAATTGTTTAAATGTAAGCAAATTTTTAAGCGCATGTCAGCTTGTTTGGCAATCCAGTTATGGGTAGAATTCAGTGGGTACAAGTCGCGTGTTACTGAGAGAATGGTCTGGGAGTGAATTTTTACGAGTTAAAATTAAAAACGATTTTTTTTTTTAGGAACTTGGGTCCCAACAATGAAAGCAGCAATGGATCTGTTAACTCCAATTAAAGTAGGACCGCCACGGCCTCCTCTGATTCCTCTTACCGAAAAACAAATAGAACAAATGCAATCAGAATTATCCACTACTGTTTTACACAAAAAATAAAATGGCGTATTAAAAACACACGCATCTAAAATCTTGAAAAACGTCGAGCTTCTTGGATAATATGCCACTGTGCATCTGCAAGAGGAATCTATAAAAAAGCATTTGGTGAAAACGAAATTTATATTTGTAAATAAAAGTTTCAATGTGAAATGAAGCAAATTATGTACATCTTACTTGGAAATAATAAATTTATTTTAATAGTCATATTTACACATATTCGATAAAACTGTAAAATAAATGAATTACCTACAAAATTTGGCGATATAAGTCAAATACAAAAATTACAGTGGTGTCTAGTTAACATTTGCATAGACATTTAAATAACTTTTTTCTTTTGTTTTTTTGAGAAATATATTGAACAAAAGCACATCACATCACAGATATTTCACATAACCTGCATAAACAATTGAAGCAAAAAATTGATAAAAAGGAACACCACTGCAAATGTATTTATAAAATTTTATAAAACCTTTTTGTCATTATAATAAAGGAACGCAACAATGGTTTTCAGTTCAGAATAGTTCAATTCAATCGTAGTTTCAAAGAAACAAAAAAAAGACATATTATAATAGATGCAAATGATATCAATTGATTTTATTGAAAAGCCTGAAAATTAGGAATTTACATTTGACAAATGACAATTGATATATTTTGATCATATGCATGGTACATGGAGGCCATGATTTGATGCGCAAAACGGTCACGAAAGCGTTCCAACCAATGTATACGTTTGTACCGTCACAGAACCGTACAATGTTGACGCATGCGCACAAAACCAATAAAAACAGTTTCGTTACCGTTTCAAAACGATCCATTTATAGCAGGTTGGAACATAGCTACTAAGTTCTGAACTGGTTTTCAACGCCCAAAGAATCTGTCGGTAATACAGAATTCGGTTGCTGGTCAAATGCCCCACCTCCCTCCCTTTTCAGTTAAAAAATACCTAAAAGATTTTATAAAATAGCAATGTATTTGTACACTGACCTGATACTTTTAAATCGTGAAAAAAATGTTAAAAAAACAAATTTTGAATGTTATTTACTTGGCAACATTAACTAAAGAATATAAATGGCTAGGTGTAGCTAAATTACGAAATATTTGAGTGACACTAAAATGAATTTTAATACCAAAATGGTAATTTTAAAATTTTTATAATTTAGAACAACTACAACGTTGTTATATGCCCTAAATGTATACGATACAACACCCTCCTCAAAAAGGGAATATTGTGGGAAAATTTTGGTTGAGAAGATTTCAACTTCTATAGTGATGTCTCTATGAAAATGGTTGGATTCCTTGAAACCGCCCCATAAATAACTTAAAATTCTACTTTGATATCATGTTCCATAAACTTTACCGCAAAAAGTACCTGTGATAAAAAAAAAACTAAAAAAAAACATTTCAGTATTCAGAAAATTTTAATTCATTTTTGACACGAAATTTTATATAATTCTTGATATCTTGAATAATCAGTTAGGTATATTGCACCAATTTAGAGTAACTTGAAGTAAAAAAAATAATTTGACAATTGAATAACAATTAATGTTTGTTTAAACTTTAAAATCTTTAATTTGTGCTGTTTCGAAACTGTCAGTTTCTTCTTCAAGGTATTAAGCAAACGGCTGTCAAGTTTTTTGAAAAAGAAATATTAAAAATAATTAGAATACTGCAGGGTTTTTTCGATTATAAATTAGCGATTATTAATACCTCTAGTACCAAGAATCGTGAAGAAGTTCCTACAAGGTTCGAAACGTCGGTACTAATCAAAATATGTCTTCAACTGTAAAATTTGCTCTTCAATTGTCCTTCAAATTCCCTTGAATACTCTTTATGCAAAAATACATTTAAAAAAACAAACACATTACCCTCCTTGCCGTAGTCTGGTAAAAAATCGCAAATTTACTGAATACTGAAACTAAAATCTATATATTAAACTTATGAAAAAAAAATATAAATATCTGATGCTGAATTTTAATCAAAACTAACGAAAAAAATAAATTTTTAAATATAGCTATATATTTTGAGTTTAAAAATAATCACATTATTTTATTGCCAGTCAGGTCGGTAATAACGGTCTCTATAAATTTGACATGAATATTCACTGGGTATGTACATTTTTTGTTTTTACTACTAGAACTTTAGCTTATCAATTTTTTAGACGCGATTCTGTCGGTCACAGCTATGTGGACACTTTTGAAGCAACGAAGTTAGTTTTGTCCTACTTTTTGATTTATTACCTACTGGTTTTTGTGCGTTTTTCCTTCTAAAATCTAAGATTCTTCCCAAAAATGCTTAAAATCTACAATCTGTGTTGATTTATTAATTCAAAATGTACTCATTGACAGTTCAAACTAAGTGCAAAGCGTAATTATAACTTTTTGCTCGCCTACAAACCTCGAATTGCGTTCAAGACCTCGCCAAAATTGGCCGCCAATATGGTGGCATTAACTAACGTTCCAGCAGTATAATACCAAAATGGATGAACCGTTAAGTCAGAACAAACAACTGTTACGATACAGAAAAAAAGCAACTGAAGTCTTAAGAACACTAATTATCATTTTATTTAAACGAAACATGCCCAATATTTCTTATGCTGTGTTTCTGTTACGACTTTCAGTTTTCAATTAAACTGAGATCTTAAGAAAACAAATGACATTTTTAAAACTGAAATAGAACATTAGTAACTGACAAATCCGCCATCTTAGAAAATGGAGGCCGTGCTGAACTGTGACGCAATTTCTAATAAATATTGCTGTCTTCCCCTGTGAAAGTAGCTTTTCAAAATGCGCGATCGCGACGGGACACAACGACTCGCGACAGGGACATGCGCAGATGCCGATGTATCGCGCAACAAGGCGCGTACTTCAAACTGATTCATTATTCAAATCTGTACTTTGGAGACCTGTCGCTGTCGCGTCTTTGTCTCTCATCGCGGTCGAAAATTTCAAAACGCTACCTTAATGTTTAAAAAAACACAGATAATTTATTTCATTGAAGCAAAGTTTGTTCTCCTTAAGGATTACTAAATTACCATTTTTCAAACGTTATTCCAGTGTTACCGACTTGACAGGCCGAGGCACAATCATGAGATACTTGTTACTGAGCATTTAAAAACAAACGAATAATATTGATTGTTATTCTAAACAAACGACTGACACAACCTTAAAAAATCAAAAATATAAAAATACAACAGAATAAATAATAAAATCTTGGTAATGATACACTTAATTTTTTCGTTTGCTCAGTAATCAGTATTTCCAAATGACAGCTCGTTTATTGACAGAACCGTTTTCGTTAAATTATGACGTGTTACGTTTTTTAAATTAACCCTTTCAATGGCGGCCCTGAACTGAATTTGTCATTAAGACATATAAAACTATGGAGGTGTCGGCACTGAAGAAATAAAAAGTCTGTAATAGGAATACAAGGACGTATAGCGACCGTAAGCTGAGGCCAATGGCGGCAATCAAAAGAATTGGAATGCGTTAAGGTAAGTTTGGTGACGCTGTACTCAACGAACACACAACATTTCCAAATATCTGAGAACGTGTGCCTTCGGTGGTTGCGTTGGCTGTTCGGTCTGTAAGTGGCTTAAAACAGAATTACGATCGAAGTAAATTACTTATGCAGTCAAAAAACGTCGTCACGTAAAATAACAAAACACGGTCCTGTATATCATAACCGCAATTTAATGATTAAATATCAATACGGCTCATTACATAGAAATTTTAAGCTGTCTGTAATTGAAGTGTCATTGGACCTCGTTAACCAAAGCGTGACCAAATGACAAATTTTGCAAACATGTACCCAAAGATTCGTAAAAGTCTTCTTTATATACCAAACAATTGCCAAGCGCCAATTATTAGTACAACACACTTATTTATTAGATAGTTAATATTATCTACAAAGGTCATAGATTTTTATCGTTGAGCAATTAAGTTCTCTTAATTTACTCATAATCGGATTATAGTTTGGTCACTTTTTGGTTAACGTGGTCCATTTATGAAAAAAAAAATAAACCTACAATAAATAAATATCTAAAGCTTGATATAATATATCGGATATATAAACGATAATTTGACATTTATATTTATCATGTTTTTGTGCCCTTGTTGAAACTGTATACGTTATCTCTTGCCAACATAAAAAATGTTGTGGTTAAGAAATCGGTGGTTGGCGACACTGAAGGTCACCAGAACCAGATGCATTATGAATGCATGGAAATAACACCTTTTTTCCATTAAAAATCGCGTATAAAAAATTTTTGGCTATGGAATCCTCGGTAGAAAAAGGATCACCATTTCATTTTTAACAATTTATCACACATTTTAGGAGTGATAAATTCAGTCTTATTAGTGAAATGTGTAATTATCTTGAAGTGATTTATAATTGACGAACCAACGTTGAAATGTGAAAAGAAATTTGAAAATTGATTTGAACTCTGAAAAAAATTATTTCTAAAATATATTAACACGAATATAATTTTGAACTGAATTAAAACTTGCATTTATGCATTCAAAATTTAATTGTATCAAAAACATTAAAACAAGTCAATGAATTATTAAAAAAAAATAAACATACTATGTTGATGAGCACATAGGAAAAAAAAATCACCTTTATTTCATTTGTTTTTGATACAATTAAATTTAAAAAAGATGAAGTTCCGTAAAGGTTTTGTTTCGGACAGAAACACCTGAATACTTAATATTTTGTCAATATACAGACAGCTTAATATAAAATAAAAATCTCATCATTATATCTTTGAAAAATTGTACATATTATCGTAATACCAGTAGTATAGACTATTATCAAAAAATGTAATTAATGCTTATCAATGTTGAAATAATAACCCAATTAACAGTAACAATAAGATGAACAAAAGAATAAAAAACAAACACCAAAAACAACCGATAAAGAAGTAAACACCCGAATGACGAAATTTTTAAACGATTTTATTTACTGACGGTTTTTAAATAAAAGTAAACATTTAACAGAAAAACAATTTATTACCAAAATATGAACGATGAGATTATTATATAAAAAAGTATAAATAATAGACCTCTCCTTAATTCGGCGTCAGAAATACAATGGAATATAAATATATCGATATAAAAAAATCTATTAAAATTGAAAGATATTGAGATGTCTTTTTTCACATTATACTTGTAAAATTATGTATTACATAGCCGAGTATCAAAAAAGTTTAATTTGTTTATATTTTAACTTAGAGAACCAAATGTCCATTGACAATTGTTATATTCACCGATTGGCTGCGATGACCATCACTGCAATTATTAAAAAAAACAATTTAACAATTTCTTTATTTTCTGCCGATCTTTCTTTATGACACATTTGTAGATTAGCGTAATCCACTGAATGTGAACAGTAATGTTGGAAAGCTATACCACTCTGTGCGTGGAAAGAGGGTAAAGCCAGACATAGTTAATTGGGGAACCTGTCTTTGTTTCACTCTTCTGCGCATGCGCATTACCTTTAAAATAACGTGATGTACAGTCTCAACAGACTGTCTTTCTGTCTTTCTCGGTTCGCTAGCAGCGCGTCAGTACGCGTTCCAGCATTACTGTGTTCCAGTGGCGTAAATAGACTTTTTAGGTTAGATTTTTAACAACCAATTTTCACTTGTTTCGAATAAACATTTGGATTCTGTAAATTTCTCGTCGCATCATCAGAAATAGGTCTCTCTTTAACCAATACACAATTTTAAGTAATCATCATAAACAAGCTATTGCAATTTTTGTTGACCAAGTTCGTTTTACAAAATCGACACATCAACATATTTTGCACCTGCAAACATATCGTATGATAAATTATAACTGGCACTGATTGACTAAATTCAATTGGCCATCCGAGTCCAAAACTGTCCAATTATTTATTCATTTCAGTCAGCAAAAACAAATGAAGAATCAGTAATCAGTTAAGTGTTTCTAGTAGTGATGGGAATAATCGAATGATTTTGACAATCGAATGATTCATTCGAGTTGTTTTATTATATTGACTATTGAGTAAATATAAATTGAAAGGTTGCTATTCGAACGATTTTGATAGCTGAGTGATTCATTTGAAATGATTCCTTTTAATGATGACATATCACTACAGTGATAAACTATAAAGTGCAGTGTGTACTGTGTACATGTATTTCTCGTAAACGCGATACGCTCAACACTGCAATAAAATCAATCGAGAGATTGGACAAAATTCACTCATTGTATAATATCTCGAAAGGTATATTTCGAGCGGTTTAGGTACTCGAACGATGTTACTACAAGCTAGCCGTGAGCAGTGAATACAAAATGAAACTTCATTCGACCTAAAATATTACTTCGATTGAATTATAACGTTATCTTATAAACACACAAAATCCATTCGCAGTAAAAACACATTCTGAATGAAGTTTGCATTCGTCTGGCACACATTGTCATTTCTCGGCTCCCGCTTAGCAATACGTTTGACTATAAAAATCATTCGAGTGATTTTGAATAACCTCTCGAAATATTTTAATAATCGAATAATTCTGTAGTTTATTTCGAGATATTCCCATCACTAGTTTCTAGTTAAGTGAGGTTATGTTTAAGTGAGATATGCTAGTGGGTATTAATTATTATATTTTTATTTTTATACTAAAAGTACATAAAAATGTTCACAAATAAAACTTTGAAATAGTTAACAATCTTTTGTTTGCATTTTTTGGATAATCTAGCTTGAAATAGATTGTTTTTTATTGAATTCTTGTCCTACATGTATTGTTTCTCAAAAGTGAGGTTACATTTTCTTGTATTAGCTGGTATAATTTTTAACAAAGACGTTAAATTTTTAATATTAAAAATTGATTGAATAAGTACAATAACCTATTGCACTCATTGCACTTTTATGTACTGAGTGTATTTTCATTGTTTGCTATCATGTGATAATAACAAAGAATTAATGTACATTCAGTGTACAAAAGTGCAATGAGAGGCAACTAGTTATTTAAGGTTAAACACTCACCTAATATTTCAATAATTGGCAAATAAGTGGTCAGAGGATAGAACAGCGTGACAACCAACTTGTAGGTTTTCTAGGTGGTTCTGATGGTTTTAACTGATGACCACCTTTAGACGGATTACTTGCCTCCTATTTAAACCCATAAAAAATATTTAGCATTATTCAACATTCGTACACAGAAGAAATTGCAACACCGAACTAGTCAATAAGACGCTTATGACGTGTGTGGACGAGCGTTTATAATATTACTTGTAAAAACATACGCAGACGTTCTAAAGATTGAACCTAACCAAAAAAATTCGACTGATGACCAGTCCTATACTTCCCACCTAGTAAATATTTGCAAAAAATAAACACTTTTTTTTTTATTCTTTGACTAGGCCCAAATAACCTTAGCTGTTGGTGGTCTTTAAAACACAATTTAATTTTTATTCTTTGAAAAAAGCATGGCCCTCTTTTTTGTTTGGTGATCTACTGATGGCTAACTTAATATAGCAAAAATCATGGTTACCTTGATTTACGTACAATTTTTATTTTTTTTAGTAAAATATTTTTTTTCTCGAAAACTATACACTTTAGAGAAAAAAAATATTTACATTTTTTTCATATTATAACATCTAGAATTCATTTATATTTTTTTTTACCTATGTTAATACGTGACATTGAGGACGTTTTTTTGAATATCTCAGGATCCACTGAACCGATTTGACTCAAAATCTAATCAGATCTAAGTTAAAGGCTAATAAACACAATAGAACAATCGGCATGCCCGTATGTTGTTCCATTCTTAAGATATCGAAGGCGAAAAATTGACCACACACATACACACACACATACACACACACATACACACACACATACACACACACACATACAGACATCAGTCAGAAAATGATCTTAAACGATTGCTAGGGTCTCAAAACACGAAAATCTGTTAAAATCTCGAAATATTTTTTTCGGACTAAATCCATTACTTCCCTACCATAGTAGAGGTGGGAAGTAAAAATTTTAACAATGATTCTAGAAAATTCACTGGGTTCATATCCATTTTTTAATAAATTCAATACGGTTCATGGGTTCTTGGATTAAAATAAATTGTTATTGATTAATAACTCTTTTATTTATCTTCGTACGACGTTTCGTCTCTTTCGAGACTTTATCAAGTACTGTAACAAAAATATAAACGGATACATCAAGTCAAGAGTTGTCTATTTTGGAGAATAACAATTATAATTAGAAATATTTCTAATTATATTATTTGTAATTATAATTGTTATTCTCCAAAATAGACAATTCTTGACTTGATGTATCCGTTTATATTTTTGTTACAGTACTTGATAAAGTCTCGAAAGAGACGAAACGTCGTACGAAGATAAATAAAAGAGTTATTAATCAATAACATATTATTTTAATCCAAGAACCCATGAACCGTATTAAATTCTAGAAAATAATTACAAAACACAAATGGTGTGATTCTATACGAATTTTAAACTATAAATCTATAAGGCCATGTTTCCATCGACATAAAATTTGGATTAAATGATGAATTTAATATTTCCTAGCTCCGCTCGTTTCCATCGCTTTTTAAACCAGTTCGATATTGTAAATCAACCACATTAAAGCATTAGTTCAAAAATTAAAACGTTTAGACCTAATACGCCATTCTGTGATATTAAATTTTTCATCTAGTTATTGACTAACTAAATATTATTATCTATGATAACAGATAATTTTAGCTAGAGAGCGTCTATAATTTAATAGTTTATCATTATCCCTCTTTCCAAATTTAAAGAGGACAGTGTGGTGTAACGGTTAGCAGAGCGGCCTTTGGATCACAGTCGTGGGTTCGAATCCCACCTCCATTCATGGATGTTTTGTGATGTAATTCAGATTTAAGTGATTTGTTATTTATTGTAATTAAGACGCTAATGACCTAAGTTGTCGACGCGTCTATAATCCACAATAAATAAATAAAAATAAAATCCAAATTTAAATTTCACAGAATTTTTGCATTTCTATATTGTTAAAAAAAGTTGCATGCATATTAAATTCCTTATGAATCCATAATAAAATTAATAATTATTAATAAAAATACATGCAGTGAGTAAATTGTTACATTTTCCTAAAAAGACAAATAAAAACAAAATTTTAACATTAGAATTAGTAAATCAGTTAAGAAAAATTTAGTTGTTAATCGCATGCAAAAAAAATAGGTATTTAAATTAAATTTATTTTCAATTACCTTCTGCCATGTTGAACAGGGAAAATAGAAAGAAAGAAATATATTAGTAAGAACTGACTAATTTTCTAAAAATTTAATCACATCAGAATAGACAGACCATAGTACCAGAAATATAGCTAAATTGTTTAAATATGATGCAAATTTTATTTTAATATTATTTAAAATGAAGCGTTTCTTTGAATTTTTGGTTATATTTAGTAAAATACTATTCAAAGCAAAACTACAAAATAGAAATTGATAAAATACAGGGTGAGTTCGACCACCCGTATCAGTCGTTTTTTTCGAAAACGGTTAGTCGTAGAGAGTTGTGTCAAAAATTTGTATTATAAAAGTCCTAATAAAGAATCGAATTGTAATAATTTTTTTTTCCGGAAAGGTTGGCTTCCCTATTAGTTTGCTCCAGAATGTCCAGAACTCCGGAATTATAAATGTAACGATAGGTCGAAACTGGTATTGTTGAAAAGATCTTTAAAAAATTAGCAAGTTTTGTACGGATTTTTTTTTTATTACTGCCACCCCTGTTAAGTAATATTTGTTCGAAATTACTGAATTAAAATGTCATAATAACGAACTTTTTAAAAGTCCGCATTTAAAATCTAGTTACCTATCTATTGATCATTAAACACTTAAGAAGTACACTCACAGTATAACCAGAAGAGCTCAGTAGTATGTATTAAAGAGTAAATGGAAGACAGTTTGAACACTTGTGACAATGTCTAAGGGTGCTAGATTTTTAATGCCGACTTCGATCGTTATTATGAAATTTTGATTTAATAATTTCAAACGATTGTTACTTAACAGGGGTGGCAGTAATTAAATAAATTTTCCGACAAAACTTGCCTATTTTTAAAGAGCTTTTCAACAGAACCACTTTCAAACTATCGTGCTTTCTAAAATTCCGGAGTTTTGAACATATAATAATTTATATTTATACTTATAGAAATTTACAGGGGTGGCAGTAATAAAAAAAATGTTCCTACAAATCTTGCTTATTTTTTAAAGATCTTTTTAACAATACCACTTTCGACCTATCGTTACATTTATAATTCCGGAGTTCTGGACATTCTGGAGCAAACTAATAGGGAAGCTGACCTTCCCGGAAAAAAAAATTATCACCATTCTATTCTTTATTAGGGCTTTTATAATACAAATTTTTGACGCAACTCTCTACAACTAACTGTTTTCGAAAAAAACGACTGATACGGGTGGTCGAACTCACCCTGTATATACAATTACTAGGTTATGTTCCTCCGTTAACTTGCCCATAGAAAAATTAAACTAGGTATAAGAACTAGTTACAAAGTTATAATTTAAAATAAGCAAGTAATGATTTTTAATCATCAAAAAAGGATGTAACACTTTAATCACAACGGTGACTCAATTTATCATTAAAAAAACATTAAATTATTAAACCCTGCACCAATTATTTTAACTCGTATAAAAAATTCAAATATCTGTCTGACACCACGTTACAGTAATAGAAATTAGAACATACAATTTTCTTTTCCATTTTGGCTTTGATATCCCTGGCAAGTGTGAAGAAAGCTTCTTCGACGTTTATGCTATTTTTTGCACTGGTTTCGATAAATTTAATTCCATATTCGATAGCCAACTGTTCGCCTCGTTCCCTTGTCACCTGTCTTTTGTCATTCAGTTCACACTTGTTTCCCAAGAGCATTTTTTCAACATCTGCCGACGCATTTTCTTCAATATTCCTAATCCAGTTCTTGATATTTTCAAAACTCTTTTCATTTGTAATATCATAAACAAGCATAATGCCCATTGCGCCACGATAATAGGCAGTAGTGATCGTTCGAAATCTTTCTTGACCCGCTGTATCCCTAAAAATCACACAAAAATTCGAAATTATCACATTAATAAAAATCTTCATATTTTACGCAAAAGTACTTACCATATTTGTAACTTAATTTTCTTTCCGTCCAGTTCTATTGTTCGTATTTTGAAGTCTATACCTGTAGAGCAAACATTAAAATTATAGAAAGCAGGGTCATGCAAATTAATACAAAGGTCAATGTAACAAAATATGTAATTTAACACTATATGACAATTATTTACATTAATATGTCTACAATTTCAATTACAGAAATTAACAGTAAATTTAATTTACTTGGATGTATGACAGCACATACATTAATAGCCAAACAAAAGAGAGGGGACTACAAACAAAAGATTGTGCATACTGATGTATCACAATGGTATACATATCCAAAATTAACCTAAGTGTCAATCACATTTCTTAACACTAATCGAGGTTAAATACTTGAATTGAATACAAGTATATTTAAGTTATGTGCAGGAGCCCCGACCAAAGTATAAAAATAAGCGTTATGCCTCAAGGCTTGTGTATAAAATACGTAGTAGATTGCAGTGCTATGTAATGTAATGAGCTAGACATTTGGATGACAATAATCGATGCGTGACTCACCTATTGTAGATATAAATGTTGTATTAAACGCATCTTCCGAAAATCTAAACAGCACACATGTTTTCCCGACACCAGAATCACCAATTAAAAGTAATTTAAACAAATAATCATATGTCTTTGCCATTTTTTAACAGTGCCCGGATGTTTCCTGACCGGTTTGGCACTTGGCATTCAAACGACTGAAGTATGCAACGTGTAGCCGTGGAATTGCTGATTTGTCTATCTTGCCACTACACTCACAGCACTATGACTAAAATCCCCATGACTCAATTTTGACATCTGTCACTTGTCAAGTTTGATTATTTTTAAGAAGCTTTGTTTATTATAATTGTGTTTTTTTGTTATTGTATTTTTATTTTTAGTTGCTAATATCATTTTTTATTAATTAAAATGTTAGAAATTTAGTTTACAAAATGAACGTATACACTTAACCTCATTAAAATATCATTTTATAATCATTTATAAAAAATTTCACTTCCTTGATTTTTTTATCAATTTATCACATACCAGCAGTCACACTTTACGGTAAAATGTATCATTTTAGATATATTATTAATCATTTTTAATTTTGTAATAATTAATGTAACAGCATAAAAAATTAGCATATTTTAATTAAATAGTATTTTAAATCTCTGTTTTTTACGTCCATCACATATGTTAATATAATAAAACTTTATTATATATTTTAAATATTACAGAGCTGAAAACCCGATTGAAGCATCATCAATCAGTCTTCACAAGAACGCATAAGAAAAAATACTGATGTTTTACAATTTTTAGAAATTCAGAGCCCGACGCAATGAGAAAGATCAGCTTTTCATAACATTAACATGTTTCAAAAATTATTTTTTATTTTGTATTTGAGAAATCCCAGACATATAATAGGACTATCACTTGGTACTATTATTACAAATCCGGAATCCCTAATTTGTTTCATAAAACGCGTTCTGGAATCAATTGATGCTTATTCACAAGTCTTTAAAAATTACTGATTTTTAAACAATTTATTTTATTCTTTAGATTCGCGATTAATGGTTATTGTTCAAACAAATTGTTGGGAAGTCTTTAACAACTATAATTAATATTGGTAATTAACAATAAGTAGCGTAATTTGCAACAGTAAATTAATTGTAATGAATAATAAAATAAACATACTGGAACCAACATTTGAATTTATAAACTAATTACTGAAAAAAAGCATTGACTTGTAAAATAAAATTCATGTATTAAATTTTATACACATGCTTAATAAAATAAAAAATATTTATGTAGGTACCCAGTATTTTAATTTATAAGGTAGGTATATAAAATAATTCTTAACTTGACGTTAGATGATTCAATTTTCAGATGCACCAATAAAATTAAATAAAAGCGAAATTCTCCACAGTTCTGTGCTAGTTTCGTTTCCATTAGACGTTTATTTGTTTTCTTTATATTAACGAATACGGATAACTCCAGTACATGTGTGAGTTTTTATTTTAATGGTTATTATTATTGTAGATTATAGACGCGTCGACAAATCAGGTCATTAGCGTCTTCAACACAACAATTAATAATCCATTTGTGTATTAGAATCTGCCAGCCGGCATACACAAACCGACTGGTACGAACTCGGACTCCTGGGAACGCCAATTCCCAAAGAACATTGGAATCCAATTGCGAGAACAACTACATTCCAATGTTCCCCTGGGAGATTTATTTTAATGAATTATCCAAAAGTTAACTGAAAAATTGGTTCGAAGACGATATCATTATCTGTTTTCGAAATATGCGAGACGAAAAAAGTTCACCAACGTACGGACACACAACATGTCTCTCTAAAAACAGTAGATTCGGACTGTAGGGACCTCAAAAGTCCAAATATGTAAAAAATTTTCATTCGCAAAATCGGACCCATTACAATAACTTCCAATGGGAAGTTAATAAATAAAATGGTAACTTTGTAATTATTGTAGGTATCTACAGTTTACTGGGGGCAGATAGCCTAGTGGTTAGCATGCTTGGCGCCGCAACCTCTAAACTGGACTGCCGTGGGTTCGAATCCCACCTGCGCTCATGGATGTTTTGTGATGTTATTTAGTTTTAAGTTAGTTGTTATTTAGTGTAGTTGAAAGACGCTAATGACCTTAGATGTCGACGCGTCTATAATCTACAATAAATAAATCTACAGTTTACACGATACCTATAGTCTAGTTCGAAAATTCAAGTCAATCATGTCAATGATTCATACATAGTTACTAACAAGCTTAATGGAGCGGAAAAAGCAATGAAACAATGTAAAGCATACCCGTCCCATGCATAAAAAGTAAAAACTGTGCCGCTAATATTGCATTGTTAAGTAGTCACTGCGTATTATTCTCGAACTGAACTATAGAGCGAATTTTCCTAAATCTATATACATATGCAGGGCCGTCTCTAGGGCGCTGTTTCAAGGGGGATGCCGCTAGGCGCCTCCTTTAATTTTTTATTTATTGTAAATTATAGACGCGTCGACACCTTAGGTCATTAGCGTCTTCATTACATTAAAAAACAACACACTTAAAACTAAATGACATCACAAAACATCCATGAGCGGAGACGGGGTTCGAACCCACGACAGTCTGATCCAGAGGCCGCGACGCTAACCACTGGACCACACTGTCCTCGTCTCCATTGAGGGTATCAAACCGGTGGATATAATTTAACACACAGAATCCCTATTTAATGAGAAATAATGAACTTGACCTAAGCAGTGTTCTTTTTTAGGGTTGCGTACCTCAGAATGAAAAAACGGAAGCCTTATAGGATCACTCTGGTGTCTGTCTGTCCGTCCGGTCTCCCTCCCCTTATCTCCGAAACTACTGAGCCTAAAATTTTGAAAAAAATAGGGAATATATAGGGTCTTACGCATAGTTTACAGGAAAATTTAAATTAAACGAAAATCCTAATTCTATTTTAGGGGTTATGTTTGGAGGGAAAATTAGAAAATTAAAAAAAAAATGTTTTGAAATGAATCATGTGACATCATTCAATGATAGGTTGTAAAGTTAAGACTATAATATTTTTATACAGGGTGTTTCATAATATATGCGCAGGACTTCCGGATGTGATAGCTCGTCCAAAAATATGAAAAAAAGTTTCTATTAACTTACCCTCTAAAATGCACCATTTTAGAGATACAGGATGTTTGAGGAATTTTGAAAAGACAGCTTTTGTATCATTTTTTCATTTTTTATTAATTTTGCAATTATGAAGTTAACGTTTGGTTTTGTTACTTGTTCTAACGTTTAAATAAATTTTGTTTAATTAGTAAGAAAAAAATTTTATTTAAAAAAATTGACCATGTTTTTCAACATAAAAGTTGATTTTTCTCGAAAACGATCGACTTTAGAGCTTATGACCAGGAGTACCTTTTTTGTGTAGAAAACATTGGTGGTTCAAATGGACGTTTCAAAACCGTACTTTTTTCAGTAGCGTAGAAGTTGGGGAGAAAAACACCCACTACCCCTTCAAAACCTTCACCAATTATGACTTAAAAAAAAAATTCCGCACAAAACATACCTTATTATGAGTAGAAAATGCTTACAAAAGCTGTTTTCTGTACGATAAACGGTTCCGGAGATATTCGCAAAAAACGAATTTTTTTTTTTCAATTTCAACACCCTATATCTCTAAAATGTGCATTTTAGAGGGTAAGTTAATAGAAACTTTTTTTCATATTTTTAGATGAGCTATCACATCCTGAAGTCCTGCGCATATATTATGAAACACCCTGTATTTCACTTACTTATAATCAAGAATGTCTGCAATGGTTGAATGGCATGCATCATCTTTTCCTAATTAATAGCAAATGAAAATATTTACACTACTTGATGAATTTAGAGGGGGGGGGGCTCAGCTGTCTTTGACCTGGGCGCCTCAACCCTTAGGGACGGCCCTGTACATAGTAATAATAAAACTTCAAAAAAATCAGTCACCTATTGGCTATTTTCGAATTAGGTGTGATGTAAAAGTGGCGCGTTTTAGTTCCGTGGTTTGTTTATTACAAATTTTTGAGTTTTAATCTGGGAAATAATAAAAAAATTAGTTTAATATTGAAAATTTAAATTAGTAGATATTAGGTTCAGATAACCCTGGTGGTTGGTAATTTGAGGTTATAAATAAATAAAAACAAAACTTTGCAGTTTTGTTTTTTATTTTAATTAATATATTATGAAACGCCGATGCTTTACGATGACAAATATAACTGCATTTATCATCATTTTCAACTAGTCAGCATTTTTGTGCAGATAAGAGAGATTGTCATTATGTTTAGCAAATTTATTAGAATTATCTCATTTTCGACAAAATATGGAAATAAAAGATATTCCCGCTAAACTAAAATAGAATACATACAATTTTATAGAGAAAACCAAATATTAGTTGGAAGTGAGAATTTTCGTTGGAAAGCAGCCAATTATATAATTGATTCGAAACATATTGGAAAAAATCATTTTACCAACCATAGTCACAGTCAGGATTCTAGCCTGAACCTTTCCATTTTCCAACAAAAATTCTCAGTTGCAATTCAGCCGTATAAATCTATTAATTTATATTAGTTGGAAGGTTCGCTTCTTTATGCCCCGCTCGAGTCTCCGCTTCCATTTCTTTTTAACTGCCGATTGAAATAAGTTTTTGTTTTAAATATGCTATTTTCATTATCAAAGGAACATTTTATTCGGTTAATTGAATTGTGGATTCTAGACGCTCGACAACAAAAGTCATTAGCGTCTGTTTTTATTCGGTTAAATGAGATCAATTTTTTATTTCCTATTTTTAACCGACTTCAAAAAAAGGAGGTGGTTCTCAATTCGGTTGTATTTTTTTTATGTTTGTTACCTCAGAACTCCGTAATTTATAAACCGATTTGGAAAATTCTTTTTTTTTATTTGAAAGGATACACTTTCAGATTGGTCCCATAGAAATTTCATCAAAATCGCTTCAGTATTTTAGCTGATTTTAATAAAAGTGAGTAACGGTGTGTGATTCCTTTAAGGTAAATGTCACTTTTTGGCACTAAAAAGTATAAAAAACTTTTTAACAAAAAAAAACCTCCTTCAAAAAGTCACTCAAAAGAGGAAAATAATGAAATTTTGAAGTATGCGCCAATTTAATAAAATATGAAGTCGGTTAAAAAGTAGGTATTAGTACCTATAGTGATTAATATCTTCTTTTTAACCGACTTCATATTATTTTTTTTATTAAATTGGAGCAGACCTCAAAGTTTCATTATTTTCCTCTTTTTAGTGACTTTTTGAAGGAGGTTTTTTTTTTGTTAAAAAGTTTTTTTGTAAAAAGCTTTTCAAAATTTATAACGATATTACAAATTTGCCGCCTTTTCTATATGGCATGAAAGGGCTATATCGATAAGTGTTCATAATTATTATTCAGAATTCATACGCCTTTTTTTATTTTTTTTTATTGTAGATTATAGACGCGTCGACATCTCAGGTCATTAGCGTCTTTCAACTACACTAAATAACAACTTTCTTAAAACTAAATAACATCACAAAACATCCATGAGCGCAGGTGGGATTCGAACCCACGACAGTCTAGTCTAGAGACTGCGGTACCAAATACGCTACCACTAGGCTACACTGCCCTCAATTTATACGCCTCTCTGTATATTTCGACAAATAGACTCAAAGACATTTTAAATAAAAAATTTATTAAAAAAACAAAAAACCCGACTGCGTAAAAATCGAGTATGAAAGATGGAAACAAGATCAAATGATAACATGCAGTCGGAGGCATAGTAGTAACAAATTGAACAGAAATATCTCCGACTGCATATTATTATTTGATCTTTTTTCCATCTTTTATGTTCGATTTTTACGCAGTCGGGTTTTTTGTTTTTTTAATAAATTTTTTATTTAAAATGTCTTTAAGTCTATTTGTCGATATATACAGAGAGGGGTATAAATTGAGGGCAGTGTAGCCTAGTGTAGCCTGGTTTAAGAATTACATTACTCACTCGCTTCGCTCGTTCGCTATATATATAAACCTTCCGGAAACAATTCCGTCATACATGATTTTTGCGTAACTTTAATCGTTTACGCAGCGCATGCAACGGAAGCTCTCAAAGGAATATTTTTTTTCGTTTTTGCGACATTTTTTATTGATGCTCCGCTCCTATTAGTCGTAGCGTGACATTATATACACGCTAAGAAAAGCATTCGCTTTCAGAACGAAATTATTTTAACTGCAAAATGTTAACTAGAATAGCTGAAAAATTAACTCCTCTAGATAAAATGTTAACAACTTAGTTAATGACGATTTAAACCTACAGTGAAGAAAAAATAACTGACGTCGTTAGCTAGATCAGTTACATTTAATTACTATACTACCGAATTGGTCTTTGAGTTAGATAGAGAAACAAGAAATACTCTGCTAGTCGATTTTGTTTTAACTCGAATAGTTGATTTTTTTCGTTTGTTTCGTTTTTGTTAAGTATTTTCAGTGAAAATTAAAACATTGTTTAACAACCCAGTTAAAACGTTCTAATTGTATTACTTTTGTTAAATTTATTCACTGGAGATCCGTCGGTTTAGTGAATAGTGTTGATTATTCTAGTAAAACTGTACTTACCCGATTATTTTTATTAAAAGATTGAAGAAAAGGATAGTGTCATATAAATCGCTTTAAGAGAAACTGAGAAAAATTGCTTCTCGATGGAATCATTTATTAGTTTACATGACATTGCGCAATATAAATTATAAATTTTACAGACGCCATTCAACTGCCGACATTATTAATCCGATGTTAGTGTTAAACTGATAGAGCGGGTATTGAAATTAATAATATTAACAGATTAATATTCTGTGAGATAAATAAAGGTGTTTTGTTTTGGTAAGTACGCATAATATTATGTTTACAACTTGTAATAGGGGTACTATAATAAAGTAATATCGAAAATGTTTTTTTCTTACGTATCAG
The DNA here is from genome assembly GCA_039654895.1 of Mongoloraphidia duomilia. Classification (NCBI taxonomy): domain Eukaryota; kingdom Metazoa; phylum Arthropoda; class Insecta; order Raphidioptera; family Raphidiidae; genus Mongoloraphidia; species Mongoloraphidia duomilia. Next base: position 9,813,395 of record CM077523.1, read on the forward strand.
TTGTAGACTATATATTTATAATAAAAAAATGGAAACAGGTAACGACAGACAACGATAATTTATATTTTTCAGTTACTCAAGGGTTTTAATTACTTATACCCAGGGAAAGAGTTAACATTATTTTCGGAATGGCCTGTTTTTACAGCAATATGATAAAAAAAATGGTACAAGTTATAAAAAAAAGCTAAATAAAAATTTAGAAGCAAACGATGAGCATAATTCATTACTTGATTATAATTGTGCAAGCTGGAAAAAACATTTTCGACAAAAAAATTGTTTCATTTAATTCTTAATTATAATTCCTTTTTCAAATCCAATGTAATTTTATTTTTGTAGATGCTGTCAATGTCGTTGGATTTTTATAGGAACTAGTACGTGCGAAACCTATGTATAACAAAAATCAATTAAAAAAAAACTGGTGACGGTCCAAATTAGAAGTACAGGAGAGTTTCCTGCTTCATTTAACGGTAAATTAAATTATTAGCTATTATACATAATATGTCTTATTTTCCAAGAGGCAAGAATATTTTACTATTTCTTGTTTATTTTTTAGGATAGCAGTTCATTGAATAAAAGGATCGCCGCAAGCCAAGAAACATTGCAAAAGTTAAGCCTCACGTTACAACCCCTGCCAATTGTCTGCTGTTATTTTCAGTTTTTATTGAAAATTATATTATATTATTATGATTGATAACTAGTATTAAAAATTTTTATAAATAATTGGAAAAGTTGTTTTATTAAAATTTTATGTGGAATTATATTTATCAGCTGCAGTCTTGCATTACAGAACTGTAAAGAAGCCGATTTGCTTTCTTTCTGTACAATAATTGTACAGAAAGAAAGCACATCGGCATTTAATATAACTTACTGTAGCGGATTAGCCTATTAAAAACTTCTACTGATGATTCTATCAAGTCATTTTATAGAAATAATTTTATATGAAACATGTAATATCAATTTTTTGTATTTTCAAAAATGTCATGATTAATAATTAATCATAACATTTTTGAAAATACAAAAAATTGATATTAGATACATGTTTCATATAAAATTATTTCTAAAAAATGGCTTGTAGAATCAGCAGTAGAAGTTTTTAGTATAGGCTGATCCGCTACAGTAAGTTATATTAAATGGAACAGTTAAAATAAATACTAAATCCAGTGATTAAAATTCACTGTGTGAATTAATAATGTATTTTTATTCCAGTAGGAAAGTATCACTAATACAGTGTTTCTATTTCTACAGAGTTAGTTAAACATTTTGACTCGGTCAGTATTTTCATTTTACGCCAGTTGTTATAAGATTCTAACTTATGACAAATTTTATTTTTACTAGAGCAGTGAACGACTTATTTGTTATAATAATGAAGTAAATTTATTTAATACAGTGATCGTCATTCACTGTTTTGATGAAATTTTGTAGTTGAAAAATGTTCACTTCTTTAGTAAATTTCCTTAAGTGTCCCTATTTGTACTAAATAGTTTAACTGCCAGAGCGAATTATTTCTTAGCGTGTAGCCTATAGCCTTCCTTGATAAATGGGCTATCTAACAAAAAAAAATTTCAAATCGGACTGGTAGTTCCTGAGATTAGCGCGTTCAACCAAACAAATAGATATACATAGATAGATTGAAATTTGAAAAACAGGAAAAAAATTATGAAAACGGAAAATTCGCTCTTCTAGTCCTTAGAACTTTACAATTACAGACTGAGTTACGATTTAGTTTATTTTTATTAAAGTTATTAACTTCTGTATAAATCATTAATAACATGCCTCTCTGATGATGTGGACTTTGTAGGCGCGTTACTATATATACGAACACATCGTTCGATAGCCAGTAGTGCTTCTATTGTACAAAGTGCAGAAATTACCAATTTTATAATATTAGTATAGATTAGTGTGTACAAAGTTTTTATTAAGTAACTGGCACTATTCAAAAAATAAATAAAAAAATCTTCCCTGTATGTGGAAAACAGCCGTTGCCAACCCATACTTATATGAAGGTTTTGTCTTAAAATCGATCATAGATTAATTATTCCTTAAAGTTTGTGCACATACTTAATTAACACCCTGTATATATGTAAGCTGTGCATGGTGCATTTTCTTTTAAAGAAATCTGTATAGACTACAGAGCCAACCAAAAGCGTGTGCAAAGGTTCTAAATTAGATTTAAGGATAGTTATTTCTAGGTCCTAGGATGTAATTTAAATTTAATAGTAGGCACTACGTACTGAACACCACTCCAAATTCCCCCGCTTAAAAAATTGAAATATGTATAAATATGCACATTATGTTAATATTTTAATTGCAAATATGTAAGCATGTTTAATAATTTAATTAAGTGCACTGAAAATATTGTTTACTAATCTCACAAATCATGTTTTTATGCCCCCTTTGGCTTTATAACTTTGTAACTAAAGTGTGATCCCGTAACAGAAAGAACTTAACACCGCTACTGTTATTAATAGATATATAGGAGGAAAAAGTATACCTATGCTAAAAAAGTTTACAAAAAGACATAACAAAAAATCTACTTTAAGTTTACAAAATGTCTTAAAAATGTTTTTAAATAAATTCAATTTATTAAATTGGAAATTTAAGGTCAAAGATTATGCACTTAAAAGGTTATTGTATTGATAATAAAAATATAATGTTAATATACTTATATAAAGTTTGATACAGAAGTTACATTTACTGACGTCACTGTTTTAAAGTTTAATCTTAGCAAAATTGGAACGAGCATTTAAATCTATTTACTCAAAAAGTGTTTTTACTGTAGACTGTAGTGCAAGTGCTCAAGCAACTTCTACTAACGTACATATTATTGAGATTATAATATTATTACACTATTAAGTGGTAAATAATCATTTCTTTACCTAATTACAGTGGCGGCGTTAGAGGGTGGGCCGGGTGGTCCATGGCCCACCTTAAACTGTCTTTGCCCGTCCTGGAATAATCCCCAATCTCTAGTTTATCTTCTAAATACGTTTTTAACCCTCGAAATTTTAACATTTTTTCTTGTAAATTCTATAGCAAGTAATCTGGGTTAAAATTTTGACGAGCACTGAAATTTTGGGAACAAATTTTATTGGCCCACTTCAGAACACCATGCCCAAGTCTGGCCTACCCTAACAAAAAATCTTAGCGCCGCCACTGCCTAATTACACTTCTGGAAAAATTAACGCACCATCAAGTAACTCATTTTTAGTATCGAAGGAATTGTTGTACTGAAAATCTGTTTGGTTTTCTAATGAAACTATAGGGTAAACTTGAAATCTGAAGACCCAGAGGATTGTTCAGGACCTGGTTTAGATGTCTGGGATAAACAATGGGCCTTTGTAGGACTGGGTTCAGCGTGAATATTTTCCTGCCCCCAATTTCATCTGAGCTTGAAATCATCAGCTGATGCTCGTGAACGAATATTGCGAAGGCCTGAAGAAAGATTTACTGCATATACAATGGAACCATTCAGTGGTGGGTCAAGAATGTTCTGGGGGAGGCATTTGCTTCAAAGTCGGCGCAGAGTTGGACAGATATTACAGGCAGCAAATCTTTCTCCTTCGTCATTCTACAAGGCAGCGAAATTGGGAAGAAAAACTTTGTATCTTCCGAGAAAAAAACAACACTGTCTTTAAACTGAAAATATTCTCATAGTTTTATGAGAGGATGACTAGAGATCGAGAATTTTCAATTTCATCTATCTTTAAATCACCAGCTGATGGTCGTAAATGAGTACAGCGAAGCGCGATGACTTGAAGAAAAATTTACTGCCTGCAATATTTCTACAATGGAAGTTTGGAACCATTTGGTGGTCGATCAAAAATGTTCTGGGAAGGCACTTCCTCTAAAGCCAGTACAGAGTTATAGAGATTTTCTCCAGGCCTTCGTCATACTACAAGGCAGCGAAATTGAAATTTGAGAAGAAATACGGTATATCTTACGAAAAAAAAACTACAAATATACACTTGTGACTTGAGTCTCAATTTTATGACCAAAGACCGAGAATCTTATCAGTGACGCTGCTTTGGGACCGTTACTATAAAACCAAATTTAGGTAGGAAAATTTGCAGTAAGGGATCAGAAATTTGAAGACGCGAAATTACAAAAGGCAGGATATTACAGTATACGTTGGCTATTTCTAAGGTAGGGTATATATTGTCTCTCTATGCCCCCTAACTACCGATCCTGCGCTATCCTAAATTAAAAATTTAATTGGAAGAGCAGCCAATTACATAACTGATTCCTGCAAATATCAGAAACAATCATTTTGACAACAATAGTCACAAGCACGACTCTAACCTGAACCTTTCCATTTTCACGGCGAAATGAGCTTACAATTACTCAACCGTGACATGATTACCGATCTATCATTCTCCATATATGCAAAGGAATCTATAGATTTTCACTGCATGCGAGAGTTATTAATTATAGCTTTAGGTTGTAGATGTGAATCATCGTAGTATCGAAAGCTATTCATGTAGGTGAAATTATTTCAAACATTTTTGATATTGATTCCTTTGAGAATGTTAGATTGGTAATCATGTCACAGTTGAGTAATTGTAATTTCATTCCACCGCGAAAGTGGAAAGGTTCAGGTTAGAGTCCTGACTGTGACTATGGTTGTCAAAATGATGTTTTCCGATATTTGCAGGAATCAATTATGTAATTGGCTGTTCTTCCAATAAAAATTTTCAATTGCAAAACAGCCGTATAAATCGATTTAATATATCCTAAATTAATATAAAATATGATATGCAATAGTAATAATAGATTAACGATAAAAAAATATTGAAATCATTTTCTATTTTTTCAACTCTGTGACATCATTCAAAACCACTGAATTTTTAACTATAAAATAATGCATAAGATAATAATAACTACTAAGTATAATAAGAAAAGTTTAAATCAGACTGTTTATACAATTCTAGGTAATCATTTTTGTTATTGAAACTTGAAGTCTGAAGACGTGCATAAAAACAAGTAGGTAATATTTTGAAAAAGTTTAATAATATCAATCAAATAATTCTCGAATGGAATATAAAATTTTGTTGTTGAAAAGTGAGCACTGTAAGTATCTATATTGAAATATTATTAATTTATTGATAATTCGTATTCATAAAAAAATACAAGTTGTAAACGGTTTTACATAGAGCAAATAACAATACTTAATACTCATTTTTATTTTCATAAGCAGACAGATGTCTAGGAATAAGTCACATATAAAAAAATACACATAAAAAATATAAGAATACACATTAAAATTTAGAAGTTAAAAAGTCATCAACACTATGAAAACATTTCTCCAATAAAAAATATTTTATATTATTTTTAAAATTTGTAAACGTTTTGGCATCTTTGATCGTACCTGGTAATTTATTGTAAATAACACTGCACATATATTTCGGACTTTTTTTAAATAGACTAAGTCTATGCTTGTCAGTATGAATACTGTCCTTGCATCTAGTGTCATAATGATGTATATTATAGTTTTTCTCAAAAATCAATATGTGCTTCCGAGCATACAATGCGACCTCAAGTATAAATACGCAAGGAAACGTAAGAATCCGTTGTTTTAAAAATGTCGGCTTGCAAGAGTCTCTGGGTTTCAAATCAAAAATTAATCTTATAACTCTTTTTTGGCTAACAAATAGTCTGTGCCAGTCTACAGATTGACCCCAAATCCCAACATTATATCTCATGACTGAATAAACAAGTGCATAATATAGTTGCAATAACACACTTATGTCAGTATACGATTTTGCAGTAGGCCATAAGCTATAAGATCTAATATAAATATGTAGTAGATGCTTTGTTTTTTTATTATTTAGCAGGTTCCGAGTTATTCTTAATAGTCAACCGTTGCTATAAAAAATTGTTTAAAAATATGTAAACTTTATCTTAGGGAGAAGGACTCAATAAAACTTATAAAATTTCTAATTAGTTTATGTTGAAAGTTTCGTCTGCAATTGAGACTTCTTTAGCAACTACAATTAATATAAATAAATAAATCATTAATAATAATTTAAATTAATAATTTTATTAATGATTTATTTATTTATTAACTGTAGTTGCTGAAGAAGTCTCAATTACAGACGAAACGTTTAACATAAACTAATTAGAAATTTTATAAATTATATTGAGTCCTCCCTAAGATAAAGTTTACATATATTAGAAAATTGACACGAAAAGTGATTTAATTGTTTAAAAAATTCACTGTATTATTTTTTTTCTATGTAATCCACAGTCCACTACATAGTTATAAATAAGGTCTTATGGGTTATAGCCTACTACAAAATTGTAAATGTTCTCAATGTTATTTTCCCAATGTTTGGTAAAACCGTTAACACACTGTATATTATCAATAATTTTCAGAACTCCTGTAAAATGAAAATAATCACAATTATATTTGGATTAACATGTATCGTTCAAATAACAAATTCGCAAAGCGTAACTGAAAAATGTACACTACAACAACAAAGATATCTATTTCATGATCCTGAAGACATTGTCATCTGTACAAACGCTACAATAGAAGAAGCTGAAAAATTCTACAACAATCAACAAATAGCTACATATCACGACAATGAATTAAGAATTATTAAATCGGATTTAAAAACAATTCCTCCGAATTCTTTCGGACATTTCAAATTCATAAATACTCTTAACTTATCTAACAATAACATTGAAGAAATTTCTGACAGCGCGTTTGAAGATTGCCAATTACTAAGAGTTTTAGATTTACAGAATAATTTCATAAAAAAATTAAAAAATGATTCTTTTAAAGGAACTGAACGAACAGAGCTTTTGATTTTGTCAAATAACAAAATCGATACGATTGAACTTGGCACTTTCACGAATAATATAAACATGATTGGTTTAAATTTATCAATCAACAACCTAAAAGAAATTAATGTGGAACTTTTCATACATACAACTAACTTACGAATGTTAAGTTTAACCGAAAATAAAATTGAACAAATACCTTTAGGAATGTTCAAGTACATAAAAAATTTTTGGATTTCAATGAAACCAAATTTTGAAATAAATTTTTCGAAAAATTTCATTCGTTCGATCGAGCCAAATACATTTCAGCAGTTGCGAACATATTCTTTGGATTTATCTTATAATTATTTGACAATCATAAAAGAAAACACATTTGTCGGTGTCAAAACCTTGCATAAATTAAATTTGAATAACAACTCTATTCGAGAATTGGAACTTGGAGCGTTTATTGGTTTAGAAAGCACGTGGTCAATCGATTTAAGTTATAATAATATAAGTGTGGTTACTCCTTATATTTTTCAATACACAAAAGCTTTACACGTTTTGGATTTAAGCTCCAATGTTATACAAACAATTCAGTCGAACGCGTTTAATGGCTTAGAAAACCTATCAATATTAAGACTGAATTCCAACAGAATAAGCATTCTGAATCCCGAATCATTTGCTGGAATCGAGGGACACGATTTTTATCTAATATTACAGGTAAACCAACTAATTAAAAGACTGCATGTGAACTCCAACTAACAAACATAAATGTGCAAACACACAAGTGAGAAATTTCAAATACGGTATATTAACAATGAGATAAACAATCAATATGATTAATTCCCTAGACCGTAACTAAATACTTAAGAATATCAGACGACATTATCGGCATGATATTTATATAGAAGGCTGTATAGGAAAAATGTAAATGCACCGCCGGGATTCGAACCCAGAACTCCCGATTTCGCGTCGGGAAAGTTTCCACTTACTACACAGCAGCATTCATTGTAATGTTGTTATAAAATTAGTGGATTGGCGGTACATCGTGCTATATATAGGAAAGATTAAAGTTCACTGTCGGGCACTGTGTAGTAAGTGGAAACTTTCCCGACGCGAAATCGGGAGTTCTGGGTTCGAATCCCGGTGGTGCATTTACATTTTTCCTATACAGCCTTCTATATAAATATCATGACGATAATGTCGTCTGATATTCTTATGTATTTAGTTACGGTCTAGGGAATCAATCATATTGATTGTTTATCTCATAAATGTGTGTAAGTTGATTTCTTTCAATTTAAAACCCTCCGTTGCCACGGTCATTAATTGAATATCCAGTTGATACTTCCACCAGTTCTCAGAACAAAACTTGAGAATTGGAAGCTTTAAATACAAAGAAGCCTGTAAATTCAACCCCACTCGCGCTTCCGAATGAGACATGAGACCGATTTTATTTCAGTTTTCTTCCACAGGTTTATTTTTAGTATTCGACCAAAAAATTCTTAATACTAACTGTAATTTCCCCTCTGAAACCGACCAACGTGTAGCATTTCGCATGTAAAACGTCGTCAGAAATATGGTTGCAACCAAATAAATACTCTGGAAGATGTGGAAGGTGCCCATGTGTTCATGAACACATGGGCACCTTCCACATCTTCCAGAATATTTATTTTGGCGTGCTAGAGCGAAACTACACGGGCGGATTTTCCGCGGTGTGTTTCTCGTTGAATTTTACGTATCAAAACAGAAAGTGTTTTTTCCGTCGAGTACATTCACGCAAAACAATACAACTTTGGGCTAGATACAAAATGGACCCCACTGTGTTAGGTTGTATGTGCAAATTTATTTTCAAAGAACAGAGGGAAAAAACGACGTTGGTGGGTTCATCCAATATTAAGAGACAAACTATCAACAGGATATTTCCACATAAATTGTTTGCCCAGACTGCACATCCGTTGATGATCCGTCGCCTCGTCTAGTTTACCCCGCACAATGTTTTTTTGTTTATAGCGTGTTGTGGCGGTGGCGATATCAACGCAATCAGAAGCTTTCAACTCGCTCACGTCGACGGAATTTAAAAAACGCGACGTATAATTTTATTCGTCTAGCTTCACTCGTTTGTAGGCACGGTTTCGATTTTGACGCGGAAACACCGCGGAAAATCCGCTCGTCTAGTTTCGCTCTTATACACGCTCGTCTGTTTCATTCTTGCTAAACTGACAACAAATTTGTTTTTGCAGAAAAACCGAATCGAAAAAATTTCTTCAGATGCATTCCAAGGCGTGAAAAATTTGATATCAATTGATTTATCGATGAATAAAATTAACGAAATACATTTTGGAGCATTTTCTGGTTTAAAATCAGTTATGCTGTTGAACATATCACACAATTATTTGACAAATTTACCGAAGGAAGTTCTGTATCCGTTAAGAGGTTTAGAACAACTTGATATCGATAATAATCGATTATTTCAATTCGAAATAAAACCAATCACTGATCATTTACCGAAATTAAAGGAAATCAGTATTAACAACAACCTGTGGCCTTGCAATAAACTGACATATTTAACAGATGTTTTAATTGAAAAAAAGGTAAGTAGAAATTTGGGAATTGAAAACTGGGTACAAAATGAACGTAAATACAAAAATGCACATTTTACCCGAATGTCCTCTCCCAGGGGAAACATTGGAATGTAGTTGTTCTCGCAATTGCATTCCAATGTTCTTTGGGAATTGGCGTTCCTAGGAGCCCGAGCTCGTACTAGTCGGTTTGTGCATGCCGGCTGGCAAATTCTAATACACAAATGGATTATTAATAATTGTTGTGTTGAAGACGCTAATGACCTGAGTTGTCGACGCGTCTATAATCTACAATAATAATAATAGTTAATATCCAAATTTTTGTGGGTTTTAAATTTTATCAATTTTTAAAATTGACACAAGGTTATTTTTGTAATATAAGTACTTACGTGCATTGAAATCTGAAAGTACATCCATTACGTACTTATTTTCGGGGTCGAAAGTTCGCTTTTTCATGCCAGTGGCGTGAAATAAAAGTCAGAAGTAAAGTTTTTTCGTTCTTTTTGGGTCGAAAATAAGCGTTAGTGTCTTAATATCCATTTACAGTGTTTTGTAAGTTTTTATTGTTGTTCTTTCAATGCACTAATTATTACAAAAAATACTATGCGATACTCAAGCGAAATTGGCGAGTGATTGCCGCCCTCGTTCAACAATTTTCTGCCCTTGTAACACAATGTACTATTACGCCCTTTTTGCTCCCTCAATTTTGGATATAGTAGTTTGTAAATGTCACTTATTATTATAATAATATTTTTTTTTACCAACACAGGTTGATTTCTTCAACAAAGCTACGGAAAATTTTACTACTGACAATGTCCATGGAGTAGCATGTAAAATAGATGAAACTGAGAAAGAAAATGGTTTATCAACTCGAGAAGAAAAATCACAAAACAGCGAACAGCAAAATTCATTAAAATATTTTGAATTAACAAAAATATTTCTGTTTATTATTTTCATATTACTTTATGTATTTATTCATTTAAGACAAATCAAGGCCAACATAACTTGTTTAAATAGAAATTTTGGCAATGTTAGGACTGATTCGGATGTGGAATTAATAGCTGCATCAGAAGCATAATTTTTTTTTTAATTCTGCGTCTTCGTGATTAAACAAAACAAACGTGAAAATAATAATTATTAAATTAAATTTTAGACAAAAATTTTCCAATAGCAAAATATAAAATATTCTAAATAACAAATAAGTACCATTATTTACATCAAAATATGACTTCTTCTATAAACTTTCAAATATATTTCGCAAAAAATACATATCGTCTGAATGATTACTGAAAAAAAACAATTTACAGATTTTTTTACTTTTTACTTTATTTAAGATCCTAGTTTAGTCTGCTGTATGATTTAGCACGATGGCTAAATATTGACATCACAAGAAAAAACGTTTCAATAAAGGTGATACTTCGTAGGTATTTTAGTTAAAAAATGGTAGTTGAGTGTAAAAATGTCACCGGATCGACAACATTTTATCCGAATCCACTTTTTTAAAAGATAACCGATTAGTTTAAAATCAGTTTTTGCGATTTTTTCAATTTGCAAAAAAAAAATAATGGTAGCAAATTTCCAAATAGTTACTGAAATTTACAGGCGGTATAGCTAAGAATGAGATTATTGGGGAGAAAATGATTCGATAAAGTTAATACCAATAGGCATTCACGTTTAAAAAAATGCATATATAATAATATAACCACAAGCGACTAGGCCATGCAGTCAGGGTCCATCCTGATTAGTCGAATACCCTATCTTGATGTCGTTTGACACACGTACACACACCTAAACGAACGTAACAACTAACTAGTGAACTCTGTAAACTAATATGGATAGTTGATAGCGATTAAAAAATGAGTTTTGTTTGTGGAGAATGTTCATATAGGGGAGACCGGGGTTAGTTGACTATATGGGTAGGTTGACTAATTGCCGATAGTTCCACTATTAAGTATTTGATGTTCAAGAACACAGGAATGAAGTTCATCATTGTATGTGCCGCCGTTATAGATATTCGCACAGTGTTTCAAGAAAAAATCAGAAATCTGAAAACATCAGCGATAAGTAATTATTTTTGTTCAAACTATTTGTGTATTATTGTCGAATAAATAATCTTCACATATTTTCAATAATATTTTGTGAAAATATGGTAAGTTTTAATATGATTTAAGGTGTATTGTTTTTACCGAAGTCTATTAATTTCTGACGTACGGCGCTCAAAATGTCAAAATGGCGGATGGGGCTTGTTGACTAAGCGGAGTCGGGGTTAATTGACTAAGGTTAATTGACTATAGCTTCAATGCACATGTTGCAATAGATGGGCCCACAACAAATGCACCAAAAACTCCAATTTAACATTTTATGTGTGCATTAACTGTGGCTCAGATGATGATTTGTAAACTTTTTATAATTGTTTTTTATTTTGTAAACTTTTTGTAATTGCTTTCTATGTGAAATTAAACGTTTTTTTCAATCATGTTATTGTTTTTACCCCTCATTTACATGGGCGCATATACAGGGGGGGTCTGCTGCCCCCCCGTCCCTATCTGCCGGCGCCCATGCTCAAATATAATATAAAAAAACCTGTCTAGTCAACTAACCCCACCATGCAAGTCAACAAACCCCGCTACCGGGGCCAGTTGACTTACTCTGCTTGCCTGTCTAAATATGGTAAAAAGTTTTATCTCGGTTCGATTAAAGCGATTTAAAAATTAAAATAGAATACCTGAACAAATTTACAACCTTGTGGTACATTTTAATTTGAGAAAATATAAACGGTTAATTTATAAAAAAATCTTATGTAAAAATTTAGTCAACTAGCCCCGGTCTCCCCTACCTTCATATTCTTCAAGACAGGCATTAATGTTCACAAAATTAGAATGAAAACTTCAGGTAAGGCTTGGAATCTAATTCTTTCTATAAAAGTCGATCAATTTTTTGACATTTCAAATTAAAACCCAATTTAATATTACCTATTATTTGAGATATTAGGATGTCTAAAATTTATACAGTAACAGTGTTTCTGAGAAATTGGAATGGAAAAATAAATTTTAATCAAGTTTTATATTGAAATGTCAGAAAATTGATCACCTTCTATAGAAAGAATTAGATTACAAGCCTTTAACTGAAGTTTTCATTCTAATTTTGTGAACATTAATGCCTGTCTTGAAGAATAATTTGAACATTCTCCACATATACAAAACCTATTTTTTAATCGCTATCAACTATCCATATTAGTATACAGAGTTCACTAGTTAGTTGTTATGTTCGTTTAGGTGTGTGTGCGTGTGTCAAACGACATCAAAATAGGTATTCGACCAATCAGAACGGACCCTGATTGCAGGGCCTAGTCGCTTGTTATATAACCATAGGTAATATAGTTGAAATATTTCACGCAGCATTGGAATTTCAATGGTAAATTATTATGTCTGGGACAATATCAACATGTAAAATATAAATGCCGGAGCGATAAGCGAGAGGTTCAGCCGCAGTGCCGGATTAAGCCAACGCGGGGCCTGTAGCAAATGTTATTAAGTGGCCTGAAGGGGCCCTTGGTTTGATTTAGATCAGAGGTTCCCAAACTTTCTTTTCTCATAGACCACTTTAAAAATTTTGCTGGTTCCGGTGGACCCCCTGCAGCTACATTTCTACCATATTCCCAAAACTAGCACTAGTAGCAGGTAAACGATTTGGACAACGCCCGAAGTGGAAATATTTTAATAAACGCCCGAAATGGCACTAAACCTTTGATTTCTACGACTTAATCGAGCGTAGTAGGGTAGCTTTAAACACGCGCCACTCCCTGCCCGCCCAAGCAGTGTTACTAAGCGGCACAAGTGTACATTTGCCGACTTTAAGTTAACTAATTTAGTTGGCTTTTAAAAACGACAACTTATTTTTAACTTGAAGTTAGCAAATGTCCACTTGTGTCGCTTGAGTTGCCAGATTGTTTTTTGCTTTTTGCAATTTGGTCCAGTTTGCGCGAGATGTTTAAATTCTGATTTTTATTCTGTCCGGAAGCGGGGCCCGTAGCATTTCCTACTCCTGCTATATGGCTAATCCGGTACTGTTTGTTAGCGACGTGTGGGCGGGTGCATTCGCTCACTCAGCGAATTTTCTAGCGAATGAATTTGGCGACGCGCGGAGTCGACAGTCGGCACAAGAAAAAAAACTCGGGTCGCAGTGCCAAAACCCTGCCGACAATATAGTGTATTTGCTAATACAGGCATTGTGGCATTATTATGTAAACTTAAGTTTGTTTTTTGACAAAATAAAAAATTTAACCCCTTAATACAGCCCTTAAAATAATTAAATTTTTCTAAATTTCAATATTAGACATGGATTTCATCAATACACCCAATTAAATACACCCTTCCATATCTAAGTAAACCCGTATCAACAAACTAGTGTTTTCATAAAATTTGAAAGTCCGGTCCTGTCGGGCCGATTTTATTAAAATTTTAGCAGCACATTTTAATCTTTACTAAAGAGTTAAATTTCAATTTTGAAACGATTCTGACAAATTTTTCGGTATTTTTGGGCCCAAAAACTTTTTGGAACCCCTAAATACAACCCTGAAAATGGTCCTATCGGGCCCATTTTAAATAGGCTTCTTGCGGTGATGGGTTCCAATGTGTGTACCAAATTTCGTTTCAATCGATTAAGTCTGTCGAGAGTTATCGTGTACACACATATATATATAAATATATATATAAATATATAAATATATAAATATATATATATATATATATATATATATATATATACATACATATATATATATAAACATTTTTAAAAATGGTGCCAAAGTGTTCAGGAGGCTATGAAACGTCGAGAAATTTTGGTCCGACCCCTAGGTCCCACCATCCGACCGACGCCAATAGTGTATGTGCCATATGGCAAATACACTAATAATGATATTTGCAATAGAATAGTTGAAATCAGTCTGTTTATACTGCAGTTATATGTTGTTAAGGCTACGTCTAAAAAACAAGTAATATTTTGAAAAAAATCCAAAATCAATTAATTAATGCCTGGTTGGGCTACACAAAAATTGTTTTGGAAAAAGTGACCGCAGTAAGTATTTTTAGAAGAAAATATTACTAATTGTTAGTTTATTGGCATCGTCTCGTATTTCATTAAGACTTTTACAGGCTCTAAATTTTGCAAAGTTTATTTGAATATTAATTAATAGTAGATTATAAATCTAGATATGTGATGGGGTATATTACCGACGAGTGGTGACAGTATGTAAAAACAAGTGACAGCTAGTTTTTACAGTAACACGAGTCATAATATCATTACGCACGAGATATACAGTGTGTCCACAGACTCATCCTCAACATGGGGATCTCCGTTGTTATGGGAGATAGAGATTTGGTTAAATGAGACAAAATGTGCAGAATCTCCAGTACTACTACCCTGCGTAGTCAAACTTTCCATATTTTGCTTGGTTCGCGACCGACAGTTGAAAAACGAGATTTACCCATTTTCGTTTTTTGTTTATAACTCGCTTATTAAGTAAGTTAGAAAAAAAATATTTTCACTTTCTTAAGGCCCTTTTTTATGAAGATTTCAAATCTCTTTTTATATTTTTATTTACTTTTATAGTTTTAGAGATACTTGTATTAACTTTGTTTTTTTAAATACACGTCAAAGATGGCCATGACACCATTAGAAAGAGATTATTTTTCTCTTTAATTTGATATGAGGGTTGATGGATTTATTTTCAAAAATAACAGAGTTATACGTAAAACACTGATTTTTAATAGTAGGCTATGCTAAAGTAATTGATAAAACAACAGAAGGCTTAGCAAACAGTTGAAGTTCGCGTTGGCTTAGTAAACGGCTGTTTTGTTTTAGCTGTCAAAGTGTAGTTTGTTGCTAATTTGTCAGTTTACTAAGTGATTTATTAAATTTACTTTTGTTATCATAGAACCATTTTGTAACAATGAAAAATTTGATATGTTATCTTGTTACATTCTATGTCACAAAAATTCGACCAGAGCTGCAGAAATGTACTTCGATCAGTATCCAGAACGAAGACAACCTCATTCGTCTATTTATACAAACTTACGAGTCAATTTAATAAACTATGGATCATTTAAAAAGCCGTTTACTAAGTCAACGCGAATAAGTGAAGAAGACAAAACTACTGTTTTACGATAAATTGTTGAAAATCGCTTATTTTTCATTGTTATAAAATGGTTCCATGATAACAAAAGTAAATTTAATAAATCACTTAGTAAACTGACAAATTAGCAACAAACTACACTTTGACAGCTAAAACAAAACAGCCGTTTACTACGCCAACGCGAATTTCAACTGTTTGCTAAGCCTTCTGTTGTTTTATCAATTAATTTAGCATAGCCTACTATTAAAAATCAGTGTTTTACGTATAACTCTGTTATTTTTGAAAATAAATCCATCAACCCTCATATCAAATTAAAGAGAAAAAAAATCTCTTTCGAATGGTGTCATGGCCATCTTTGACGTGTATTTAAAAAAACAAAGTTAATACAAATATCTCTAAAACTATAAAAGTAAATAAAAATATGAAAAGAGATTTGAAATCTTCATAAAAAAGGGCCTTAAGAAAGTGAAAATATTTTTTTTCTAACTTACTTAATAAGCGAGTTATAAACAAAAAACGAAAATGGGTAAATCTCGTTTTTCAACTGTCGGTCGCGAACCAAGCAAAATATGGAAAGTTTGACTACGCAGGGTAGTAGTACTGGAGATTCTGCACATTTTGTCTCATTTAACCAAATCTCTATCTCCCATAACAACGGAGATCCCCATGTTGAGGATGAGTCTGTGGACACACTGTATAGGTAATATGGTATTTTTTGCCATACACACTTCAAAATAGCTGCTTTCACTTCATTTTCAAAAAAATTTGACAGTTCATTTGCGCCGCCATCTTTACATTTACAGCAGGCCGTATATTACAGCAGGCGAATAAAGCGAATAAACTGAAATTGCTAAGGTAACCGTTTACTAATTACTGCACTAGTTGTGTTTAGAGATGATACAAAATACTAGGAACAGTTATTTTGGAACAGTTTCGAACGAGGAACAGATGGGAACAGTTGTCAGTTTAATAAAATACCTGTTCCGGGCTGTTCCAATGCTTCGACTGTTCCGAGTAACAAAACGGGCGTTCTTCTGCATAAAAGAAACATTCTCCGTTCCCGTTGTCAATTGTACATTTGTACCTACGTTGCAAACTGCAACAGTTTTGCTTGTCACCTACGGCTAGCGTACATTGTACGTAAAGTCGATTTTAGTATCACACCATCACATTAACATGCGTCGCACACGACATCGCGCCTTATTAAATAACGCTTTTTATTTAATGGTAAAATCCATTTTTCGCTATTGATTTTCTGTAAAAGTATATTTTTAATATATTGTCGACAAATTTATTTTGCTTTTTTTTTAATAGTTAGGTAGGTACCTTAAATTATTAAACTTGAATAATAGAATTAATTCACGAAAAAATACAAATAATATACACTTCATAATTTCAAATTTTTATACGTTGCATGTTACAAGCTATTCCGAGAATGTCAAGGTTCCAACGTTGGAACTGTTAAAAAGTAACAGGTTTTTGGAACTGTTCCGTAAGCGGAACAGGAACGGAACGGAACTGTTATTAAAAAATATCAGTTTGTATCACCTCTAGTTGTGTTGAAAACGTTTTTAGCATGACTGTCTGTTAAATGACCCAATACAGGCAGGTATAGATGCATGGAAAATATTATTCATTTTTTATTGTACGTACACATACATTATAGAATAATAAATTCAAAAATGTATTTATTTTTTGCCATACCCATTACAAAATAGCTAGTTTCGATGTATGTATAGCGGCCGTTAATGAGTCATTTAACAGGCAAGTATGCGGAAAGTGTTTTACTTTCCGCACTTGGGCAGTAAGTAAATGGTTGCCATAGCAACTTCTGTTTATTCGCTCTATACGTCTGTGTGCGCCTGTCATTACTTACTTGCATGAACTTCGCGGCACAGTGTGAAAGGAAAGATGGCGACGCAAATGAACTGTCAGAATTTTTTGAAAGTGACGTGAAAAGTAGGTATTTTGTAGTGGGTATGGCAAAAAATACCATATACAGATTGTATCAAATTAAACCTGTGCATAGGGCATTCTGTGTGTAAGACAGAGATTGATACATAAAGCAATAAGTAAGAATGAGATAAATGATCGCTAATAGAATGTTACGTGGTTACTGTAAATAAATAATATTTATACAACCTAATAGCGTCATCTTTGTTTTTTCGCTCCTTCTATGCTATTTTCAAAGGCAGCTACAAATAATTTTATTATGTCGGCGGTTGAATTACCACCATAAAACCATTTAATTATTTAAATTTTTCCCGAACAGTATAAATTGCCATTTTATCAATAATTTCATTAGTGATTATTTTTACTGTAGAAAACAACGATGACAGTTGTTCGGTATTACATATTTATTTACAGTAACCACGTAACATTCTATTAGCGATCCTTTATCCCATTCTTACTTATTGCTTTATGTATCAATCTCTGTCTTACGCACAGAATGCCCTATGCACAGATTTAATTTGATACAATCTGTATATCTCGTGCGTAAAGGTATTATGACTCATCTGACTGTAAAAACTAAAAATTTGCTATCGCTCGTTTTTACTCGTCGTAATATAATATAGTCCATTACACATTTAGATATATAAATTTACTATAAATTATTAATAATTAATATTGTATGAAAATGCATTGTTAAAATTATGGCAATTATTTTCAGGGATACTCTCTAGTAAAATGCAACTAAAAGCAATAATATTTGGATTCATATTACACATTCTTCAAATGACAAACTCATCAAACTGTAGGTGAAACTGCTGAAAAGTGTACACTTATTCAACGAGAAGGAGAAATTAATAATATTTTCACCTGTACAAACGCTACAATAGAAGAAGCTGTAAAATTCTCATTAAAAAATCAGAACTCCAATTATGCTTTACGGATTATTAAATCGGACATAAAAATTTTAAAAAGTGGGTTATTTAAGGGAATTAATTCAGAAAGTTTGATTTTGTCAAATAATACAATCGACACGATTGAACCGTACACATTCCAGCATTTGCGTACGCGTAGTTTGGATTTATCTTACAATTATAATTTGACAATCATAAAAGAAAATGCATTTTTTGGTGTGGAAAATTTGCATATATTAGATTTGAAGAAAAACTTAATTCGAGAATTGGAACTTGGAGCGTTTAATGGTTTAGAAGAAGACGTAACCTGGAAAATTGATTTAAGTTATAATAATTTAAGTGTGCTTACTTCTTATATATTTCAAAACCCAAAATATCTTAGAGTTTTGGATTTAAGTTACAATGTTATACATACAATCCAGTTGAACGCGTTTGCAGGTTTAAAATTACTTGCGTGGTTACACTTATCACACAATTATTTAACCAATTTATCAAATGAAGTTTTGTATCCATTGAAAAGTTTAGAAAAGCTTGATATCGATAATAATCGATTATTACAAATAGAAATAAAACCAATCCTCGGTCCTTTAACGAAATTAAGGGAAATCAGTATTCAAGACAATAAATGGATTTGCAATAAATTGGAATATTTAATAGATATTTTATTGGAAAATAGGGTAAGTACTAAGTAGAAATACTGGAACTGGGTACAAAAAAAAAACAAAAATACAAGCTGTGAGGCGGGTCGTTTATTGGGACTAAAATTACTTTTAATTGAGACTCTACAAGTGCGATCCTTGAGGTCCACACGACGAACTTCCCAGTTTGATGAATATTGGATATTAATAATTAAATCTCCCTATATTATTAAACGAGTAAATCTTGTATATATGTTTCTATGTACCTATATAAATATTTTCTCGAAAACGGCTCTAACGATTTTGATCAAATTTACCGAAAAGGGGTTTCGGGGGGCAAAAAATCGATTTAGCTAGGTCTCATCCCTGGAAAAATTCGTTTTCCTATCGATTTTATCATTTTAAATAACAGTTTTTTTAACGTCATAAAACAGTGTCGTATTGTGAGTAGGCTTTGGAAAAAACAAACTATTTTCATTATTTATGTCAAAATTACTCTGACAGTCAATCTTTAACTTATTAAAATAATCAGTAATTATTTGAAAAGTAAAAAAATAACAACAATAAAATCTAAACATAATTATGTAAGTAGTTTTGGCTAATATTTAAATAAATAGGTATGTTATTTTTATATTACCTATATAAAATATGTAGTATAGGTAAGTAGGTACGTTGAATGTAGTATGACGTATAATCTTACCTAGACCTTTTTTTCTCAAAAACGGTTAACGATTTTGATGAAATTTACAGAATGAGGATTTTTCGGGGCGAGAAATTGATCTAGGCAGGAATTTTGGTTCCAGAGGGGAGCAATTAAAAAAAAGGTGTTTTTTTATTTATTATAGCTCGCTCAATTAAAGTCAGATTGATTCGAAGTCTATTTCTACATAGATTTTATATAATATATCACAAGTGTTAAAATTGTAAATGAACACTAATATAAGAAGTGTCTTGCACAATATGTAAATAATGACAAAACGACGGCCCGAAGGGCCACACTTCTGGCGCCGCGGGTCTGTAAAAACACATCGATTTTTAAAAACTATTGTTAAGATACATATAAAAACGTTTTGCGTATCTAAAAATTGGCACGGCGGCCCAAAGGGCCGCACTTCTAGCGCCGCAGGCATGTGTATCAAAACACATCGATTTTTAAAAACTATGGTGAAGATACATGCAAAAAAAGTTTTGCGCAGGTTATAGTCTGACGTTTGTTATTAAAAGAATCGATTTTTGTGAGTTTTTCAGTAGGTACCTATGCAAAAAAAAGTATTTGAAATTTACTGGAAGTTGTTAAGATGACATCACAGAGAAAAAGTACTTCGATAAAGTTGATATTTGGTATTAATGCTTAAAATTGGATTGTTAAAATGGTAACGGGCGAGCAAAATTTCATCTGATTCGAACATTTTTACAAGATATTCAATCTATGAAAATCGGTTTTTGCGAGTTCTTCAGTCAACAAAACAATAACGGCGGTAGATTTGAAAATGGCGACCTAAATAATATTTACAGGAAAAAATGGTTGATTAAAAGTTGATACTTAGTTTTTACGCTTAAAAATACACATAGGTAGTTAAAATATCAGAAACAATTATTTTAAATTATGTTACAGAAATAAATTCGTTTCGGAATAATATTCTGAGAAAATAATATCTCACAGCATATTAAGTACTACTGTTTTTATTGAACTCATCCGAGCAAAGCTCGGCCACCCAGATATTTAGAAATTAAACAGAAAAGTAAGCATTTTAATCATTAAAACATAATTATTATTTATTTTTAACAATACATATAATTTAAAAAAAACGGCTGGACCGATTTTTATAAAATTTCTTTCGGGTCTTGTTGATGTCAATATGCTTCTATTTGCACCCTAACAAAGTCGATATCATTTTTTATTCGCGAAATTTCATGTAAAATCCACTTTTTGAGGTCTTTTTCTTTAAACAAAAAAAAAAAAAAAACTGTTGGGCCGATTTTGATAACATTTCTTTCGGGTCTTGTTGATGTCAATATGCTTCTATTTGCACCCTAACAAAGTCGATATCATTTTTTATTCGCGAAATTTCATGTAAAATCTATTTTTTGAGGTCTTTATCTTTAAACAAAAAAAAAAAAAAAACGGTTGGGCCGATTTTGATAAAATTTCTTTCGGATCAAAATGACGTTAACACGCCTCGATTGACACCCTTACGAAGTCGATATAATTTTTCATTCGCGAGATATTGTGTAAAATCTACTTTTTTGGAGTCTATTTGGTTAATAAAAAAGAACGGCTGGACCGATTTTGAAAAGAATTTCTTCCAGATCATATTTACGTTAATACGCGTCGAAATTGGCACCCTAACGTAGCCGATATCATTTTACATTCTCGAGATTTCGTCTTAGAAAGAAATGATCACATACTCACGTACGTACACACACACACACACACAGACATCTTTCTAAAAATAGTGTAAAAATAGTGTGGTGACCTTGAAACATAAAAATTTGTTAAAAATTTTGATTTCGATTTTCGGACCCATTACAATAACTTCCCAATATACTGGGAAGTTAATAAAACGAACAGATAAATCTGGCAATATCTCCTAAAATATAGAAATAGTATGTATAGAACACATTCCTGAAAAATGTTACGTTTAAAAAATCCTTTAATTTTTTTTTGCACCCAGCTTCTCAATTTTTTTAAAATTATAAATATATGCTCGATTTTTTAAAGAATTGTTTTTTCTTATAACTATATTACGTTTACAGGTTATTTTCCTCTACAAAGCACCGACAAATTTGACTACTGACAATGTCTATGGAATAGCATGTATAAATTATGGACCTGAGAAAGAAAAAGAACAAAGCAGCGAACAGCAAAATTCATTAAAATACTTTGAATTAACGATAATATTTCTGCTTTTGATATTCATATTACTTCAGGTGTTTTTTCATTTAAAACAAATCAAGGCCAGCATAGCTTGTTTAAATAGAAATTTTGGCAATGCTAGGACTAATTCCGATGTAGAATGAAAATTACATCAGCAGTTTATTAAAATTGTCTTCATGATTAAGTAGTAGATACAAAAAAAATTTAAAAAAATTTAACCGACTTCAAAACATTTCTAAACAAGCCGTGAGGTGGGTCGTTTATTAGGACTAAAGTGCGACCCTTGAGGTCCACACGACGAACTTCCCAGTTTGATAAATATTTAATAATAATAATTAAATTAGATATTACACAGAAAAGTAATCATTTTAATCATTAAAACATCAATAATTAAAAAAAAAAAAAAAAAAAAAACGGCTGAACCGATTTTTATAAAATTTATGTCGGATCAAAATGACGTTAACACGCCTCGATTGACACCCTTACGAAGTCGATATAATTTTTTATTCGCGAGATATTGTGTAAAATCTACTTTTTTGGAGGTTATTTGGTTAAGAAAAAAGAACGGCTGAACCGATTTTAAAAAAATTCCTTTCAGATCATATTTACGTTAATACGCGTCGATTGGCACCCCAACGTAGTCGATATCATTTTTCGTTCTCGAGATTTCGTCTTAGAAAGAAATGGACACATACATACGTACGTACATACGTACACACACACACACACACACACACACAGACATCTTTCTAAAAGTAGTGTAAAAATAGTGTAGTGACCTTGAAACATAAAAATTTTTTTTCCTTTTTGATTTCGATTTTCGGACCCATTACAATAACTTCCAATGGGAAGTTAAAAAGATAAAATATTTTTTCACGTAGTTTTACAATCACCTGTACTACCTACATTCCAATGGAAATCGGTGCAAATTATTATTTCTCGCTCGCACACCGAATTTGAATGCAGGTTGGCAAGGTGATAGTTGATCTAAAAATTTTATCCTTTATAGAAGTCGGTTAAATTTTTAAAATTTTTTTTTATTCATTCTTGTAAGTCTCACTTTTATTATTTTTCTATAAATAAATATTTAGTTGTAAAAAATCATTTCATTGCATCGTGTTTTTTTACCCGACTGCGCCAGAAGGAGAGTAATGTTTTTCGAGCATATGTATACAGGGTGTCCACGGCGACGTTGGCTAACATGGGTATCTTTGTTATTAGTGGAGATAGAAAGTCGGTTAAATGGGCAAAGTAGTGCAGGATTATGTGCTCATTAACGTCCCGTCGAAAAAACAATTGATTTTTGACACACTATGGATTTATTTAGAAAATAGTGAAAATTGCCGTTTTTGAAAACTGGCCATAACTTTTTTATTTATGAAGATATCTGAAAATTTCTTTAACCATTTTTTGATAACTTTTTAAGATCTTTTCAGTGGCGTAGGTTTAATTTTTTTATATTCACTACATAATGAGATATTGACATGAACTTTGGTTTCTCTTATGGACGCCATTTTGGATTTTTAGATATTCGAATTCTGCTCATTTTTTTTATTCATTTGGTGTATCATATGCCGCACATTTAAAAATTTTGCAATTAACGTCCCATATAAGAGACATTAAAAACAACTGACAGTCAAATTATAATTAAGTAGTGCGAACATTTTAAGTGTAAAATTAATAATAAATCTTAGTTTGACAGAACTGAATTATAATTTGACTGTCAGTTGTTTTTATAGTGTTTCTAATATGGGACATTAATTGCATTTTTTTTTAAATGTAGCATATGATACACCAAAATAATCAGAAAAATAAGCAGAATTCGAATATCTAAAAATCCAAAATGGCGTCCATAAGAAAAACCAAAGTTCATGTCAATATATCATTATGTAGTGGATATAAAAAAATTAAACCTACGCCACTGAAAAGATCTTAAAAAGTTATCAAAAAATGGTTAAAGAAATTTTCAGATATCTTCATAAATAAAAAAGTTATGGCCAGTTTTCAAAAACGGCAATTTTCACTATTTTCTAAATAAATCCATAGCGTGTCAAAATTCAATTGTTTTTTCGACGGGACGTTAATGAGCACATAATTCTGCACTACTTTGCCCATTTAACCGACTATTCTATCTCCACTAATAACAAAGATACCCATGTTAGCCAATGTATGTATGTATATTTCTTTATCACGCTCTGTAGCCTAAACGGCTTGACGGATTTTGAAAAATGAGGTGTCATTAGATTCGTCTGAATCCCCAGAGTGACATAGGGTATATGACGTCACGGAAAATTCAATATGGCGGACGCTAGACGCCATTTTGTCAGAATGCAAAAGTAATTTTCCTTCTAAATACATTGATATAGGTATCAAAATCAAAACAAAAGAAAGGTTTTGTTGACATTTCAAATAGGGTACATGACGTCACGGAAATTTAATATGGCGGGCGCTAGACGCCATTTTGTCAGTACGCAAAAAATCGGTAAAACCTTGTGTGTGGGGTATCAAATTAAAAGGCTTGATGAGTAGATTCAACTAAAAGGAAGGAAATAAAAAAAATATTAAAAAAACAAAAAACCCGACTGCGTAAAAATCAAACATAAAAGATGGAAACAAGATCAAATGATAACATGCAGTCGGAGGCATAGTAGTAACAAATTGATCATAAATACCTCCGACTGCATGTTATCATTTGATCTTGTTTCCATCTTTTATGTTCGATTTTTACGCAGTCGGGTTTTTTGTTTTTTTAATAAATTTTTTATTTACCACAAATTTTATGAATTTTAATGTGAACTCGTGTTCCGATCCGATCCGATAAAATAAAACACCACTTTTAAAAACAAACTTTTCTATATTTAATGTAGACTGGACATATTCAAATTTTTAGGTCAGGGGTCGGCAACCTTTTGAGACGGAAGAGCCAAAAGTTACAATTTACAAAATTTCCCAGTTTTTAAAGAGCCACTAACATTTTTATTTCAATATTATGGTATTTGATTAGGATTATAACTAAACAAACAGAACAGTGTTGCCAAATTTAAAAAATGTCAGCTGTCCGTATACTCTCTACTCCACCTATTCTCACTGTTCTCTGTTGAGTGTTTTTGTCCTGTTTAAAGTTTTTTTTGCAATATAATATTTTTTATGAGTTTTGAAAATAAAATAATATAATTATTAATATTTGCGCATGGAACTGGAGAGCCGCATCTTGACATCATAAGAGCGCGGCTCACGAGCCGCAGGTTGCCGACCCCTGCACTAGTTCATCAATTTCTCTAAGTAAATCACATTTAATGTTCATTAAGGTGAGGTTATTTAGACAATCTTATAATAATAAAATTCACAGATTTCGCAATCCTTGCAACCATCGAGGACATTGGAAATGATAACAGCATATATGAAACATAATTAACTGTTTATTATACACACAATATTTATCAATGCACTGTTTAGTTTTGTCAGGAATAACCCTATTATTCTTCTGTTATATACGCGTTCACTTTTGCTTGATTACTTAACTTTTAAATGGATTTTTCAACAGTATTTATTAACAGTTGCTCAAAAATAACACCGCAGATCGTCGCAAATACCTCTCAATTAACTAGACATGATATAAAACACATTTCGAAAAAATTGCACTTGTTCAATTTTGCATGATTGCTCCTCACTTGATCGCGACACCGTTGTCTTTTGGCCTTGAACGAAAACTCGTAACTATGCCCCCATATACGAACACAAACATTTCCAATGTTAATAATGTTCTCGGCGATATTGAATCACGTAAGATTTTCTGGAACTATTCGTATTCAATACTACCAGGCAATTTTCAGCTACAAAGCCTGATATAGTTCTCCTTGATAAAAGTACGCGATTTATGTATGTCATCGAGTTCTCAGCTCCTGCGTTGAAACGAAAATAGTCGCGAAGACTGAGAAACGGACAAAATATCAAGACCTTCTTTTTGAACTAAGGAAGCAGTACCCAGAGTATTCTGTTAAACTATAACTAATTGTCCTTATAATTGGTGGTCTTGGAGGAGTCAAACAGTCACTGTTGGCAAATATAAAAGCTATCCCGGCATATCAGCGTAATGCTGAGTCACTAGTCTATCGCATGCAAAAGGCTGTGCTTATTGGGTCGCTCCGTGTACTCCGTGCGCACGACCCAAACTCACTGTAATCGCCCATTTCATGGTTTGAGACGCGGTTATAGTTTCACCTTGCTCCATAAGTATCCCTTGTGTGACGGTGACGAAACTGAAGTTTTGGGTGCTTGTGGATGCAAAATTCTTTAAGGAATCCTTCCTTCACAATAATAATAATTTATTAATAATAATTTATTGTTCAGCAAGGACAATAAATTGTGTACACATAATAACTAATAAATAAAATAACAAAAAAAAACAACTAAATAAAATATATTATCGTGTTGGTGTTCCTTAATTCATTTTTTATACACTTTAATTTCGAAAAAGACCGTTCTTTGCTGCAGTTAGTAATCATTAAAGGCAAGTAAATGCGTAAGACTATTTCCACATTTTGGGAAATAGGGATGTTTAAATTCTGATTTTTATTCTGTCCGGATGCGGGGCCCGTAGCATTTCCTACTCCTGCTATATGGCTAATCCGGTACTGTGAATCGTTAGCGACGTGTGGGCTGGTCATTCGCTCACTCAGCGAATTTTCTAGCGAATGCATTTGGCGATGCCCAGATCGACATAAGAAATTAATAAGTAATGATATTTGCAATAAGAATAGTTTAAATCAGATTCTTTAAACTGCAGTTGTATTTATTTTTGTTGTTATGGCTACGTCTAAAAAATAGGTAAGTACCTACCTAATATTTAGAAAAAAGCTCGGAAAAAAGCCAAAATCAATTGAAAACTGCCTGATTGGGTTATACCTACAAATTGTTTTTGAGAAAGTGACCGCATAAGTATTTTTAGAAAAAAATTATTGATAACTTGGCGGTCACATTCATCCTGACTTGAAACTGTGTAAATTTCTTGACGCCAGAGCTCACCGTTGCCAGTTTTTACTTTCTATGTGTATAATGTGACGGATTATAGATACGGGTATTTTCAATTTTATGGTTAGATACTTATTTAGTCATTTCGCTTCGTGGAATTATAAATTTTATACAGGGTGCTGAATCGTTTTGCGGGTAATAGGGAATTAACCCGTAAAATCAAACTTTTGCGATTTCCTGCTGCCCTAATTATTTTAGGAAAAATATCTTCGAATAAAAATTTTAGAATATAAAATGTACTTGAAAAAGTCAAAATCTATAGACGAAACGTCGTACATTTAATTTAATAAATCAAATATTTTGTCCACTATTCTGCGATTTTTCTTAATTTTATTTAATCACGATGGACACGATTTCTAATATAAATTTCAATATTATATGCAACACCTCGTGCAAAACAAAACATTGTCCAATTAGTTATTAATTAATCAAGTTTCTATTTTTTAATTGAATTTTATTTAATAAGTGGTTCTAAAAAATTAACAATATAGGTATCCTAAACACCAACACATTAAAATAAATTAAATACTGCAATGTTTGAGATTAAACAGTAGAGATATTCATATTTATCTAGCATTAATTATTATCGATTCTAAAATCTTTGTTACTTGTATATTATTAATGGTTTTTGAAAATACATTGTTAAATTAATGTCAATTATTTTTAGCAATACTTTTGTAAAATGCAAATAATAGCAACAATATATGGATTCATATTCAATCATCAAATGGCAAACGCATGCCTCTGGAAGGCACCTATTCGAAATCTTTCCCAAATTGTTTCTCGACACGTCCTAATTTTGGTATTTCATGCATTAATACACTCAGTGGTATCATATGCAATTTTAATATGGGGTCATTCGCCACATGCAAATCGAGTGTTTGGTCTACAAAGGAGAGCGCTACGTATAATTCATTCTTTAGCTTACAGACAGGACTGTAAAGAATATTTTGCAATCTCTAAAATTTTGACTGTGCCGTCTATTTATATTCTTCAATGCATTATGTACGTAAAATTAAACTTAGCTGAATTTAAAATTAACAATAATTTTCATTCACATAACACTAGATCCAACATGGACATACATATAGAATTTCATCGTATCCAAAAAATAAAGACAGGTATAACCCACTATGGGCCAAAATTATTCAATGTTCTACCACAGTCTGTTAGAGATTTGCCAGTTAACCAGTTTAAGGAAAAGATAAAAAACTACCTTACAAAAAATAGTTTTTATTCCATCGAGGAATTTTTGAATAAAAAATTTATATAAAAATTTTTTTAAATGTTTTTTAGAAGAAAAAATGTCATTTTATATTAAAGATTTTAATTAAGAGAGAGTTTACTCAAAAATAATTTTATAAAATTTTAAATGTATTTGTGACTTGTGTAAACTATATAGTGTAAGCACCAATAAATCATCTATCTATCTATCTATCTATCTATCTATTAAATCGGATTTAAATACGATTCCTTCAAATTCTTTCGGACATATCAAATACAGAAATTTGATGACCCTCAATGCATCTAATGGATACCTTGTAGGAATTCCTGATGGAGCGTTTGAGAACTGCCACATACAAGCGTTTGATTTCCGGAATAATTTTATAGAAAAATTAAATAAAGATATATTTAGAGGAGCTTATGAAATGAAATATTGGTTTTTGTCAAATAATAGAATCGACACGATCGAACCTTACACATTCCAGCAGCATGATATATTTTATTTGGATTTATCTTATAATTATTTGACAATCATAAAAGAAAATACATTTTTTGGTGTGAAAAGGTTGGATCATTTAAATTTGACGAAAAACTCAATTCTAGAATTGGAACTTGGAGCATTTACTGGTATAGAAAGCACGTTCAGTATCGACTTAAGCTATAATTATTTAAGTGTGGTTACTTTTTATAATTTTCAAAACACAAAAATTCTAAAAGATTTGGATTTAAGCTCCAACATTATACATACAATTCAGTTGAACGCGTTTTCGAATTTAAAATCACTTATACGATTAAACGTGTCACACAATTATTTGACCAATTTACCGGAGGAAGTTCTGTATCCATTAAAAAGTTTACAGTATCTTTATGTGGACAATAATCGATTATTTCAATTGGAAATAAAACCAATAATCTATTTTTTAACTACATTAAAGGAAATCAGTATTCAAGACAATAAATGGACTTGCAATAAATTGGCATATTTAATAGATATTTTAATGGAAAATAGGGTAAGTAGAAACATTGGAACTGGGTACAAAAAGGACAAAAAAAGGATAAAAATAATAATAAACGAATAGATAAATCTGGCAATATCTTCAAAAATATAGAAACTAACTGCAGAGGACACATTCTTGAAAAATGTCATGCGCTTAAAAAATCCTTTACTTATTTAAAATTTAGTGTATTTTTGCATCCAGCTCCTCAATTTTTTTTTAATTATAGATATACGCTCGATTTTTTTAAAGAATTATTTTTTTTTTGTTATAACTATTATTTTTACAGGTTGATTTCTCCTACAAAGGAACGGGAAATTTTTCTACTGACAATGTCTATGGAATAGCATGTATAAAAGATGGAACTGAGAAAGAAAATGAATCATCAAGTAGAGAAGAAAAACAACAAAATAGCAAATTGCAAAATTCATTAAAATATTTTGAATTACAAAACAGCGAACTGCAAAATTCCTTAAAATATTTTGAATTAACGAAAATATTTCTGTTTATTATTTTCATATTACTTTATGTATTCATTCATTTAAGAGAAATCAAGACCAACATAACTTGTTTAAATAGAAATTTTGGCAATTCTAGGACTAATTCCGATGTAGAATGAAAATTACTTCAGAAGTTTATTAAAATTGTCTTCGTGATTAGTAGTACATACAAAAATAATTTTTAAAAAATTTAACCGACTCTAAACCAGCTCTAAAAAAGACAATAGTATATTGTGTAACAAGTGTGCTAAATACATCTTTATGCGTCCGCCGAGATGTTTTCAGCACGAGTAGTAGGAGAGCGCTCACGAGTCGAATACGAGTGCTGAAAACATCGCGCCTGACGCATAAAGATTTAGCACACGCGTCGCACACTATACTTTATTCAACACATGCATGGTTTTAGAGTTTAATTGAATGATTTAATGTCACTGACAGAAATACATCTCATAATAAAAACATTGGGCTCGATACAATATTTATTTACTTTGTTACCATAGTAAACATATTTCATTTATAACACCGAAAAGAGGTACATAATGTTCATTAGATAACGAGTTTTTCCAATGTTTTTCAATATATCATCGAAAAGCGTTTCATAATGGATCATGACGTCACCAGTTAATATACGGCTATTTAAGGTCCGCAAAACAGATACGAAAAAACAGTAAAAGCATGCATGTGTTGAATAAAGTATAGGGTGCAAAGCGTGAGCTAAATCTTTATGCGTCAGGCACGATGTTTTCAGCACTCGTATTCGGCTCGTGAGCGCTTGCCTACTACTCGTGCTGAAAACATCTCGTCTGACGCATAAAGATGTATTTAGCACACTTGTTACACAATATACTATTTTCACGTAGTTTTACAATCACCTGTCCTACCTAGATTCAAAGCAGGTTGGGAAGGTAATAGTTGAGAAAAATTATTTTATCCTTTTTAGAAATCGGTTAATTTTTTTTAAAATCATTCTTGTTATAGTGTCATTTTTATTATTTTTCTATAAATAAATATTTAGTTGTAAAAAAAATCATTTAATTGCATCGTGATTTTTTAACCAGAATTTTGAGTCCGGACTCCGGATAATTAATTATACACATATTGATAGTCTAAAAATAACAACTAAACGTAAAAATGTCATTGTACCGACAAGTTTGATCCGAATCAAACTTTTTTTTATATTGGAAAATCAATTTTTGCGAGATTTTTAGTTTACGAAAAAAAATTATCGCTGGCAGATTTCAAAATGGCAACCAAATAGTGATTAAAATTTACAGGTGGTGAAGAATGGTATCTATCATACATTTTATTTATTTATTGTAAATTATAGACGCGTCGACAACTTAGGTCATTAGCGTCTTGTTTACATCAATTAACAACTCACTTAAAACTAAATGACATCACAAAACATCCATGAGCGGAGGCAAGATTCGAACCCACGACAGTGTGATCCAAAGGCCGCTACGCTAACCGTTACACCACTCTGTCCTCATCTATCATACATATCTATACTAATATTATAAAGCTGAAGAGTTTGTTTGTTTGTTTGGTTGAACGCGCTAATCTCAGGAACTACCAGTCCGATTTGAAAAAAAAATTTTTTGTTATAGATAGCCCATTTATTGAGGAAAACTGTAGGCTATATAATATCACGCTACGACCAATAGAAGCGGAGCATCAATGAAAAATGTTTGCAAAAACGGGAAAAATTATTCCTTTTGAGAGCTTCCGTTGCGTGCGCTGCGTAAACAGTTAAAGTTACGCAAAAATCGTGTATGACGGAATTGTTTCACCTTTAAAAGTACTAAAAAAATGTCCGCGACAGCATATGTCTATATTTTAAGGTTGACTCACTATAACTTTTTTTATGGTAATCAAATTTGTTCGTAATTATAATATTCAAGCGAACGAGCGAAGCGAGTGAGTAGTGTATTGCACCCGGGCTTTCTTAGCACCTGGGCGGATCCGGACGGGTATCGCTAGTACATAATATAATACCTTTATTGGTACCTAAGGGCAGTAAGTACATTGCATAAATTGCGTCAAATAAATAAATATAAAACACAAATCATCAGTGTGATAAATACATAGTATTAAAATTTGCATAATGAAAGATTAAGATGTTAAATTATAAATGCATTATAGACGCTGATGACCTCAGCTGTTAAGCGTCTATAATCTACAATCTAATCTATAATTGCATTGAGTTAATAGTTTTTATTAGAATTGTTTTTTTTTTAAATTTATGCAGTTAGCCCAGACAATCTAGCAAGAAAAAAAGACTACCATCAAAATTCATAATTGTAATTTACTGCTCTAATAACACCGCATAAAAAAGTCACACAAGTTTCCTAATCTCACATCCTCACACACGAATGATAGCGATCGAAATGTTCGCGTCGTGTGGACGCGTGCATTCGCTAACGGATAGGGTCGTCCCGCGTATCAAAATTTGATAATTTTATACAGTATACTATGTTATTTTTTATATACAGTGTGTTTCACTTTACATGAGGACACCTAAATAACTTTTTCATTTTAAAAGCAATCATTATAAAATTTTCAGCAGTTATGCAGGCCAACTTGCATCCTTTTTGTAGGAACAAAATTTTTCAAAAGTCAATATCTACCTAACTACGATTAAAATAAAAAGTAGGCTTTTATTTTATTAAAAAAAGTTGTTCAGAATCACAAAAAACTCCTAAGTATGAAGTTTCGTCGAAAAAAATCATTTCTTAAATTTCTCAAAATATTAATGCAATCTGTAATTTATTTGCTTCATGGCACTCTTGTTAATAAAATAGCAAATAAATTACAGATTGAATTAATATTTTGAGAAATTTAAGAAATGATTTTTTTTAACGAATCTTCATACTTAGGAGTTTTTTGTGATTCTGAACAACTTTTTTTAATAAAATTTTGCTCTATCTGGATCGTACATATGAGTTTACTTGAAAGCCTACTTTTTATTTTAATCGTAGTTGGCTAGATTTTGACTTTTGAAAAATTTTGTTTCTACAAAAAAGATGCATCTTAATGGCCTGCATAACTGCTGAAAATTTTATTATGATTGCTTTTAAAATGAAAAAGTTATTTAGGTGTCCTCATGTAAAGTGAAACACACTGTATAAACGAATAATGTAAACCAACTTTTTTATTCTTAAATCCTTCCTCTTAATTGCAAACAAGAACTAAAAAAATGTGTTCATTTCAAACGGATAAGTTTAGCCGCCATATGATGACGTCAAAGCCAG
This sequence comes from Mongoloraphidia duomilia, assembly GCA_039654895.1. Taxonomy (NCBI): domain Eukaryota; kingdom Metazoa; phylum Arthropoda; class Insecta; order Raphidioptera; family Raphidiidae; genus Mongoloraphidia; species Mongoloraphidia duomilia. The sequence goes on from CM077523.1 coordinate 9,846,253, forward strand.
ACCAATGAAGCCAGACATACGTCCACGCATAAATAAAGGTACGTCTATGGAAAGAGAGGAATACTTCGTCGTCAGTCGTAACTCGTGAAGAACCTAACCTAAGTTCTAACTGCCGGTCTGTCAACTGTATATAAACAAATCAGTGTACTATATTCTCTCTTTATCAGTGGGCGTGATTCAACTACAGAAGCTAATCAAAGATTGCCGGCTGTGAATGATTCAAAAAGTACGCACTTTTGGAAATTGCTTTCTTGTAGAAAAAGGTTCCGAAAAATTCTCAAAAAAATTATTGTTTTATTATTTATTTGTAACGTAGATACCAACCTTAAAAAATGTAGGATGACCCTATTATTAAACGACTCATCGAATGTTCTGGCGACAGTATTCGACGATGTCCGAACTCGGCACAAGTAAGTAATTATTACAATAAGAATAGTTTCAATCAAACTGTATACTGCAGTTTATTTGTTGTTGAGGTCACGCCTAAAAAGAAATAATATTTTGAAAGAAGTTTCACGAAATCAATCAATTAATGCTTGATTGGAATATACAAACGTTTTTTTTGAGAAAGTGACCGCAGTAAGTATTTTAAGAAAAAAATATTACTAATTATTAGTTTATTGAAAACCAGCTGCCCAGTGCGGCTTCGCCAGGGTAGAGCTTAGTTACTGTAATATAATATGTCGAAAAGGAAATAATGCAGCGAGCTGAAAATAGTCATATTCATTCGGATTTTCCTATCACAATAAACTCTGTAAATTTCATACTGCCAAGACTCACCGGTGGAAAGTTTTTGTGTGACGGATAGATACGAGTATTTCTAATTTTATCCAGGATGTTCTACGCCTACCTATTTTATTTTTAATGAGTGATACAATAGTATATTGTGTAACAAGTGTGCTAAATACATCTTTATGCGTCAGGCCAGATGTTTTCAGCACGAGTAGTAGGCGAGCGCTCACGAACCTTGGCGAGTGAGCATCGCGAGCCGAATACGAGTGCTTAAAACATCGCGCCTGACGCATAAAGATTTAGCATACGCGTTGCACACTATACTTTATTCAACACATGCATAGTTTTAGACTTCAATTTAATAATTTAATGTTACTGACAGAAGTACATCTCATAATAAAAACATTGGGCTCGATACAATATTTATTCACTTTGTTACCATAGTAACCATATTTCATTTATAACACCGAAAAGAAGTACATGTTCATTAGATAACGGATTTTTAAAATGTTTTTCAATACATCATTGAAAAGCGTTTCATAATGGATCATGACGTCACTCATCAATAAACGGCTATTTAAGGTCCGCAAAACAGATACGAAAAAACTCGAAAAGCATGCATGTGTTGAATAAAAAATATTATTATAGGCGTTTTGGTAAAAAAATGCATCTGTTAACTTGATTTCGTTTTGATTTATATTACAAATTTTGATATTTATTACGACAACTCTTTGAAATCGGGAAAAATAAGTATTGATAATTAATATGAAATATTTAATTGCATGCGTTAACTGCTTACTCATTTAGTTCGTTTAAAATTTAGTTTGTCATAATAAAATGTCTGTCAGAATTGTTAAACTAAACTATAAAAAAAAATGTTTTTGCCATACCTACTACAAAATAGCTACTTTCCATACACGTATGCCGGCCTGTATTGGGTCATTTAACAGGCAGACGTGCCGAAAGTGTTTTCATTACATAACTAGTGCGGTAAGTAAACGCGGTTGCCATAGCTTCTTATGTTTATTCGCTCTATAGTCACGGCCTGCTGTAAATATAAAGATGGCAAAGCAAATCAACTGCCAAAATATTTTTTAAATGAAGTGAAAAGTATCTTTGCAGTGGGTATGGCAAAAATACCATATTATAATAAATGAATGCATAATGACTGCAAACAGTATATGAAAACACCTGTTGTGAAGAACAATGACGTAACACAATGCTGTAATCAGGACTGAGTTGACATTACTCACACTGTGACACATTTTCAAACGATCGACTTTCTCCCTTTAAAGCATTCTGTTACTGAAAAACCACTACATGCGAGAGTCAATGTAGTGGTTTTTCAGTAACAGAATGCTTTAAAGGGAGAAAGTCGATCGTTTGAAAATGTGTCACTGTGTGAGTAATGTCAACTCAGTCCGCCGCGATAGTGGAAAGTTTAGGGTTAAAATCCCTACGGTGACATAGGTTTGAATTAATGAATTTTTCCTGATTACAGCATTGTGTTAGGTCATTGTTCTTCACAACAGGTGTTTTCATATACTGTTTGCAGTCATTATGCATTCATTTATTATGTATTTGGTCACGACCTCCGTGTTAAAATTTGTATTTATACAATATTATATTATATCTCGTACGTAATGGTATGACTCGTGTGACTGTAAAAACTCGCATTCGGTCGTTTTTATATATTGTCACTACTCGTCAGTAATATACCCCATTACGCATCTAGATTTACAATCTATTTTACAAGTATAGAACTTCAAAATATATTGCTAAAACCGATAGAACATTGTCCAGTGCTCCAGTTAGTTAGGTATTTTATCTGTGGTTCTAAAAAAAGTAAAAATAGGTATCTATACACACCAATACAATAAATAAATACCGATGTTTGGCCTTTGGGATCAAATTTTATTCATATTTATATAGCATAAAATCTTTGCTACTTGCGTTCCAACCAATGGCGGTGCCAGAGGGTGGACCGGGTGGACCATGGCCCACCCCTTGGCCTACCCTGACATAATTCATCTCTAGGTTATCTTTTAAATACGTTTTAAGCTTCGAAATTTCAGCAGTTTTTGTTGTAAATTCCATAGCAATACTCCCTGGGTTAAAATTTTATCGAGCACTGAAATTTTGGGAATAAATGTTGTTGGCCTACCTTCAGATCACCATGCCCAGCGCTGGATTTACACTAGGAACACTAGGGGTTAGTGCCCAGGGCGGCAAATTTTCAGGGGCGGTAAAATTTGGAACGTGAAAACATTCATAAATTAAAATAATTAAAATACTTTTTCTCATTATTATGTGTGTAAAACTATGAACACTGCAGTTTTATTTACAAAATTGTGAAAAAAACTTCAGTGTGGGGCGGCATTTTTCACGGTGCCCTAGGGCGGCACATAGGGTAAATCCGGCCCTGACCATGCCCAATGCTGGACCACCCTAGCAAAAAAGCCTAGCGCCGCTACTGGTTCCAACAAATGCTATAATTAGTGTATTTGCCATATGGCACATACACTATTGGCGTCGGTCGGATGGCGGGACCTAGGGGTCGGACCAAAATTTCTCGACGTTTCATAGCCTCCTGAACACTTTGGCACCATTTTTGGAAATGTATATATATATATGTTGTGTGTGTGTGTGTGTGTGTGTGTGTGTACGGGCTATAACTTTCAAAAGAGTTAATTGATTATGACGAAATTTGGTAGGCACGTTGGAATCCAACACCGCACGAAGCCTATTTAAAATGGGCCCGATCGGACCATTTTAAGGGTGGTTTTTAGGGGTTGAAAAATGTTTTTGGGCCCGAAAATACCGAAAAAATTGTCCGATTCGTTTCGAAATTGAAATTTAACCCTTTAGTAAAAATTAAAATGTGCTGCCAAAATTTTAATAAAATCGGCCCGACAGGATTGGACTTACAAATTTTATGAAAACACTAGTTTGCGGATAGTGATTTACTTACTGAAGGGTGTATTTAATTTGGTACAGAGGTTGCATTGATAATAATATTGAAATTAAGAAAAAAAAATTATTTTAAGGGATGTATAAAGGGGTTAAATTTTTTATTTTGTCCAAAACAAACTAAGTTTACGTATTAAAGCCACAAGGCCTGTATTAGCAAATACACTATATTGTCGGCAGGGTTTGGCACTGCGACCCGAGTTTTTTTATTTTTTGAAAATGCATTGTTAAATAATTAATGTTATTTATTTTTAGCAATACTTTTATAAAATGCAACTAATAGCAATAACATGTGGATTCATATTCATTCATCAAATGACAAACGTACTGTGGTGGAATAATTTTTATGCTGTCGACAATTACAAATTATAACTGAATTTGGATGTTCGAGTTTTATCAGCATAAAGGTAGGGTTGGGTTCCCCACATTAATTTATCTTTGGATGTTTACTCGTCCAAAGTGTTGAAAGAAAGGGGTGGAACTTCAATTGAGGGTCCTTGTTATCGAGACAAAGTGAAATATGTTTTCTACAAAAGGTTATACTTATTTTAACGAAGTTCACTGTTCTAATATTAACAGTGAGAGATGCTTAGTTGAACAAAAATGTCTTAGATTGATTCGAACAATCTTCACTAAACTTATTCAGATCCAAAGGTTCTCATCAATTAATTCATTCATACATGAAAAAAAACAATTTTATGTATCTTTAACAATCATAATATATTAACTTGCTATAAATTCAACAAGAATTTTACAAATCACAAACGTTACTGCAATAACAATTTAAATCAGTTAAACAGACATACTGCTTAACTCAACACATTAAAAAGTTGAAAACCGCTGAAGAGCATTATAATTTACAAATCTCTATCTGTATCAAAATCTTAGATTGGTACTGAACAATTTTTATCAATTATGAAGATGCATAATTAGAGTTAATATGTAGACCCAGTGTATTAGGCAACCAAAGTTACATGAAAAATTAATCAATAATAGTGCTATATCTTTATAAACACACTAGATCACAATAGAAACCAAAATTAGTTGATAATAATGAAAAATTGCCTTAGTTAAACACAGGTGAGAATAACCCATCTGTGACATAAGAAAATAGACAGATGATTCTTATAGGTTAAAATTATCGATCAAAAGAACAGTATAATCTTATCTCAATTAATTCATTAACAAATTCCACCAATTTGTAAAGATTGGTGATATACCAAATTGGTGATACTTCATTCTACTATACATTGGTTTGTTAAGGCCATATTATTCTGATTATCAAATCGCGTGTGCGAATCAAAATATCTTTGATTAATTTTATATTAAATTCAATTCTGTTAAAATACAACTATGCCATGAATTGATTGTATATGATTGGCAAAATATATCCAGATTTTATTCCACAATTATTATCATACACGTGGTCGGTGTATTTTTAAAATACAACACTGATCAACAGGTTATATTAAAATATTAAATTTTATATATTAAATTTTATCTGTAATTAAACGTAATATCGTAAATGACGCTGCTGACAGCATTAATCATTTATTTTACCTTTATGAAATTTTTATTCTAAAATGGCAGACGGCCATGTTATAAACTCATGCTTATAATTTTCACACAACATTCATTCATCACTTATATTAGTTCTAAATTATTTACAAATATCTACTTAGCTGTTTTTGATTAATTGAAGATAATTAAAGCTCTGGGGGACTCCGATGGGCGATAATTATCCATAAAACCCCAGCTCGTCCCGAGATATGTGATTCCGTCTCGGCGATACTGGCTGCGAGCTGCGGTTCAAGCAAACTAGCAAGAATCGACATCAAGCCGATCACAAGAGGCACTTGGCAATAATAATGAATTACGTCGCACCGGAATTAAAACGAGCGCGCAACCATAGAGTATGAATATAAATTAGCATTGGCAACCTTAGATAAAGAATATTATCTGTTGTCATGAACTGTTCCATGACAGTACAAATGTACGAATGTACAAACGAAGGTCACAATATAGACCCTTATTTTAGTAATAACTTTATTAACATTGACGTCTGTACAAACGTTACATTAGAAGAAGCTGTGAACGGAAATAGCTACACCAATCATTTACGGATTATTAAATCTGATTTAAAAACGATTCGTTCAAACATTTTCAGACGTTTCCATTACTTAAAAACCCTCAATTTATCTAACAATAACATTGAAGAAATTTCTGATAGCGCGTTTGAGGATTGCCGTTATCTAACACATATATACTTACAGAATAATTTTATAAAAAAATTGAAATATAATTCATTTAAAGGAGCGTATGAAACAGAATATTTGCTTTTGTCAAATAATACAATCAATACGATCGAACCAAAGACATTCGAACAAATGAAAAAAATAAATATTTTGGATTTATCTTACAATGATTTAACAGTCATAAAAGAAAATACATTTTTTGGTGTTATACGTTTGAATAAATTAAATTTAAAAAAAAATATTATTCGAGGATTGGAACTTGAAGCGTTTATTGGTTTAGAAAGGACGCAGTCAATCGATTTAAGTTACAACAATTTAAGTGTGGTTAATTCTTATATTTTTCAATACACAGAATCTCTGCGCGTTTTGGATTTAAGCTCCAATGTTATACATACAATCCAGTTGAACGCTTTTTCTGGTTTAGCATCACTTAAGCAATTAAACATATCACACAATTATTTGACCAATTTACCAAAGGTAGTTCTATATCCATTAAAAAGTTTAGAATGTCTTTATATCAATAATAATCGATTATTTCAATTGGAAATAAAACCAATAACCGATCATTTACCAAACTTAAAGGAAATCAAGATTCAAGACAATCAATGGAAATGCAATAAATTGGAATATTTAACAGAGTTTTTAATTGACAAAACTGTAAGTAAAAATAGGGGCGCACTGGATACAAAAAAGACAACAACAATAAACCGAATAAATAGATGTCAATCCTAAATAGAGATAGTTTGCATAACTACAGTAATATACAGGGTGTCCCAAAATTGCTGGGACACAGAGCTACCACGTGTAGTAGAGGTCAAAATAAGTCGATTGGACTCAATTTATTTATATACCAAAATGTACCGTTTGCCCGTGAGAAGAGTTCAAAGTTTACATACAAAAACACATTTTTGTACGCTGTTCAGAAATGAGTGAAACAAATTGAATGGAATTTGACAAAAGTGCATTTTAGAGGATTACTCTCCTTTCGGTAATCAAAGAAACCCAAAAGAAATTGTAGAAGGGTTAAAACCACCCTCACCCCCTGACATTTTTTTCAGAACTTTCTTAGGGGTGGTAATACAGTTTTCAAATTTTTTTAGCAAGAAGACTGATTAATTATCTTCATTTTGTTACTCTTGTAAAAATTTCGTATTCCGCATAGTTCCGAAGGAAAAATATGTTTTCTTAAATAATGCTAACAGATATTCTTAGTACAAGTTTAATAAAATTGTAATACAAAATTTTATATACAAAATTTTATGTAAACTTTGAACTCTTCTCACGGGCAAACGGTACATTTTGGTATATAAATAAATTGGGTCCAATCGACTTATTTTGACCTCTACTACACGTGGTAGCTCTGTGTCCCAGCAATTTTGGGACACCCTGTACAGAGTGATCTATAATGAGTGTAACAAACTTTGAGAGTAGATAATAATCCGAGAAGTCCTAATCAACGTATGTCCAAAAATGCCAGGTATCGAGATACAAATTACAAGGTGTTAAAATTACCTTAAAAAAATTATTATTTAATATCTGGAAAACTACCGGACTTCATTTGGATTTTTGGACATCATAATTTATTGAAGTTCTTGACTAATTTTAAGATTTTGAGTTTTGTACTGTCACCAGTGTATTACCAAAACTATGTCTTTTTTGAAGTGAAAACTTCCTTAGGCGCGTTAGGCACTCTTTGCCTGGGCACTGAAAAAATGTGAAACGTTCGCAACTACTTCCGTTAGAATTCGCAACATACTTATATCATAAAAACGGCTGTCTACACTCTTCCACCCATAGCGCAGTTGGTTACGTCTTTGCGTTCTATGCATAGGAACCTGGGTTCGAGACCTGATGGCAGCGTAGAATTTTTGGCGTTTTTTTTTTCTAAATTCTACATGATATTTATTTATATATTTTTTTATTTTTGTTATATTCTTTCTTTGACAATAATTATAATTTTTTTTAAACCAAGGTGGAATTAATTAAAAATACAATTTTAGTATTTTAATAATAAATTATTTTTAGTTCATAAATGCACTATAATAGATGACACCAAAAATTAGAAAATCTGAAGTTTTCAATTCCGTTGTGTGGTCATAAGCACACACCCATTTTTTTTGTAATAAATGTGGTCTCCCCACTAGAGTGACGCCACTGGTGACAGTACAAAACTCAAAGTCTATAAATTAGTCTATAAATTATTACCTGTGTCCAAAAATCCAAATAAATAGCGCCGGTAGTTTTCCAGATATTAAAAAAAATTATAATTTTTTAAGACATTTCAGCACGTGCTTGTATCTCGTTTAGCTGGTATTTTGGATATACGTTGATTAGGGCTTATCTACCCTCGAAGTTTGTTACACCCTATATAATAGATTTGGTAATTATTATTTTATATTTAAAAATTGAATAAAACACAACGTTTAATTGTTTTACACTAAGAACTTTATATTATAACAAAATTGTGTCGCACAATAAAGTGGCTTAGTTTAAGATCTTTGTCTGACAAAGCCACTGTATTGTACAAAACAATTTTGTTATAATAAAAAGTTCTTAGTTTAAATATAATTTACGTTCTTTAAAAACGCCACCATTAACAAATCCGCGGTTGGCGGCTGTGCCTAGATGGCTAGAATCTAGATATCAGTTTTTTAAAGTTAAGTTATTGAACATACGGCAGAAATACCTAACCCTTTAGACCATTGATTCCCAAAGTGGTCCAGGTGGACCCCCAGGTTTCCACGGGAGACTCGACGGAGGTCTACGTTGACGTGACAAAAAAATGGGGGTTCACAATTCGTAAGCGGGGGTCCACGAAAATTTATCTGGTTTCGATAGTGAAGAAATAAAATGTTGGCTTGACTTCACCTATCAATGTAGGCAGATAATATTTTAAGAAGTTCAGCGATTGTTATTTGTAAAATCTACAATTTTTCTTTTTATTTTTACCACTCCGAATGGGGAGTTTTCTAAATAAAATAAGTGAGAATTGATTGGTTTCTTGTGCTGTGAGTAGATGTCAAAAAAGTAAAGTTGGATGGAATCACTTTTTTGATTGGCCAACTTTACTTTTTTGACATCCACTCACAGCACAATCAATTAATTAATTAACCAATCAATTCTCACTTTTTTTTGAAAACTGTTAATTCGTGGTTGGAACTCAGCCGCAACGCAAATTTCCATAGTTAGATCTAATCTTCACATTTTTTGTCGAGTTTTGAGAATATGGTAGAAATGTAGCTGCAGGGGGTCCACCGGAACCAGCAAAATTTTTAAAGTGGTCTATGAGAAAAAAAAGTTTGGGAACCTCTGCTTTAGACTAAATTTTTTTAAATTAAATATACACTGTCGATTTTTTAAAGATATGTTTTTATTATCATAATAATATTATTATTTTTACAAAAACAGGTCGATTTCCTCAAAAAAACAACGCAAAATTTTACTATTGACAATGTTTATGGAATAACATGCATAAAAGATGGAACTGTGAAAGAAAATAGATTATCAACTGCAGAAGAAAAACTACCAAAAACTGAGAAAAAAAATGGATCATCAACTGGTGAAGAAAAACTACAGAACACCGAAGAGCGATATTCACTAAAATATTTTGAATTAACGATAATATTTCTGTTTTTGATATTTATATTACTTCAGGTGTTTATTCATTTAAGACAAATTAAGGCCAATTACATTGCTTGCTTAAATAGAAATTTTGGCAATGTTAGGCCAATTTCTAACGTGGAAATGAAAGCTGAATCAGAAGCAATAGTTATTTAAAATTATGTCTTTCCGATTAAAAGTAGCACAAAATTAATATAAAATAGTAGATCGTATGTCTAGATACGTAATGGAGCATATTACGGCGAGTGATGACAGTATGTAAAAACGAGCGATAGCGAGTTTTTACAATCACACGAGCCGTAATACCATTACGTACGAGACATATATGGTATTTTTTGCCTTACACTCTACAAAATATACCTACTTTTTACGTCATTTTCAAAAAAATTTGACAGTTCATTTGCGTCGCCATCTTTTCTTCTAGTGTGCCGCAAAGTTCGTGCAAGTAAGTAATGACAGGCGCACGCAAGCGTATGCAGGCGTATAGAGCGAATTAACAGAAGTTGCCATGGAAACCGTTATTTTATGCGCTATAGTGCAGAAAGAAAACCATATTCCGCACACCTGGTCATTAATGGCCGCTATACATACATCGAAAGTAGCTATTTTGTAGTGGGTATGGCAAAAAAACATTTAAACCGACTTCAAAACATCTCTAAAAGGATAAAATATTTCCCCGTAGTTTTATAACCACCTTCCCTATCCTACATTCAAACTGCAGTCGAAGCAAATTATTATTTCTCAGTCACATTTCTCACAGCACCGGATTCAGTTTGAAAGTAGGTTGGTAAGGTGATTGTAAAGTTAAAGGAAAATTATTTTATCCTTTTTAGAAGTATAGTAGATTGTATGTCTAGATACGTAATGGGGCATATTACGGCGAGTGATGACAGTATGTAAAAACGAGCGATAGCGAATTTTTACAGTCACACGAGCCTTAATACCATTACGTACGAGACATATATGGTATTTTTTGCCATACCTACTACAAAATACCTACTTTTTACGTCATTTTCAAAAAATTCTGACAGTTCATTTGCGTCGCCATCTTTTCTTCTAGTGTGCCGCGAAGTTCGTGCAAGTAAGTAATGACAGGCGCACGCAAGCGTACGCAGGCGTATAGAGCGAATAAACAGAAGTTGCTATGGCAACCGTTATTTTCTGCGCTAGTGCGGAAAGTAAAACATTTTCCGCACACTTTCCTGTTAAATGCCTCATTAAAGGCCGCTATACATACATCGAAAGTACCCATTTTGTAGTAGATATGGCAAAAAAGATTAAAGTCAATCTATTTTTCTTAATTAAGTATTTTTATTTCATACTTGTTAGTGTAATTTTTATTTATACTTTATTATTTTTATAACCATGAATAAATATTTAGCTGTAAAAATTATATTATTGTGACGAAGTTTTTTTTTTGAACCACGAATTTAATGAATTTTAAACCGGATAAATAATTGTCTTTTTAAAACTCCAATGTAAATGTGTATTTTTAAATAAATTCACACAATATTCTCTTACTTTTCTTTTAATAACGCCCTCCACTTAAAAGTTTAATTGTGTTTATAATGTTTAAAAAATTAAAACCCGACTACGAAAAAGTAGAAAACAAGCTTTCCAATATGAAAAGTATCTAATATTATAGGGCAAAAGTTAGTTTTATTTACCCGACTACTACACGCATAGACGCAGATGTTTACATGGGTACAATACAGTATTTTGCAACACTTTGTGTCTCGGTTATTACTTATTTGTCTTATTAGACACTATAGTATAAACGCAGTGACTCCATCATAGTTCCGTTTTAACAGGGGGGGTTTCATAAATATTTCAAAAAATACTTTTGAGCTCAATTGAAATCGGAATGGAGTGATTTAGGTGTCATATTGTTAAGAATTTACACAATCGACTAGGCCCCGCAGTCAGGTTCCGTTCTGATTTGTCCAATATTCCATCTTAATATCGTTTGACACATACACACACCTAAACGAACGTATTAACAACTAACTAGTGAACTCAGTATACTAATATAGATAGTTGATAGCGATTAAAAAATGGGTTTTGTATGTGGAGAATGTTCAAACACATATTCTTCAAGACAGGCATTAATGCTCAGAAAATTAGAATGAAAACTTTAGATAAGGCTTGTAATCTAATTCTTTCTATAAAAGTCGATCAATTTTTTGACATTTCAAAATAAAACCTAATTTAATATCATTATTTGTGATATTTAGGATGTCCAAAATTTATACAATAACAGTGTTCTTGAGAAATTGGAATAGAAAATAAAATAAAATAAAATTTTATTTTGAATATATATCGTAGATGAGTAATAAGAAAGGATTTTTGAAAATTCATCCCTGGGGGTTAAATAGGTGATGAAAGTTTGTATGGAAGTTCATCATTTTTGAAGTTAGAAGCATGAAATTTTGCACAGGAGTTCCTTATATAACGTAGGTGAGCAAAAATGTATTAATAAAATTCGAGCGAACGAGCGAAGCGAGTCAGCAATGTATTATTAATATTCGAGCGAACGAGCGAAGCGAGTGAGTAATGTATTAACGAAATTCGAGCGAACGAGCGAAGCGAGTGGGTAATGTATTAATAAAATTCGAGCGAAAGAGCGAAGCGAGTGAGTAATATATCAATAATATTCAGCGAACGAGCGAAGCGAGTGAGAAATGCATTAATAAAATTCGAGCGAACGAGCGAAGCGAGTGAGTTATGTATTAATAAAATTCGAGCGAATAAACACCGCCAGCCCGGCTTCGCTTCCCAGGAGGAGAATTTCTCGAAGGGGGGATAATAAATCAAATCGAAATATATATACGTGGGCGAAGCCACGGGTGACGGCTAGTTCTTTCTATAAAAGTCGATCAATTTTTTGACATTTCAAAATAAAACCTAATTTAATATTATTATTTGAGATATTAGGATGTCCAAAATTTATACAGTAACAGTGTTCTTGAGAAATTGGATTGGAAAAATAAATTTTAATTAAGTTTCATTTTAAAATGTCAGAAAATTGATCGACTTTTATAGAAAGAATCAGATTACAAGCCTTATCTGAAGTTTTCATTCTAATTTTGTGAACATTAATGCCTGTCTTGAAGAATATGTGTTTGAACATTCTCCACATATACAAAACCCATTTTTTAATCGTTATCAACTATCCATATTAGCATACAGAGTTCACTAGTTAGTTTAGGTGTATATGTGTGTGTCAAACGACATCAAAATGGGGTATTCGACAAATCAGAATGGACCCTGACTGCAGGGTCTAGTTGCTTGTCTATTCACCATACGTTTTGTTGAACGACTTGCATGTTTTCTCGTGTGATTAGTCGTTGTGTCTGGATCGGCCTTAACAGACAGCATGAACATAGCTACGGATGGGCCCAGGTAAGCTATGGCCCATGCGATAACCCAAGACGTAAAATATAAAACTCATGAAGCATTCAACCCCACATAATCCAAGATGGCTTTTGTTTCATAAAAATGAAAATATAAAACCGAAAGCATTCAATCTGCACGCTAATGGCGGAAATTTTTTTGTTATTTTTACGGAACTCAAGGTGTCTTGGGTTATATAGGGTTGAAGATCTACATCAGTGTGGCCAATCTCTTGCCCATGCAAAAAAAATAATCAGGTGTTCATTATGTAAATATGTGTCGAATGAAAGTGGTACGGAGTCGATATCATTATTTGTTCTCGAGATATGCGAGACAAAAAAAAGTTCACCAACGTACGTACGAACGAACGTACGTACACACACAGACATATCTCTAAAAACAGTGGATTCGGACAACAGGGACCTCAAAACGCGCAGAGATGTCAAAATTTTTCATTCGAAGAATCGGACCCATTACAATAACTTTCAATGGGAAGTTAAAAATGCTGACTGCGTCCTCGACAGACAGACAGACAAGACCGATGTGAAAAATATATAGGTACTATTTTTTTAAATTGTGTAATGAAACAAGTAAACAAGTTTAGTGATAAGAAAAAAACAGCAGAAGGAAGTAGATATTACTCATAGCCGATGCTGTGGAAAAAGATGAGATAGCAACGATTTGTCGTAGAGGTTAACACATAATCGAAGGTTGTGATAAATTTATATATACAGTGCATCAATTTGATTATACAGGGTGTATAATCAAATTGATACGCTGTATATAAATTTATCACAGCCTTCGATTGTGTTAACCTCTACGACAAATCGTTGCTATCTCATCATTTTATACACAGCGTATCAATTTGATTATACACCCTGTATAATCAAATTGATATACTGTATATAAATTTATCAAGACCCGGTTGATGAAATTTATACGGATTATAGAGAAATTAATTACAATTATCATTTCCAAATTTTCTTGCATACTTGGAAGACCTCTTTCCAAATAGATACATTTTTAATATGTCTGCCAGCTATGCAAAAAAAATTGCAAGGCAGACAGTATATGAGATACTGACAGTAAAAAAATGATTTAAACAAATTTGAATTAGTATATGCTATCGATTTAATGTTTCCACTATATTATCCTAAATTTACTATACTAATAAAATTTTGGTATCTAGCGTTGTCCATTAGACTTCTGTTTCGCATAAAAACAGTTTGGTATCAAAGGGCACGTATGTTGGTAAAATAGATTTTCTTCTCGATTGGTATGCTGAGGTTTGGCCAAGGTCACCACCATTTTTACTTCCCACCTCTACTATTGTAGGGAAGTAATGGATTTAGTCCGAAAAAAATATTTCGAGATTTTAACAGATCTTCACGTTTTGAGACCCTAGCGATCGTTTAAAATCATTTTCTGACTGATGTCTGTGTGTGTGTGTGTGTATGTGGTCAATTTTTCGCCTTCGATATCGTAAAAACGGAACAACATACGGCCATGCCGATTGTTCTATTGTGTTTATCAGCCTTTAACTTAGATCTGATTAGATTTTGAGTCAAATCGGATCCTGAGATATTTAAAAAAAAAAAAACGTTCTCAATGTCACGTATTAACATAGGTAAAAAAAAATATAAATGAATTCTAGATATTATAATATGAAAAAAATGTCAACATTTTTTTTCTCTAAAATGTACAGATTTCGAGAAAAAAAATATTTTACTAAAAAAAGAAAATTGTACGTAAATCAAGGTAACCATGATTTTTGCTATATTACTAGCCATTTTTTAAAGAATAAAAAAGTGTTTATTTTTTGCAAATATTTACTAGGTGGGAAGTATAGGACTGGTCATCAGTCGATTTTTTTTTAATCAGACTATGTGGATTTTTTCACGGAATCTCGTAACCGTTATTAAGACGAATCCAACGACCCAAGACATAAAGGTTATTGAAGGTCACTCCAAGATCATAAATAAAGAAGTTGTGTAGTACCTAATATGAAAATAACTAATTATTAATTAAAACGTTACTATAAAGTAGCTATCAAGTTACTATAAATGTAAAAATGTCAAATGTAAACAATCGAATCAATTCTTCTTGATAGTAACGTTTTAATTAATAATTAATTATTTTCATATTACTGCACAACTTCTTTATTTATGACCTTGAAGTGACACTGAATAACCGTATGTCTTAGGTCGTTGAATTCGTCTCAATAACGGTTACCTTCCGTGAAAAATTCACATAGTCTGATTAAAAAAAATGGAGGTGACAATTGATCCAACTTCAGCATACCAATCGAGAAGAAAATCTATTTTACCAACATACGTGTCCCTTGATACCAAACAGTTTTTATGCGAAACTTTATTTGCTACAACCAATACTTTCTGAGATATTAGCTTGTAACACTTTATGTGCCTCACCTGTATATTCATGTCTCCGAAAAAAACGTTTTTGAATCAAAAACATAATTATATTTACGACTGATCCTAAATATGTTAAGGTAGTTGTCGTGCTACAATAACATCCAAAAGTTTCGTTCATAATACGCTGTAAAACAATAAATAAGTATAGTGTTAAATGTAAAAAAATTTTGTTAGAGATTGTACCTAAACTGTTGTTCACATATTTCACTTAGTTTGATCGCTTGGATTATATAAAAATGTCAATCTTTTCGTTAAAATTGTTGAACTTTGCCTTATTATATATCAACAATAAAAAGGTCAATAATTTTTGGATTTTCTTTTTTAAACTCAGAACAAAAACATCAATAAACAGTTAGTTTTTTGAAAATTTCTGACTGTTACTTTTTTTTTTTAATTAAAAAACTTGTCAAAAACACAACCTTTCCTATGCTCTCCGTGTTAATTACTCGAACTTTAATTAAGTTTATCTCGAGTTAGAGATGGTCAATCAAATTCAAATTTTAATGGTATTTGTATTATAGTATCCTTAATGAGTATACGAAAATTTAGAATTTTCTGACACTATGCCCATAGCACGACAACTACCTTAATGTCCAAAAGGGGTATTAAAAATAGTTTTCTGTAGGTTCTAATGATTAGAACTCCAGAAAACTATTGTATTAATACTCCTTTTGGGCATTAAAAATTAAAGGATTAGAATCTAATCCTTTTATTTTTATTTCAGCCATAACAGAATCAGAGTTTGTCTATTCTCAAGTTGTATAAATAAAATGCAATTGAAGTGAAAAACAGGGTAACTATTGGCACCCAAGTTTCATTTAGTTAAGTAGTCGCCATGAAACTTACCTTAGATAAATGCGTTTTTCCTCACTGCTTGTGTGCGGCGGCGGTCACTGAAAATAAAAAGGGTAAACATTTATTCAAATATCTTAGAATAATATCACATAAACTTAACTAGCACTGATTGACTGACTTTGGAACTTCAGTCACTGAGACATTCTACAAGGATTAATTTTACTGAACTGCGGCAAGGGTATTGTGTCTATTTTTTTTTCTTTTTTATACGACTTCAAAAAAACCTGTATTTATGCGTTTCACATAAACCTCGTTTCCTTACTTTCTTGTACCCTCATAACTCCTGTTCTACACAACGTAGAGCAACAAAATATGTATCAAAATTGTCAATTACACCCAAGAAGTGTTTTTAAGTAAGTCTTATTTTGATCCGCCATTTTGTTTCAAAATGGTGGTTATTTAAATGTTAAAACTTCGGTTCTAGGCATCGTAGAACAGTGAAATGGGTACCGAATTGCTTAGTTACCTTTGAGGAACGTTCTTAGAAAGATTCCAACCCGGGAAATTTCAAAAATTAAAAAAACGCCCGTTTGTATACTTCTATATTAATATTATGCACCATATTCTGTAATTAATGAAGGATAATATTTTGTTACACGCATTAAGAGCAGTGGCGCTCCGGTTCGACTCATGACTATTATACTACCGATTTAGGTTCACTGGCGTATAACCATAGACAATTACCACAACCATAGACAATGACAACAAGGTGTATGTATTAGCCTGGCGACACCGGCGAGAACTAATTGTGACAACGTGGCACATTGTGAATGGTTC